>JBBBDQ010002166.1:757500-775000 GCA_037127315.1 Ascarosepion bandense | reverse complement strand
TGATATGCCGTTAAACAAAACTCACTCAAACTCATCTCCCTTCAAACATGTATTGAGCACTTTCTAATACAGCTGTTTATGGGTCTAATTTAATTTAAATCTGATCTATATATTATTTAGTGTGTAAAAAAATGTATGTCTAGGATGGAGTCATGATAAGAACACTTGATGTACTTGAATTACTGTGAGTGTCTGAGTTGGGTATCAGGAAGAGCATCTGACCTTGCCTTAAATCCTTTGTCAGACAGGATTCACCCTGCTTTGTGCCAGATTAATCTTTGTTCTGCCTCAACTAAAAAAAAAGAAAACACGCCTTTTGTATTTACACGTGTTTTTTTTTTTTTTAAAGTCTTTTCCAATTTTCCAACCCCCGACATAATCTTGGCTCTGGAAATTGGTCCCAAAGAGTGTCCTACAAAACCTGTAGCAGCAGTACCTACTAGGTACTTAGTGATTTTTGTGCTTTTCGTATGTGGGCCATAAAGTTTATTTTTTATTCATTATTAACTAATGATTAATAAAAAAAATATACCAATTAAATTAGTAAAGACTACACTTTTCAAAACTTTCATGTAATATGTTAACTATGAAGCCCAGTAGAACAATAAACCTTCTTTTACCATCTTTAAGTAAATATTAAAATATAATATTGATAATATTTTTACATTGTTATTTTGTATCGTGAACTGCTTTTAAAAGGAACCCAGGGTTTATGGGTGTTCTCGTATCCTTATAAAATAGCTAAAAATAATCTTTACTTACTTCATTGTAAATCCCGTTTGTAAACTATTACTAATTATTAAGTGTCTTTTTTTTTTTTCTCATGGACAGTTATGATAACACCCAAAAGTAGGAGTGGATTGACAAGTTTTGGAAAGTTTAGTTCCTTTTGTTTGATTTTCCAGGATATGACCTTTTTTTTCTTTTTAAATTAATGTAGGTCAAGTTTGGTCTCATATCCAAACATATATTTCCTTTACGCTTAGGAATATTCAGAAAATAAAATCATTTTAAATGTAAAAAGAAATATCGATTATAAATAGTTTATTTTTAATTTTCTTAAATCTTTTTCAATTTGAATTGCTTAAGTTGGTTATGATTTCATATTGATTTTAATGATAGCAAAATGCTCACAAAAAATAGGATTGTTTACATTTTAATTGTTACGTTTATCAAGAATGAAAATGTGTGTGCTCTGCTTCAGTTCAGTATTCCTCAGTCCTGCATTTGGCAGCAAGGCCTTCAATTGGAAAGTTGTGAGGAACATGAAACCATCTCTTAATTGCTGTTGTTCTCGGGTCCACCCTGGCTGGGAGTCATTTTAAAGTTTGTGCGTCTTATGGAACGAATTATTTACACATGGCTTTATAATGTACTTACGTGTGAAAATGCTGCTAAAAATGTCTAAAGTCAAATATATCTGTGTAAGAAATAAAGTTCATTAATTCTTTAGAAATATGTTTGAAAAGTTCAAACCATTTAATTAAAATCCAAGAAACAGTGTAAATTCTTATGTTGTGTACATGTGTACCACACTATCTTGTAGGTTGACTTGTTACCTGTTGAAACTCAGTGCATTTCATGCACATATTGACCAACACATCATACACAGCCAAAATACAACTATCGACATGAGTGAATAATACTAAAATATCCTACAGTACCCAATGCAGGGAAAGATTCTACGTTAAATCTCAAAATTTTTCCAAAATGACTTAACTCCGACATATTAATTTATTTGTTGAAACATTATTTTTAATGGATACTTGTATTTGAGTAGATGCTCTGTGTTTTTTATTTTAAAAAATTTTCATAATTACCTAATATTAGCAGTATAGCACGGCGTTGCTCGGGTGTAATGAAAGCTTTAAAACTAACTTAGACTCTTTGGACGTTGGCACAAAAGACTAAAAAGCAATACTTGTTTCCAGTTAAAGCGAAATCGTAGACTGAAAGAAAAATGAATGGGTGTAAGTCAAATTTTGATTTCCTGGTATCGATATCAAATAAGTTTTTTTTTCGTCGTATTTTTTGAGCATTTACATTATTTCGGCCGTTGTACACTCTGGCCTTTTCGGGTGCTAGAAATTTCAAACCGAACCCTTTATCACAATCACTGGGGTATATGAACTCCATTCATTGTGTAGTTAGTTCCTGTGACTTGACCCAAAGAGATGTGAGTTCAATACCAGGCTACAGCAGTGGTGAACAAGTAACTTACAGGGTTGGAGGGAGATAACTCAGGACTTCCAAAAGAGACAAAACTACACAAGGAATGGAGTTCATATACTCCAGTGATTGGAATAAGATATGATCATCCAAGTAAGTATTGCGTATGGCACTTAACTAACGTTTGACAGTCTCGGTTATTAATCAGGTTTGAATTTTGTCAGTGTTGGTATTTTTAGAGATGCTAGAATTCAAATTAATTGTACACAAAATATTTATAATCATGCCTAGTTGTTTGGTCAGGTTTTGGAAAGTGTGTCAAACTCCCCTCCCCTTGAAAGTAATAATAATAAAATATCTTCTCAGTTGATTTTTATGTAAGTCATCTGTTTGTGTTTAATTACTCTGAAAATATAAACCTCACTATTAATTAATGTTGCTTTGGTAATCAATAAGCAAGATTTTATTTTTATTTTATTTTTGTTAATTTTTTTTATAGCTATTACTTCATCATTCACCTCTTATATACTTAAAAAGTGTTAAATCTCTTCAGAGTTATTTCTTAAATTTTGGAAATGTTAGGATTACAATTTAAGTACACCTTTCCCCCAGCTATGGGTTAATTAGTAAAATTTGTATCACTAAATGTTTTTTAAAAAAAGTGTTGATTAGCTGTAGAAAACAAATCAACCAATGAAATACAGATTTAACTCCATAGGCATGTCTTTTAGATTCATTTACAGTTTCTGAAATGTAAATGTATAGAAACTAGTGTCCACAAAGTGAGGGATCAGTTTATATATTGATTTTAATATAGAATTGATCCCCCACTTTATATAAACATAATTTCTAGTTTATCAAATTCTGATTAGGTAAAAAAAAAAAAATCCACCTGTTCTCCTCTCAGCTAAAGGTTGTTTAGTAAGACTTGTATCACTAAACCATTATCATCACAAAATATAAATTCTTAGAATCTAAAAAATATTTTTAGCTTCACATAACCTGTATGAGATTGACAAACTATAAAAAAAAAAAACAAGTCAATTATGATTTCTAAGTTATGCAGATTATTGTATGTTAGATTGGTTTTGTGGTGTAATGGATATTGGCTCGGAATGAGAGATCAGTTATTTGAATTTTAGTTGAATTCATTTCACTCATTTCACTCATTTACACACCCTTGAGGAAAATTATTAATCCATCTCTTCATCCTTCAGCTTCAGCTAATAGCAGAACAGACTGAGTTTTATAGCCTTGGTTGGCAACCTTCTGTGTGAAAATCTTCTGCCTAGTCAGTCATGAATCAAGTGACATGATTGCCCAAAGCATCTATCACGTATAGTAATTAGCTGACAAACTGATTTGTCATACCCGCCCCCCTTTTTTTTTTTTTTTGCATTAATATTATGCAAAAAAAAATTTTAAAAATGTTCACCTAATACAAGGCCAAAGAGATGCTTAAGGATACGAAATGATAATGTTATATGAGCATAGATGGGAATTAAGTGCATATTATGAAGATACAAAAGACAGGTAGTGGTTGACCCTAGACTTGAATTGTTTTGAGGAAGCATCTTCTCGGGAGTACATTCCGTAAAGCAATAGCTTTTTGGAAGAAGCTGTTTAAATGGTATACGAAGTGAATGAGGCTGCGGGTATTACCTGTAAAACTGGAACAAAGGAATGGGACTCATTGGAACATCTGTGGAAATGCCTGTTATTTGTATTGGAATGTGGGCTGCCATTTTGTGTGAAATGAGTCACATCCCTTTTTTTCAAAACTGAATTGGCAGTTTGAGATGAATTTTAATTTTGCCAAATTTCTATAATTGTACAATTACTAATCTGAATCTTTAATGACATATTGCCCGCCTCTCAGAAAGGATGGAGGAACTATCAATTGGGCTGTTACACTATTAAACTCCAAAGTTCACTGAGAATGCTGTATTCTCTTTAAGAATCGTGTTCATTTTACATGCAATAATTGTTGAATTGAAACATTCCTTTTGTGATAAATGTCTTTTTTTTCTTATCTTTTTTTTTTTTCTAAACTAGGAGGAAAAATTCTTGGCTAGGAGCATTGTTAGTGTTGCCAGTCTTAAGAGGAAAAAAAAACAAAAAAAAAACACTCATAATATTCTGTAATATTCTGTTGTTAATTACAAGATTCTGGCCATGAATTAGATTGAAAGTTTTCAGTTCTACAAAAAAGGCACTGGAACCAGAAATTAACGTTTTTCTCAAATCTTTTATTAAGGACTTTGTCTCTCTCTCTCTCACACACACACACGTATGTATGTTTTATTAAATTTATTAGTTAATAAGTTTGTTGTGCAAATTCATTGTAAATTAATCCCTTAATAGAAGTAAGAAAGAACTTGCTCTTGTGAAATGTAAAAAAACAAAAAAAAAACAAATAAATATTATTTTGGAGTGTGTAATTGATAATATATTCAAAAAAGAATTTCAAATTAGGAATTGCAAAAATCTTAGAAATATTTTTTTGCCTCTTAAGAAATAATGTCATGATCATTTTAATGTTGATTTCTATCGGTTGATCAATTTACATTACAAACTGCCTAAACTTCTAAACTTTTGTAAAAATTTAAAAGAAATATTTATAAATATTATTCACGGTCTGGGGATTTCTTAATCTTTATGTATGTGTGTGTGTGTATATATATATATATATATATATATAATGGTAATGATTAAAAAAAGACTATATTTTCGCCTGTGCATTTTGTCCACTTATGAACTTATCAAGGCAAAGAAATTAATTTTATTTTAAATAAAGTGTCAACAAAAAGTTGTTAATTACTGGAGGTGGGGAACACTTAAATATAAATTTTATATATTTAAATACTTAAATATAAATATTTATAAGGTCAACTGAAATTAAACTTTTTTTTTTCTTTTTGTAACTTTTTTTTATAGATTCTTTATTTAAAATAAAATTAATTCCATCTTTTTTGTTTTCATCCTTGATAAAGTTCGTCAGCGAACAAAACACATAGGAGAAAATACAGTTTTCCTCTTTTCTTTTTTTTAATCATATATGTGTATGTGTAGAACTTGAATACATGGATCAGAATCTGACAAAATGATAGAATGAAGAAAAAAGAACGAATAGGAAATGTATTTAAATCTAACGTTTAACTTTTTTCTTTTTTTTTTTTAATCGTGTCACCCCGAGCAAGGCGGTAACGCCACTGATGTGCAGGGGGCTATGTAATAGTGAAAATATTGGAAAAGAGAAAGCCGGAAACCACGTCCTAAACAGGGAACAAGGGATGAGCCTCTTAACCTGTTCAATAGACATGGGTGGAGTGTGAACTGAGCGATAGATAGAGCTTTATTAAAGATTCTTAAGAGACCGAAAGAAAAATGAAAAAAACAGAGACAGTATATTGGTATCGCAAACAAATTAACCATCCCTAACACTAGGATCGTTATCACCACCTCCAAGATTATTAGTGATATAATCAGGAAGAAAAATATACCAAACACCATTTCAAATGCTGGAGTACATCAGATGAAATGCTTACAGGGCAAAAACATGTAGAAGAGACATATGATCTAAAAACCTACATCTATGAACGCAAAAGAGACTTGCATTTAGACAGATGTATAATAATTTAATAATATAATTATAATGTGTAATAAAATAATGAATATTTTATGAGCATTTTTTTTTTTTTTTCCAACTACATTTTGTCTAGATATCTTATTCAAAATAAAATTCATTTTATTTCTTTGCCTTGGTAAAGTCTGTAAGTGGAAAAATGTGTAAGCAAAAATATAGTTCTCTTGTCTTTTTTTAATCATACTGTTTCTTTTCTCAGATTATAACTAAGAATTTTTGCACACACACACACACACACACACATATATATATAGAATTATTTCTTACTACAGTGCATATTGTACAAATCTAGTGAAAGTATTTTTTTAAAAAGTCAAGATATTTTAAAGTAAACTTTATTGTAGATATCTACAAAACCAAAGTATCAGTAATGTTTTTTAAATTTTTCAGTTTGTTGTTTGCTATAATTCAATGTGTTTACCAGCATCAATGTATAGCAATATATTAAAAAACAAAAATCAAAAATTGCTTATTTGACTGTAGAAAAGGTATTTAGTAAATTTTCACTGTTTAAAATTGGCAAAAATTTTATGGCTTTATTATTATTATTATTATTATTATTATTATTATTATTATTATTATTTTTTTAATATATTTTTAATCACTTCACCACAAACAAGGGAATAACACCACTAAGATGCAAGGGTTTATTAGCGTAGGAATTATGGTTACCTCTAGCAATTTCAGTGATAAAATAAGACCTAACTGCCAATCTAGTACTGTTTAAATTCAAGTTACCAAAGAGGAAATCTCATCAGGACAATTACTATGAAAATATTTATAAAAAAAAAAGATGCAGGGAAGCTGTGGTGGTTATGTAGTTTCACTATGGCTTTTTTTTCCTTTTTCCTTTTTTTTTTTTTTTTTTTTCCTTTTTTTTGGCATGACATTTTGAGTGGCAATTCTTGAATGTTCATGACTTTATCATAAGCAGATTGCCAATGAATCTGTGATTCAGAAGATGAGTGTATCAACTTGAATAACAGATGTGTCTCATTTATGAAGAACCTCTTCAAAAAGTCTTCATAAAATGTCATATTCATTGCTTGAGTGTGTTTATATTTGAAGAATTTTTTTTGTTCTTCTCCAGTGTGTAATATTGTCTGATATCTTTGTCTGATATTCGTTCAAGAGAATATCTTCAGTTTTGGTTTCATTTCCAAACAGTTGTGCATTAAAGAAAAAATATTTGATTTTTCCGATTGATAGATTAAAAGGATCTTTTTTTTTCTTTTTTTGCCTCTTACTTATGCTGATATAAAAAGAAAATTTTCCCTAATACCTTATGTTCACTTGTTTATTTGTCATGTTTATAAATCGTTTCACAATTGCATTGTGTTTATATAATATCTGAAATTTTGTTGGTCTCTTTTCTTGTTTGTTTGTTTAATATTTCTTAAACGTTTAAACTAAACGTTAAATTCAATAAGATAACAATTGATCCTTTGCCTTGTCCCATTGCTATAAATTAAACTCTCAACTCCTACATGTAAATATGGCTCAGCAGTGGAACATAGGAATAAAGGGCAGGAAATCTGGTATTATTTTACTGTTAAGCCTGTTTTGCCTGCAGTTATTTTACGTTATACTGAAAACAAAGAATAAAAGGTACTGCAATCGTGACAGTTGTATGAGTGAAGAATTACTAGAAAGTTTTGCTTCTTACACTGATAAAAAAAAAAAAAAGTTTGAAAGCAAGCCAAGTTTTTTATTTTAGTTTAGCAGTGTTGTCAAAAGTACAATTAATATTGTTACATGTTAAGTGTAACAAAAGGAAAAAAAAAAATGATTGACCAAAACTCGGAGATAAATCACAGACAAATATTTAATTTTCAAAATACGCCAAATAAAATATTTACAAATCTACAATTTTTGTTGCATTCAAAGCAAGAACCATAGAGTTTACTCCTGGCAAGTGTTACGAGGAGAGAAAGGGAAGGTAAGGAGTCAAGTATCTTTACCCAGTGAAGTTGGCGAGGAAGTTAAGTGTACTTTTTGGAAATCCTCAAATGAGTATATAAAGAATAATTTTAAGTATGGTCAATGAAAGAGTCAAAAATATGTATTTACCGATATAGTTCCATGAGGGTCTCTTTCAGGTTTTAGTTGATCGGCAACTTCTTATAGATTCTTTCAACTGGATATAAATCCTTGAATCATAACAGGAGTTGATAACATCAGCAAACCAACTGACTGTTCTCTGCCCAAAACCTATTTTTATAGGGGCTTTCGAATTCTCTTGATTTTATTGGAACATTCTCGATCATTCTAGTACCTTCCAAACGTTCTATTTCTAATTTTCTTATTTTTATGAATACTTCCTGACTTAAATTTTTTTTATAATAAATGGTACGACTCAATAGAATCCTTTACTACAACTTTTTAAACATTATTATTATTTTTATTTTTGTATATAAATGCATCCTCATAATAATTGTAATTTTAAAAATTGCAAAACCATTTGTTTTGTATAATTTTGGTAAATATATCAATATCTCTTGAAATGAGATGTCGGTGATGTTTTTATTTTGTGTAATTTAGACAATTTATTGTCTGCACTTTGTAAAATATGTAGTTGAAAATTAATGCAAATATAAATCGAACAGGATGATAAAACAACAAATAGCAAATGTTTATCAATCCAATGCTCAACTTTTAAAGGTTTGTCAGAATTTAAGACAAAAAGACAGAACTTGGTTATTTTCAATTTTTTCTTTGGGTCGATTCCCATTGACTTACATACATATAGAATTATCTATGGTTTTATTACACATTGATACATGATTGACCAATGAGAATCAACACAAACAAAATTAAAAATAACAAAATTTTGCTTTTTTTTGTCAGTTTTCTCTCAATCTCTAAAGTTTTAATAAAAGTGAAACGTTAGATCTGATGTGAGCAAACTGCGCCACATGTGGCCTGCTAAATGTTGGTCAATTTGGAAAAAAAAATTTTTTTTGTTTTTTTTTTAAAAATTGAGTTTTGTATTTGAACAAATGTGTTTCCTGCGAAGTTTCTACTTTAAAATATAAATTAGTCTTTTTCTTTTAAATTGAGTTACTTCATTTGAGGTTTCCACTTTCAAATATTTTTTTGTTTCTTTAAACAGTTACTTTACAAATAAATGCTTTAGAATATTAATTAATAAAAAAAATAATTGCTTTCTTTTCTTAAAATAAGGTTATTTTGATCTTTCAGATGTGTTTTATGTGAAGCTCCTACTTAATTTTAATAGGTATTTTTATTTTCTTTTAAAGCTTAAACTGACTTACTTTCTTTCAAATGTTTCATATGAATCTTCTACAATTCTTTAAGATATTAATCAATTGCAGTTTTTTCTTTAAAAGCGTTTTATTTTGTCTATTTTAAATATTATTTTGGTTAATGTACTTTGCAGCCCTTTAAAATTGAATTTTTGAATGTGTCCCTTGCACTGAAGTTTGCCCCCGCCTGTGTTAGATTGATAAACGTTTCCTTTTTGTTTTTATCTTTTATATAATTCTGAATGCTTATCTACACAGCCATTTGCAATTTGAATGTCCTTTTGACACAATATTTCTACTATAAACATATGGCATTTTTTATAAACCAAAGTGACCAGAAGAATCAATAGATGTGTAAGTTAACCATTTCTATCTAGTGAACTCTTTTAGTGATGAAGAAATTTATATGCAAGATGTATGGCAACAATGTGCATTTTATAAATGTATATTCTTTGGTTATTAAAAATGTTTTAAATTCAAGATTAACAAGAAAAGAAAATGACTTTGTTTATAATCCCTTATTATTCCACGTCTTAAATTCAGGATTTAGAACAGAATATTTAACTCTGAACTTTTTAAAAATTTTTAACTTTTCGCTTCATTATTTGATATAATTCCTTTTGAAAAGCAAAATGCCAGCTATGTTGCATGTTATTTATTCATAATTTAACGGTCTCCACTCTTTTTTAGGGAGTTAGAGAACATTCAGTCAGTTTAAGTGCCATACGTGATACACGCTTGGGCGATCATGTCTCGAAAGAGACATGACTGACTGGGCAGAAAATTATCCCGCAGTAGGTTGCCATTGCTTTCTGCGGTAGACTGGTTGCCAACCAAGGCTATAGAACCCAATCTGTCCTGCTATTTAACCCATAACTGGAAGGAAGAGATGGATTAATACCTTTCCCAAGGGTATTTGTGCGTAAGTGAATACAATGGATTCAGCTGGAATTCGAACTCGGCTCCCCGGTTTCTCGTTCCGAGCTGATATCCACTGTACCACAAAAGAACATTAGGAAACTCAAATTTTTTTAATTCAGTCTTTCAACATGAAACAATTAATTTTTCTGGACAATTTAAACATATAATTTTTTATTTTTTTTATTTTAATTTTTATTTTTATTTCAGGAAATTTTAAGTTCTCTTATTTTGGCTCGATTACAGTTCATCTTGATTTTGGGGAAAATTGATTAACTGTATTGATATTGTCGCATGAAAAATTCCTTGTTTTTTGGGAGGGGGTATTGCTTTATAGCATTAGAAATGCTTACTTTTAATTTCTTCTAAAAAATATTTTCCGATTGAACTTTTTCATATGTCTATATTACATTTTAGCAAGATTAGTGCATTTTTGTTTTGATTTTAGCACTAAGGAGAGAAGGAAATAAACTGCATTTTCATCTTTTTATTTATTTCTTTTGTAAAAAATCTTGTTTTGATTTTACTTAGTGGGTAATCAAATCGTTACAAGAGTTTACAATGGAAAATGTAATATTACTTAACTCAGTCTTTTCTGGTGACAAACACATTTATTTGGAAATTCTTGCAAAAATCAAATAATTATTGGAGCTTAATGAAACTTTCAGAACTTATTCACAAATCAATGAAATTATTTTTTTAAAAATCTTGGTAAAAAAATTTTTTTTTCTACATCTATTAAACCTTCTCCCACACACATACACACAGATTCATGAAATTTTATGAAATTAAATTATGTTGGGAAAATTGGTTTAATTAGTTAAATGCAAGACCCATTGGGGAATGTAAATCAGTTATTATTTTTTGAAAAATTTTGCCTCTATTTACAAAATCTGCTCTCAATAGTAAAATAAAAATTGCAATATAACTATATTAATTTGATAAGCTCTTAATTGCTCAAATAAATAATGTAAAGTAAGGACATTATAGTCTGAAGAAAACTTTCTCCCAATCTAATAATGAAATTTAAATTTTTTTTTTTTTTTTTTTAAGTTTCAAAAATAATTAAAATAATTCAAAAATTTGTTGAGGTTAGTTTATAAAATTATTAAGTGAAGATTATATTTACCAATTGAAAATTAAAAAGTTTGATACAAACCATTGTTTTAAAATATTTCTAATGTATATTTGAATTTTTTTTTTTTTTTTTTTTTTTTTGGGAATTCCTATGTGTAAATTATTTGTCCCTCGCCCGGGAAAGAACGACATGAGCAACAGGTGTCGCTGGACCGTTACCCTGCAACTGTGCGCATCAAAGACAAACTCACTATAGGAACATGGAACGTCAGGACACTGAACTGTGGACAACTAGAGAATGTCAAACAGGAGATGAACAGACTGAATATCAGCATCCTAGGAATATGTGAAACAAGATGGCCTAATAACGGAGATTTCAGTAGCAACACCCACAGGATAATATATGCAGGAGGAAAAAAACACGAAAAAGGGGTCGCTTTAATACTAAACCAACAAGTGAAGAGATGTGTACTTGGATACTGGCAACTGTCAGAGAGAGACACGAACGGCAACTTCGGACTAGGAGAGCGCAACGAAAGAGGAGAAAAATGGATCCAATGGTGCTCAGCCAATGACCAGGTCATTACTAACACCTGGTTCCAAGAACACCCACGACGTTTATGGACATGGAGAAGCCCAGGAGGGGACACGAAGAACCAAATAGATTACATAACTATAAACAAGAGATTCAGGAACGCAGTAGTCCAATGCAAAACGTACCCAGACAAAGACAAACTCACTATAGGAACATGGAACGTCAGGACACTGAACTGTGGACAACTAGAGAATGTCAAACAGGAGATGAACAGACTGAATATCAGCATCCTAGGAATATGTGAAACAAGATGGCCTAATAACGGAGATTTCAGTAGCAACACCCACAGGATAATATATGCAGGAGGAAAAAAACACGAAAAAGGGGTCGCTTTAATACTAAACCAACAAGTGAAGAGATGTGTACTTGGATACTGGCAACTGTCAGAGAGAGTCCTCTTGGTTAAACTGCGGGGAAGGCCCCTCAATATAGCTATTATAGTAGTTTATGCACCGACAACTCAAAGCTCAGAGGACGAAATAGAATCATTCTATTCAATACTGGACAGTGCTAAGGCTCAGTGCAAAAGCCAAGAAGTCAGGATAGTAATGGGGGACTTAAATGCAAAGGTAGGTAAAGATAGAGAAGGAGACACGAACGGGAACTTCGGACTAGGAGAGCGCAACGAAAGAGGAGAAAAATGGATCCAATGGTGCTCAGCCAATGACCAGGTCATTACTAACACCTGGTTCCAAGAACACCCACGACGTTTATGGACATGGAGAAGCCCAGGAGGGGACACGAAGAACCAAATAGATTACATAACTATAAACAAGAGATTCAGGAACGCAGTAGTCCAATGCAAAACGTACCCAGGTGCTGACTGCGGAAGCGACCACGTCCCAGTCATCTGCAAACTAAAAGTGAAACTCCGAAGACTGAAGAAACCCAGCATAACACCAAGACTGCAATACGACACACTAGAGGATGATCTCACCCTGTAGAAAGAATATAATAACAGCGTAAAAAAGAAATATGAAGAACAAATTGGAAAAGGATACTCAAAATGGGAGTCACTAAAAGAAGCAATGGTGACCTCAGCGAACAACATAGCCCCAAAGGAAATCAGACGAAGAAGAAAAAATGAGTGGATGACCGAAGAGATCCTCCACATGATGCAAAGGAGACAAAAAATAACGCCAAGACACGGAACAGAGTACAAAAAACTTCACAGGGAGATAAGGAACAAATGCAGACAAGCCAAAGAGGAATGGCTCAACAACAAATGTGCAGAAGTAGAGAGACTGAGCAGGAACAACAAAGCAGAAATGCATAAAGAGATAAGAGAACTGACAGGACAAAAAACCTGTTCCCCAACAGGATGCATAAAATCCAAGGAAGGGACAATCATAGTAGAGAAAGAGGAAATACTCCAGCGATGGGAAGAATACATAAAGGATCTCTTTGGCGACAAGAGAGAACAACCGAGAATACACAAGGAGATGGATGGACCGGAAATACTAAAATCCGAAGTGGAAGCGGCAATGGCCAAAATGAACAGAAATAAAGCACCTGGCCCAGATGGCATAGTGATAGAGCTGCTGACAGCCTTAGAAGAGTATGGCATAGAAAAGATTACCGACATAATAAACGAAATTTATAGCAGCGGAATAATACCAGACAACCTATGCAAGTCGATATTTATAGCACTGCCGAAGAAACCAGGTGCAAACGAGTGTGAACTACACAGAACTATCAGCTTAATGAGTCACATTACAAAACTGATTGTCAGAATCCTGATGAATAGAGCGAGAAGCAGAATCAGGCCAGAGATAGGACAGGAACAGTGCGGGTTCGTCAAAGACACTGGAACAAGGAACGCCATATTCATGATTAGGATGCTCTCTGAAAGGGCATTACAAATGAAGAAAGACTTGTACCTATGCTTCATTGATTACGCGAAAGCATTCGACAAAATACGACACAAAGAATTGATGGAAATGATAGGAAACCTCGACATTTTCGGCAAAGATATAAGAATAATCAAGAATCTCTACTGGCAGCAAACGGCCTGCATACGGACAGGTAACGACCTCAGTAGATACACAAAGATAGAAAAAGGCGTAAGACAAGGATGTGTCTTTTCACCGGATTTGTTCAACCTATACAGCGAGAATATTTTGAGGACCCTAGATGACACACCAGGATTTATTATTGGAGGCCACAACCTGAACAACATAAGATACGCGGACGATACAGTACTGATTGCGGACACGGAAAGGAAACTGCAAGATCTCATACAGAAAGTAGCAGTGGAGAGTGACAAGATGGGACTACAAATAAACTTTAAGAAAACTGAGTGCATGGTCATCAGCAAAAGATACAACCCAAAATGCCAAATACAGGTGGGGGATAACAGAATCAAACAAGTCTAAGTATTTAAATACCTAGGAAGTGTTCTAACAGGAGATGGAAAGTGCGACACGGAGATCCGAAGGCGAATTGGCATGGCAAAGGACGCGTTCCAGAAGATGAGCAAAATACTAACACACAGGAAGATCTCAATAGAAACGAAGAAAAGAGTGCTAGACTGCTACGTGATGTCAGTTCTTCAGTACGGCTGTGAATGCTGGACAATATCATCGAAAATGAGGACAAAACTGGAAGCGGCCGAAATGTGGTTCTACAGAAGGATGCTACGGATATCGTGGACTGAGCATACAAGCAACGACGAAGTGTTAGAAAGAATGGCAACAAAAAGGAAATTGATGCTGAGCATCAGGAAGAGACAACTGAAGTTCCTGGGACATGCAATGAGGAAGGAGGGCCTGGAGAACCTGATACTGACTGGTCAGATAGAAGGAAGGAGAGACAGAGGAAGGCAGCGGATAACATATTTGCAGGGCCTGATCAGGTGGATGATGGAACGGGGGTTGCCAGGAGCAACAGGAGCAAACATACTAAGAGCCACAAGGGATAGGGAGACGTGGAGATCCATGATCGCCTACGTCCTGAAGGGACAGGGCACATAGAAGAAGAAGAAATTAAAAGGTTGTGTGTTTCGGTTTCTTTCCCTTACCAGAAACAAAAATTATACAATTATGTCACTTGTGATTGCCATACACTTTTATCTTATCTGGCATCTATAAATCTGTCAACACAAATAGTGCAAAGGTCAGAAAGTTGTACTCTGTGTTTAAGAAATAGTTTTATTCTAAATTTCATGCTATAAATAAATATTTGTGTAAATCAGATTAATTTAACATTAAATTTGCTAATTTTCTCAAAAGAATGTCACAGATGTAGATTTTATTTTTTGCAAGATTTTTAAAATCGAGAATTAACTTTTGTTTACAAGTGTCGATCGCTCATAAATGGCCAACAAAATTGAAAAATTTAAAAAAAAAAATCTCAATTTTAGATTCCAATCAATATAATTTCTGTTGGAATTAAACCAGAGTATTTTGCTTACTGGAAATAGTTAATTTAATCATTTAGCTTTCAATTAAAACTAAAATAAAAGTTTGAAAACTTTTTTTATTTTTAAAAATTCAATTTAAAATTGAGATATGGAAAATGAGAGGCGGTGCCCACATATATTTTCAAATAAAACTTTGAAAATTATATATGCTGTATAACCATTTCAGTGATGAAAAAATCTGTCTTTAGCAGCAAAATTCATCTATTATGCAAATATAGTACAAAATTCATTTGGGAAGTTTACTAAAAAAAACAAAAAAAAACATACTTTTTCTTTACATGAAAAAAAAAAAATGAGAGGGATGTTAAAAGAAAGAGACTAGATTATGTTAAAAAGTTGTAGTCTAGACATTGATACAGAGGGTAGGGAAGAAGGGGAAAAGAACAGAGAAGAAAAGGATCTAAGACATGATCATTGTAAATGACTTTTTAATTACATCTATGTTAAGAAAACAAAAATTAAGTGTGTTGCAGAAAAGTAAGTTGGCAAGAGGGAAAATAGAGGAAAAAGAAAACAAAAGGAGAAACATGGAAAGAGTTAGAGAGGGGGGAAGGAAGGAGAAATTACTCCAGACAGCCGTCAAAAGAAACCCTAGCTAAAAGAGTGGGAAAAAAGGGATAGATACATAAAATAGAAAAAGGAGAAAGAAAAAAGGGAAAAACAAAGAAAGTTAACATAATGTAATATTTGGCTTTGCCATAAGTTTTTTTTTTTTTTTTTTCTCCAAAATTTGACTGTTTAAAATAATATAGTCTTACTATTGTAATGTAGTGATAAAATTACTTTAAATTCTACCACTGGAATTAAAGGAGAGGTGCAGAAAAAGGAAATATTGCATTGGAAGGGGACTAAAAAGAGTATTTTGATAAATATGTATGCATACATGTTATTTTTATTCCTATTTTTTTTTCTCTCATTTTCAATAGTACTTTAGTTGCCGATAAAACTTCTGATGAAGTGTTGGCCTCCCCTCCCCCCCAAAGTTTACTTTTTAGGGAAAAAGATATGTGGTTTTGTCTGTTTAAAACTATTTACAAGTTCTGTGGTGTTATAGATATATTTATAATAAATATTCACAGCTCTATATATCGAGCACTGTTTTAAATTAATGTTTTGGATGTTGTAAAAATTCTTTCGTCGTTCTGTATTCACTCGGATATATATAATTTGGCAGAAGTAATGTTTTTATTGATGGAATTGTGTGTAGGAAGTGTAAAAATGCAATTGTTAGTTAAAATTATATACAGACAGACAAAATGCTTGAAATAGATATATATGAAGTCTATGTACATGTTGAATTAATTTATTTTGAAAATGTTAAACCTATTCAACTGAAAGTCATGTCATAACAATTGGTAATCTCTTCTCATTAAGCTAATATCTTTACCATGCAGTTTTAGTTCAGTTATTAGAGCAGATGACAGATCAAGTGGAATGAAGTTTTTCATGTGCTCGATTATTCATCTATTCACCTTTGTAAAATCATTTAATTTTTAGTTTTCAAATCTCTTGACTATCATTCATTGTTTAATATCAATAACCCAATAAGTATTTTCAATGTATTTGTTGTACGAGGGTAATTTTAAAATTATCTGTGCTTTTGCCAAAATATATCTTTAGACAAGAGTGCAAATAATTTTTGACCTTCCCTTGTAGTTGATTTTTATTTTGAAGGTTTTATTTTCTTTTGATTCGTTTTTGTTTCTTTTTTTATTTTAATTATTGATTTTTCTGGTTCTTTCATTTTGTATCTTGTAAAATATTCCTTCATTTTTTTTATTTTTTTATTTTCTTAATTTCGATAAATTTTCTTAAAAATAACCTTGTCTTTTTTCTTTTTTTTGTTCTTTCTCTTTTTCTCTTTTCTCTTTTTCTCTCTCGCTTCCCTTTTTCTCAACTTGCTACTAACTGACTCTCTCTTAGGATCTGAAACTTAACTCTTTGAGTTCTTGATTTAAGGTGTTTTGCTTAGTTCATTTGTGTTACTGGGGATGGCTTATTTACTCCACAACATCCCCTCCTCTTTTGAGATGCTTTATTTTCTTAAATATTTTATTTCTTAATATTCAACCCCTTCCTGTTTCTGTTAAATTCACTTTTGAACTTTGTATTTCTTTCGTTTTGGGTTAACCACTAGTTTTTCCTTACATTTCCTTTTTTCTAGTACTAATACAAAGATATCATACAGAACTTGCATAGGTTCTTATTTTCTTGCTGTTATTTCTTCAGTAAATTTTTTCTTTAACTGATTTCAATGCCTTTTGTATTCTCATTTTTTCTTTTCACCATATTTTTTTCCTCTTGTATTCGCAATAATTCCTCAAAGATCCAGCTTCAATAAAATGTTTCCACTGTTTAATCTCACAAAAATTTCCTCTGTACTTGGTAATAGGGAGTTATGGGATTCT
>JBBBDQ010002166.1:335000-752500 GCA_037127315.1 Ascarosepion bandense | reverse complement strand
AACAAGGGATGAGCCTCTTCACCTGTTCAATGAGTTGAAATTATCGTATTGAATCAGTTGCTAGGCATGCAGCTTAGGAAGTTTGTTCACTGTGTCATACTTGACTTTTTTTTTTCACCGAAATCTATTTTTATACTTTTATAATTTTACCATTTGTTCAGGCAGTAGATATTGTTGCCACATCTGGTCTGGTGTTTCTGCTATCTATTGAGAGATTTTGACAAAATCCCAAACACCTGCAATGTTATAGGTTTTGACTTAGCATCTTGGCTTCAATTACTTTCTCAACATAATGTAACTCCCCATTTTCTTTGTCTATAAATATTTTCATAGCAATAGTTCTGATGAGCTTTCATCTTTAGAACTCAGACTTCATGGATTTAAGTGCAGTACTAATTGGCAGCTAGGTCTCATTTTACTAATGAAATAGCTAGATACAACTGTATGTTCTATCCTAATAGTTCTCTTGCATTAGCCCATAGAACTTCTTGCTTTTCTGTCAACTACAATCTTCAAAATTTTGAATGCCACATTTTTTTTTTAAATCCTGTTCTTTTATTGTTCTTTCTGTTGTTTCTTGGTTTCTTTCACTCTCAGTAACACCTTGTGTCTTAGTGAATTTATCTCCTTTCTTGAGGTGAAAGGATGAAAAAAAAAAAGGGGGGTTTATATTCATAAACTTATTTTCAAATCACTTTTCCTTGATCGTTTTCTCTATTGAAATTCTTCTCTGTTCTGCTGTAACGGTTTAAACTTCTGTGTGCACTGTCACTTCAGAACATGGGCAATCATGGCACTCCAGCTCTGAGTAAAGTCTTTTGTTTTCACTCTCACTGTGTTTTGCTAACCTTTTACACAAGCTACTGCTTTCCTTTATTTCTCTTGCTTTCAATATGTCCTGTGAGTGCTACATTTCCTAAGCTCTCTTTCCTCCTCATGCTAGTCAGTTAATTGCCATACACATTTGGGTGATGACTCAAATGAGACATAACTAGCTAGGCAGAAGATTTTCCTGCAGTAGGTTGCCATTTCTTTGGTAGACTGGTTGCTGTAGAACCCAATCTGTCCTGCTATTTAACCCATAACCTGAAGGAGAAAAGATAGATTAATACGTTTCCCAAGGGTATTTGTGTGTAAGTGAATAAAACAAATATGATGGGAATTCAGACCCTCCCCCATATATCCAGTGTCCTTTAATTTTCAATTTTTCATAAAACTGTTGCTCACATGCATAACAGTTTACTCCTACTTGAAAAATGGATGAAAGAAAAGATTTTTAATGAAATAGTTCTTGAATAAAAGTCGGTCTATAAATGGTACCATTGGTTAGCTTAGTTGACTAAGCTTCTACAATTTCTTTTTAGTGACCAGTTTAGTTGAAAACTAGTGTCAGCTACTGGAGCTTCCTGTCTAGGTAATGTCAGATTGAGGTCACTAGGCAAGAATATTGAATCAAGAGGGTCTCCTTTAACCGGCACTTGGAAACCAAGTAAGAATAAATAAATAAATAAACTAAAATAAATATTTTCTGTGTTTACAGTTACAAAAAAACACGTTCATTATGCAAATAAATAACCTTTCAAAACTTGAATATTCAGAGTTTCGTCTGTTGTTAAACTTGGTCCACTAATACAATAGTTCTTGAACTATCTAGTGGGGAAGCAAAGTAAATATTACCTTTCCAACTATCTAGATGGGCAGACAGGAAGGTAAGACCATCTTCTCCAATTATCTAGTGCATGGTGGGGTGGGAAATTAGTGTTTCTTCAGCTATCTAGTGGTGGGGCCTGAGTAAATAACACTTGTCCACCTATCTAGTGGCAGGGGGTGCAGTGTAAATACCACTTCTCAAATTTTTTTTTTTTTCCCCCAATGTGTAAGGAAATGGTGTTCGAAGCTTTCCTATCTAGTATGGGAGAGGGATTAGCATTGGAAGCTTCCACTAAATCTTTTTGATATATGTCCTATTTCATGAAGACATGCTATCGTATTTATTCTCTGGCCAGTCATCATTGATGTAACAAATCTTCCGCAGGGACAGGTATCCTATTTGTAACATAGAATAATGATCAGAGAAAATATTATTTGAACATTTATAGTATTATATACCACTACATGCTTATCAAGAAGATTTGTTATACCTCTCTGACCATAGCTCAATTAGGACTCATTTAAACACACAGAAATCTACCAGTCTCCATCTTCAACATATCCCCTCTCTCTCTATTTTTTTTTTTATGTAACCAGTAGCAACATTGGCTATACAAATTAAAACATTAGCATTTTGTATAAAAAATCAAATGCACATTAACTACAAGTAAGTGGAATTTTCCCTTAGAAACATTATAAAGGAATACATAACCCCAGTCAATCAGAACAAGAAAATTAATCCAAGTTATAAAGAACCAATATCATTTATTGTTGTATTGCTGAGGTGGCAGTAAGATATCAGATGTGTGTTGAAGTATCGGCACCACAGTATCTGTGTTAAAGGATATTAAGTACAAATAAGGAAAATGCTGATAAGACTGAATAACAACAAAAATTAGAAAGAGAGGAGGTTAAATTGTTAGTCACAGAGAGCACAGTCTGATAATAATTGTCAATGACACTTCGAATTTCTGACTGCTAATAATTTTTATTTATATAGCTATTTGGGGCCACAGACCATTGCATCTTTGAGAGTGCTAAAGGGGGTCAGCTGCTCTACAACATTTATGAATTCACCCTCCTCCAGCTGGGATTGAAACTCAACCGATTTGGTGGAAGTCAGTCGCTAAGCCATAGGCACATTGAATCAGAGAAGGGAAATTTTAGCGTGTTATATATAAGAGGTGTAAACGCATGGCAGTCACGGAAAGAACACAATTCATTGCTAAAGAGTTATGCATATATTGCCAAAGTGGTAACTTTTTTGTTCTTTTCATAATTTTTGTCTCTAGAGTGCTCAATCATAATAAGAGCATAATATATATATATATATAAATAAATTAAAAAAGGATTAATTCAATGATGTTGGATGATCATTTCGTGATGTGTTATCCCCTGTGGGGATTTTCATATCGAAATGATCATCCAACATCATTGAATTAATCCTTTTTTAATTTATATTTGCTCTGTAATATTTTATTACATGGAGCTCTCTTCCTGTATCATTTTTTAATATTAAAATAAAATTTTTAATATTAATTAGGATCAGGTTTTTGGAATTTACCTTCCTGCTTTTTCCGCATGGATTAAAGTATCTGAATTAAAATATATATGTCATGAATTATTTTGAACATTATTTTAACCGATACTCGTATTTAAGTAGATATTCAGTTTTTTTTGTTTTTTTTTAATTAAACAGTATTTTTATATTTATATCTACCGGCCTGATTATTTACGATAAATTTTTATTACGAAAATGTGTGCTATCCAGCAGGATTCGAAACTGCGACCCTATTACATAGGGGAAGCATACCATTTGATCTGGTAGCGTCTTGACCACTCGACCATGGATAGCCTCTTGATCAGATGATGTTCTTATGCTCACATAACACAATTTTCAATTTTTACCATAAACAAGCATATCTGCTCTGAAATGTATCGTAATGTAAACATGTTACGGAAATTAACGAATTTTGACGAAACATGGTTATAAGCAACCGGCAATTTGTAATGAATTATTTTGAACATTATTTTTACCGATACTCGTATTTAAGTAGATATTCTGTTTTTTGTTTTTGTTTTTTTTAATTAAACAGCATTTTTATATTTATATCTACCGGCCTGATTATTTATGATAAATTGTGTTATATGAGCATGATAAGAACCTCGTCTGATCAAGAGGCTATCCATGGTTGAGTGGTCAAGACGCTACCAGATCAAATGGTATGCTTCCCCTATGTAATAGGGGTCGCAGTTTCGAATCCTGCTGGATAGCACACATTTTTGTAATAAAAATTTATCGTAAATAATCAGGCCGGTAGATATAAATATAAAAATACTGTTTAATTAAAAAAAAAAAAAAAAAACTGAATATCTACTTAAATACGAGTATTGGTAAAAATAATGTTCAAAATAATTCATTACAAATTGTCAGTTGCTTATAACCAAGTTTCGTCAAAATTCGTTAATTTCCGTAGCATGTTTACATATATATATAATGAAATGAATTGTTTGAACATTATTTTTTATTGATATTCCTATTTAAGTAGATATTCTGTTTTTAATGAAACAGTATTATATATTTATATCTACCGGACTGATCATTTACGATAAATTTTTATAACGAAAATGTGTGCCATTTGGCAGGATTCGAACCTGCAATCCCTATCTAGATAGGGGAAGCTACCATTTGATCTGGTAACGTCTTAGACCTCTCAACCACAAATAGCCTCCAGTCTAAATGAGGTTTTTATCAAGCCTATATAACACAATTTTCGATGATCCATGTAAACAAGCATATCTGCTCTGAAATGTATCATAATGTCAACAAATGTAAACATGTTACCAAATCAACAAATTTGGAAACTTGGTTATAAGCAACGACAGTTTGAAATGAATTGTTTGAATAATATTTAATAATAATGTTCAAACAATTCATTTCAAATTGTCAGTTGCTTATAAATCTCCAGCTGAATTCATTTAGTTTTCTTTTTATTTCCATCACCTTTTTTATTAGATATTCCACACTGATAAAATTAAAAGTTCTACTTTACTGTGACATAAATGTCCAGAGAGTGCCTTGATCAGAAAGTCACCTACAGTAAATTTGTACCCTGGCTCTTACAATATATCACCATTCCTGGTAGAACTTTTAATTTTATTCAAGTGGAATATCTAATAACAAAGGTGATGGAAATAAAAAGAAAACTCTAAATGAATGACAAAATTTCTCGTAAATATTCAGGCCAGTAGAAATAAATAAATGAGATATATATATATATATATATATAGTCCATAAACGCTGAGGATAATCCAACAAGATCAACTCTAAAGTTGATTCCAGTAAAAAATTTTCTACTGAATGGAACGAATATAGTGTGGTCTGATGAAATGAGCGAATTTCTCATAGAAATGAATTATAATTTATAACGCATCTAAATGATGCGTTGAAATTTCCTTTATTTTTATATATATATATATATATATATATATATATACACACGCACACTCTGTTTCAATAAAAACAATATCTACTCAAATATAAGTTTTTTTTTTTTGTTTTTTTTTAACAAAGGTTATAAACAAAATTAAATATGTCAGTTCGTTAATGTCTGGAACTTTCCGTTATATATATATATATAATATTTTTATTTATTTATTTTATTTCTTAAATGCTATATTTAGTGGATCTCCATATTATAGTAGATGCTGTATTTATTTATTAAACAGTAAATTTATTTTCATCTCAGGCTGAATATTTAATAAATCTTAAAGAAAATTATGCGCTCTCTAGCAGGATTCAAACCTGTGTGCTCCTTGTCAGGAGAAACTGTCGTTAGATCTAACATGCTTAAGGCTGTCTTGGCCTCAAAGTGAGTCTACGATCAAGTAAAGTTGAATAGTGCTTTATAAACACGAATCTGTGGCCAAGATGGCTATCATGAATAGTTTGTTAAAGGTGAACCTTCTTGAAAATAGTATCTTGGGCAGACAATCCCGACATTCAACATAGTCCTGGGTATGATTGTAAACTGCACCCTGCAGCAAGGCTTCTGATTGAGAGGTTGTGAGGAGCATGGAATCACCTCTTAATTGCTGTTGTTCCCAGGCCCACCCTGACCCAGCTATGGGCAAATAGTTAACCCCCGAACTGGGGTCAAAACACTATGAAACTAGAAAAATAGACTTTTATAGAAAAATATACATTTTTTAATATAAAATGTTACCAACAATACAGTTTTGAAGAAAAAAATGTTACCATAGCACATTTGTAGAAAAAAAAAAAATAACACCAGCAAAACATCTTTGAATACAAAACTAGAAGACATTTTCAGTTTCTAAAATAAAAAAATTAATTAAAATCTGACTAAATCAACCTTCTTACTATAACTGAACATTAAAGAAAAATACCTTAAAACCCTACCTTTTTTTTTTTTGGCATTAAATAACCCACAGAGGTTGATATGCTGTTAAACAAAACTCAGTTCTTGAAAATTATACCATGGGTTGAACCAATCCTTTTAAGTATAATTAAGTAAATTAAACTGTTTGAAAGCCATTGCTGGTCATGCTAGCATTAATTGGAACCTCATAAACAAGTGTTTATAGTGTACTTGTATTGTCCTGGCTGCTGATTACACATATTATACATCCTCTAGTAGGATTAGATTGGCAGTAAGGTTTCACCATTTTACTGTTGAAATTGCTAAACTCATCTGTATGTTCTAAAAATGTCTTTTCTTGCTCTTCTCTCTATCAAACTTTATTTTTGTGTTAATAATGTTCAAAAATGCAAATGCAACATCAGTCATTATCTTGTCTTCTTGAAATCTATTGTCCTTTCTCCTCAGTAACATTATCTACATTTCCTTCACTCTCACTAACCTCTTGCATCTTGGTGGCTTTATTGCTTTGCTGAAGAAGGGATGAAATGATTTAATTAAAAATCTTTAACTAAGGATCACTCAGTAGAAAGAGAAAGAGATGGGAAAAAGAGAGAGAAGTGAAAATTTATTTTATTTTGTTTTATTTTTTTTATTTTATTTTATTTTAAAAATGCCCCCTCCTGTTGAACATTTTGTGTCCATTATATACTGTGCAGACCCCAGGAGTCAACCCATTTTATAGTTCATCAATAAAAGGCTTAACCAATCAGGAAGCTCAAAATATTCAATGCGACGTGTATAAAAGGCGGCCATATTTTTCCGAGTATTGGAGTTCAAATCCGATTTTGGAGAGTGTCTGATTCGAGAGTGATGGTCTTTGACGTTGTTTCATTGAACAGATTACGTGCGGCAAGGATACTCTATATCCATATACTATGACGGACATGGTCAACAGATGCCAACAGGATACTCTGTATCCAGGAACGTTGTCAACATTACTTTCAAACCCTTACTTTGTGACCATCATGGACTGTTGTTGCAATATAATATACATTCGGGAGATTCTCTATTATAATCAATACATAAACTGATCCCTGCACTTTATCCATAAATTATAGCAAATTTTACCAACATCTCCCCCTCAGAATAATTGCAGCATAAATCACAGGTTGGCTCTGCGGTTGTTGAAGAAACAAATGTACTTAAGCAACTGTCTGCAACAGGGAACGTTAAGCAAAGCTAACCTAGCAAACAAACAAACTTGAAAATGAGTTGCCAGCCAGTACTCTATGGTAGGTCAGATAAATTGATAACCTTAGGCAAATGTTTTGCTGTTTTTATTTGATACAAAGGTCTGTTCGAATGATATTTGAGCATTATCATAATGATGTCCACTAGTGTCTGATTTAAATGCCACAATTTATTTGTTCTTTTAATTTAGTCTTGAGAACCAATTCTGTTATAGTTTTCTCCCAAGAGATTCTGAAGCTGTTTTCAAAGTCATTACCATGAAAGATTCTTACTTATAATGAATACTTTTACATTGATTGATGTTCTAATTTTAATCTAAATTCTATAAACCAATTTAAAGCAATTAGCTAAAACAGATTTTATAATTTAACTGCTTTATCTTTGCTCATCTTCTCACGCCATTTCTTTTCTGAAAGGATAAATAAGAACTTTTAATAGAATCTTTTCTTTTCACTTGCTGAGCTGTGCCTCGGCCGTGCATATCTTGTGTGACAAGTTCCGTGCTTCTTTTTTAAAATTAACTTTTTAATTGTTTTGTTTTGAGCAGTTCTCTTTTTATAGAACTTGAAAGTACAATTAGACATTTATTTATTGAAAATTATGGCATAATTTAACGATTGTTTTTTTTTTTTATGCCAGTCTGGTGAGGATTGTTCAATCTCCATAGCTAAAATAAAATCACTTGAAAACTTGTAATATGATCAAGACATTTCATAAAACCTGTAAAATCAAAAGACGACCCAGCCATTTTGGTTTGTTATAAACAAACCAAAAAATATTCAAGCCAAAAGGGCTTGAATATTTTTTATTCTTTCAGGTTATTTAACGATAGAAAATATTTTTAGATTTTTTGGAGATAACATTTTACTGATCCAAAACATGCAGAAAAAAATGGTTTTATCAAAATGTGATATTGTTCTAAAGCCATGTTTGTCTATTACTCAGTTCACACTCCTCTTTGCTCTTTTGAACAAGAGTACGTGTATATGTGTTTTTTTTTTTGTTTTTTTTTTTTTTATAATCATTTCACCCCAAGCAAGGCAGCCACACTGTCACTGGTGCGCAGGGGGTTACATAGGAGGAAAGTGATGAGAAAGACAGGTTGTATGGGGTGTCAGGAAGTGGGTAAGAGAAGGATGCAAATACTGGTGTGATGAGAGTGTAGTGGACAGGGAAAAGAGCATGAGAGGAAGGATGTGAGTCAGTGAGATAGATGATTATTGACCTTACATTTAAATTCTTGGAAATTGTAACTGTTGAAAGCAAGTATACGGAAGAGAATTCCACAGGTGGGAAGTGCAAGAAAAGAAGCTGATAGAGTAGAAGTTGCGGTTACATTTATTGGTTTCACTGTAAAAGGGTGGGATCTAGTTGCTAGTCTAGTAGCTCGAGTAAATTCATACATGGGGGCACCAGTGAGCTAAGTTCATCAGAGCAGAAGCCGTGAAAGTATTTGTAGAAGAAACATAGGAAAGCCCTATTATGCCGGTGAGAAAGTGACTGCATCTGAGCCATTAAGTCAGGATCGATCACATTACAGATTCTCACTTGGATTTTGTCAAGAACCCCAAGGTGAATAGCAGGAATAGTCTCTTGTTTCTAGTTCACTTTAAAGTCTTTCCCTTTTTCTTTCAATTCCGGTGGCTTCTTTTGTCTTGGTGGCATTATCACATTGTGTAGAGTGTTGCCACTTATTCTGTAACCCCCTACCTTAAGTGGCTCTTGGGCCTTGTACATAGTGAACATCATTAAAAAGAAAGCTTCGTGTTTTGGTGGCATTATCACCTTGCATAGTGTTGCCTCTTACTCTCTAACCTCTACCTTGAGTGGCTCTTGGGCTTTGTAGATAAGTGTCATACGTGATACACATTTGGGTGATCATGTTTCGAAAGATACATGACTGACTGGGCAGAAGATTATCTTGCAGTAGGTAGCCATTGCTTTTTGCGGTAGACTGGTTGCCAGCCAAGGCTATAGAACCCAATCTGTTCTGTTATTTAACTCATAACTGGAAGGAATAGATGGATTAATACCTTTCCCAAGAGTATTTGCATGTAAGAGAATGCAATGAATTTGACTGGAATTTGAACTCTGCTCGCCGATTTCTTGTTCCGAGCCAATATCCACTGCACCACAACATGAACATCATTAAATAAATAAAATAAAAACTAAAAAAGACAGTGTTTAGTACTACTATTATTATTATTATTTCTCAAACTGATAGAATTGTTGTTAATAAAGTTTTTGTTGGTTTTATAATTGCATTCAGTTTACTTGAATTGGTTGTGTGTCTTTCTGGCTCGAGTTGGCTCTCATGGACTAGAATAGTCGACAATAAGTCTGTGATATCCACAGGATGCAGGTGGATGTTGTGAGAGACTGACAAGGAAACAACAGGAAGCTTGGAAGACATGAATATAATTGAAAGGCCATTGGTAATCATAATATTTGAAAGCATCCTTAACATTTTCAATACAGATTAACTGCTTAAATCTGGACACACCAGTGAGTCTGGTGGTATTAAGCGCTGCAACAAACTTGGTTGCCACTGTTCATATGTTAATAATTTTTGGCCGTCTTGAACCCTTGTGCCTGCAAAACAAGTGTCAAAAGGACAGTTTTTCCCTTGACACCACTATTATTTTAACTACCTTCACTTTTTGGCAATGTTTGTTTTAAAAAGTGATGATTAGAATTGTAATAAGACTTAAACATATGAAAGTAAATTTATACATTTTCTTTGTTCTTGAGAATTTACAAGTATAATAAATGCCATTGAAATGGTTGGCAAAAGATTTGCCAATTAATTCAAACTTCATAAAATGATAAACAATAAAGATTACTTTATAGCTGAATCACATCTTAATAATTTAGTAAATGTTTATAATTTAATGAGTAGAAAATTGTTTTCCTATTTATTTCTTTATAGATAAATATTGCATTGCATTAGTTTTAGAATGTAAATATAAAATTAAACATTTTTTTATTTTTTTTTTATGAACACAAATAAGTTTGCCATATTTTTTTTCTCCTCTTCTTCCAATATTGGGATTTATTATTTCAGCAATTTAAATTTACAATTTTGGTTTTTACTATAGATTATTTGGAAATTGTAACTAATCAGCTTAGAAATATTTGCTGCCGTTATCTGAATAAATTTATATATTTTTACTGTTCATTTTTTTTTTTTTTTTTTTTTTTTCATATTTTCCAACAATAATTTAGAGTATAAAATGGGGAAAGCTGAAAAGTGCTTGGCCTGATCAAGAAGTAAAAAAAAAAACTTCAACGCAATTTTCAGGTGCTAATTGATAACTGATCATTTCAGAATTTAAAATTTGATATATAGGAATTCCATGATTATTGCATTTTTGATTACTGCATGAAAATTTTATATACTAAAAGTTGATTAGTGCATAACACTAGATTACTGTAGTAAAACATTCTTTAGTTTAACCATAGTAATTGAAAATTGATTTTTTTTTTTATAGTTATCGATGAATTATGAATTTTTCTAATGGAAAACGGGTAACTATTTTATTTGTCAAATATTATGATACCTAATTACAGTAGTGTTAATAAAAAAATTGACAGTTATAAATAGATAAATCTTATTTTTTTTTTTTTTTTAATCATATCACCCCAAGCAAGGTGGTAACGCCACTGATGCGCAGGGGGCTACGCAAGGGTAAAAAGAATAATATAAGAACATAATAAAAATATGTGAATATTTGTCTCTATGAAAAGTTAAAAAAAAAATTTTTTTTCCATGTTTATTTTGAATGTCTTAAAAAGAAAATTTTGAGTTTTTGTTAAAAAGCAAATGGACAATTTAATTAAATACAAATTTAGATTTTATTAAAAAATATTTCAATATCTAAGATTTATGTATTTGCTATGGAAAGATTTTAAATAAAAATTTTCAGGTTAAAATATTGATGATATATTTAAAATTTGAAGGAGTAACTTCTCAATACTTGTAATTATATGAAGAACAAAGGAATGCCGTGTAGCAAACCACTTGGAATGAGTCTTTCATAAAAAAAAGTCAATAAAAATTAATGTGTATTAATCTATCTTGTATAAACAGTCTACTGGAATATGGATTAGGAATTTTTAAGTCCATGTCTTTGTCTTTTTTTTTTTTTTTTTTTTTTTTAATCATTTCACCCCAAGCAAGGCATTCCACTGAGCATGGGGCTACATAGGGGAAGGTAAAGATAAGGAGTGGTTAGATATAGGAAATGTCAGAAGGAAGGTGATAGATGGGTAAGGATACAGAGGATGGGGTTAGGGTAGATGGGAAGAGTGTTTGAAAGAATGGGAGCGAGTTAGTGTGTTAGGAGGTGTCTATTAAACTTACATTTAAACTCCTGGAGATTGTAGCAGTCAGGGAAGCAATCATGTGGAAGGGAATTCCACAGTCGGGAAGTGTGAGAGAAGAAACTGTTGGAGCAGAAGTTTTGGTTGCATTTTATTGGTTTCACTGTAAAAGGGTGGGATCTAGTTGCTAATCTAGTATCTCTGCAAATTCATACCTAGATCTCTGAAAAACTTAGTGAAATATGTTAGATTAAAAACACTTTTCTTACCTGTTCCTTCTTTATTCTTGGATTTCAATCCATATATGCAACTAATATATATATATATATATATATATATATATATATATATAATTATGAACCAGTTATTGGTCAGAATTAAATTAGACCAGTATTAAAAAGTGCTCAATACATATGTAATTTAGAACATTTAAATATTTTAATTTGGAAGTTAGTTGATTATGCAAAACGAGAAAAATTACTAAATGAAAGGTCTGAAATAATGTCCAGATATAAAAACATCAGAAAATATATTTTAGGATCATACAAACCTGGAAGAAACTTTTTATAATTCTTGATAAAAACTCCTCCCTTATTTTGGAATTTCAGTTATTTTAAACTTCCAGTCATGCACTCTGATAAATCCCTGTTATGAGTTTGAAGGAAAAAAATGAAAAAACATTGGAGAATCAGTTGATATAAAATGCCAGAAAATACAGACAGGTTGAAACTGAAGTGAATAATCAACTAACTTCCAAATGTATGTATGTATGTATGTATGTGTGCGTGTGTGTGTATGTATGTATGCATGCATCCCTTCCTCCCTTTGTAAACGAGTCATTACGTGACTTAAGTTACTACCATGAGTGGTGTCTTCGGGTGATTTTCGATAACTGATTTTACTGTTTAACTTTTTTAACGCTTACGTGACAGGGAATTTTTTAACATGCAATTTTTAAAATTACAAATGGATGAAAACGTTATAATTTCTTGTAATTTAAAAAATTGTGTGTTAAAAAAAACCCTAATCATAGTACCTTGTCAGTTATCTTCAATGAAACCTGTATAAAAAAAGAGATTGCTGCCCAAATACACAATATGTCTTTTATCCCTGGTTGTGGCAAGAACTCTTCAGTTTCTTGCTTGCATGATTTTTATATTGGTGTTCAAATGAAGATGTCAGCTTGACTGCTGAAGCACATTGATATTCTTCCTTAAAAATCCTTGATTTGTTTTTATTTTTATTTTTTTATTTTCTATAATTGTAAGAAGCTGCAAGAACCCTTCCTCTTCAACAGCTGAAGAGAATTAATGACTCTTCCAATATTCTTACGTTTAGGGTTCCTTGAAAATCACAAAGTGTATCATTGCAGTTCCTTCCTCCTCCTCCTCAGCCAACCTGTTTTATTTTGTATCTGGTTTCTTAGATCATAAATGCAACTGTATTTTTCTCAACACATGACCGAATATGTGTCCATCCTTTTCCAATCCAACTTAAGAACTTGATAGTGTACTAAGTGTTTCTCGACAAATTTCAATCTTGTCTCTGTGAGTGTCTCTTTGTCATTAAAGATTTCCATAGTGTTGTGATATGGCTCAATCATGTGACAGGGTTCACTTATAGAAAGATAGTGAATCTGTTGAAGGAGGAAGTTAGTGTGAGCATAGTATATGCAGCTTAAAAACATGGCAATACAGGTCTCTATTAATAATTGTTTAGGTAACTAATTCTATGGTTTCCTTTTGAATCTATCCTGCATATTTTAAAATTTATTATTCGTCCATGCATTGCACACACACACACACACACACACACATATATAAAAGTTATTTATAAATGAAACTTTGTGTGTGTGTATCTGTTACCTATAGACTCTGAAACGGCTGAACCGATTTACTTGAAAATTTACACAGTTGTACTATAAGCGTTTGCGAGTGTTCTTAGCTAGGTTTTGTGTCGAGGTACCCCCGATAAATATCGATAATCAAAAAAATCAGGTTATAGAAGGAGTGGTCCGATTTTAATCAAATTTGATACACTCATAGACAAAGACATAAACAATATTCAGAAGTTTCAAGGTTGCAGTTCTTACAATAGTGCAGAAAATTGATTTTTATATATATATATATATATATATATATATAAAAGGCAAGATGTTTGTGTGTGTCTGTTTATCTGCCTGTATATCTGTGTGTTTGTTTTGTTTTTTTATTTTTATTTTTGGCTCTTTTATTTTAGTTTTGGGTTTGGGTTTGGCTCTGAGTAGGTATAATTGTAGTTCTTAGTCTCAGGCATGATACTATTTACTCAGAAGACTTATTTAGCCTTCAAAATTCAGTTTATGATGAAAAAGACTTATTTGCTATCAATACCAGGAAATCAAGATTTTACTTACGTCCATTGATTTTTCTTTCAGTCTACGGTTTCGCTTTAACTGGAAACAACTATTGCTTTTTAGTTTTTTGTGCCAACGTCCCTGGAGTCTGAACTCCAGGACCATGGATTAGTTTTAAAACTTTCATTACACCCGAGCAATGCCGGGCTATACTGCTAGTTTATTTAATAAATGGAACAAACTTTATACCTAACCTAGAACTATTCCAAGTATGTTTTTTCAATTTTTGATCAATAGTTTCCCAATTTAAAAAAAAAAAAAAATATGCAATTAATTTTAATTAGTTGTCTATTAGAATAATATGAAATATTTTCATTAAAAAAGTACTGTAAGAATCTGGATACAACATCTGGGTTAGTCATCGTAATAGAGACATTATGTAGTGTAACTAGTATTTTGTTTAGATGTGTAAAAAGTTAAGTTTGTAAATTGTACTCTTTTCAGTAGCTGAAGTCTCAGCTTAAATTTTCTGTTTTTTTATTTATTTATTTATTTATTTTTTTAACACATTGTATTAAAAACAAGAACAGTAAGATCTTGTATTTAGCAGTCAGTATGGCTGGAAAATTCTTCAAAAAAGGATTGAATATTAAAAGAAAAATGAAAACAAAGATGATTTTAAGCTAAAGAAAATGTCAAACAAGTCTTAGATTGGTGATTGGTAATAAATATTGATTCTTGATAATGGCCGAGACAGCTGAAGGTACTTGAATAAAAATAATACAACAGGCATGAACTTCTGAAATATTCTCCACAATTCTGATATGCAACTTCTTTTCAAAAATTGGAAAAAATACAATAAAACAAATCAAAAAAATCATAAAATAAAACTTGGCTAAATTTATTCTTCCCTTTTTTTTTTTTTTTTTTTCCAAGCAAGGCAATAAAACCTCAAAGATGCAAGGGGGTTATTACTGCTACTATTATTACTATTATTAGTACTACAACTATTATTATTAATATTTTATATATATATTTTTTTTTCTTTTTTTTAGTAGATAGAAATTATATTGATATACAGTAAAAATAAAATTTAGTGAAGTGGTTAATGGTTCTATAAATGAAGTAACTTTTCTAACAAGAATGCTGCTTTCACATTTGAATAATATTGGTTCAGAATATTAAACTTTACCCTTTTTGTGCACGACTTTCTTCTTTGGATTTACCAAAATTAAACAAATACTTAGCAAAAGAGCGTCTTTTGAAGAAGGCACTCCTCTGACATATGGGTTGACATTAGGAAAAACTTATGCACCATTGAATCTGTGAAAGCTTTGGATATACCAGAGCAAACATCTTCTCAGCCTCTTGAAAAGACAGACACTGCCACTTAATGATTATATCTATTAAGTAAAGTTTTTCTTTCTTTTGAAGTAGTTTTGTTCACATGATTTTTTTTTGATTTTTTTTTTTTTATAGGGGTGGGGGTGTGCTTAACCCATTTTCCTAAATTTTCTCTCTTTCTCTCTCTCACACAGCACAGTGACAACTATCTGTTTCATGCTTGAACAAAATCTTTAGGCCATGTGTGGTGGCTGGACTACATATGCTGATCAATGGGGAATTGTAGGTAGCAAGGTTAGGTATTTCTGGTTTATTGTGTTACCCTAATGCTTGTTGAATAGGCAGCAGTTATAATTGAAATTATTTGAAATACTATAGAAATATGGGTATCTACTAAAAACAACATTTATGATGATAGAAAAATGTCGGATTAATCAATAAAAAAATCCATTAGTTTCTTTAAGAAGCTTATCTGTTTGAGATGTCTGTCTTTTTTTTTTTTTTTTGTCCTTTTGGAGTGGCATGTCGCCCTCCTCATCAGTAGAAAAGCTAGTGAGGGAGATGCTTTAGACATCAACAAACCATCTAGATTCTAGTGGGTAACATGTTACTAGTATCAAACCTAAAATTGAGATTACTTTAGTATTGATGACTTAAGAATAGATAAAAGTTGATCTGAAACGGTGTGGCAAATAGGATCATAAATTTGGATAGTGCTTTCAAAGTCAAAATCATTTTTATTTCCAAATATTTATGATAGCATTAGTATAAATGATGAAAAAACTAAATAACAACTCTATCTCTTTGCTTTTCCTGTTGTATCCAGTTGAAACACCAACTTTTGTATGATCACTAAAGTTAAGCAATGTTGAGCTTGGTCAGAATCTAGATGGGTGACTGCTTAGGAATACCAGGTGCTGTAAGTTTAGATGTATAGCAGTTCAGAATTGGAAAAAGGAGAGCTGCATTCCAATTTCACTCAAGTGTTATTTTTACTTATGTACAAATTCCCTTGGGAAAGATATGAATCCACCTCTTCTCCTCCAGCTATGGGTTATATAGTAAGACTTGTATCTGTAAATAATATTCTCAAAAAAGATTTTACCATCTGAAAATATTTTTAGGCTTTATATAACCTGAACATGGTTGATAAACCATAAAAAACAAAAGTATCCTGTTATTAGATTTCAATTCTTTATATTCTCAGATAAAATAATTAACAGTGATAAACACGTTTATTATTCCCACCTTAAGGTGAAGGTATTGTATTCCGTTGTTTCTTTGTCTGTCTGTCCGTGGTCAAGGTATTACAAGACCCACTGGATAGATTAAGTCGAAACTACCAGGGATGATTGGTCTTATGGCTGGCATGAACTGATTAAATTTTTGGTTGAATTTAGTACAGGATAAAATTTCTGGATTATTTTCCATTTTTTTATTTACTAATATATATTCACATGCCAAATACTGAATTACTGCGAGTGTTCTTAGCTAGGTTTTGTGTCGAGGTACCCTTGATAAATATCGAATCGATAATCGAAAAAATTGGGTTATAGAAGGAGTGGTCCGATTTTAATCAAATTTGATTTGCTCATAGACAAAGACTTAAGAAACGATATTCAGAAGTTTCAAGGTTGCAGTTCTTACAATAGTGCAGAAAATTTTATATCAATACCAGGAAATCAAAATTTGACTTACATCCATTGAGTTTTCTTTCAGTCTATGGTTTTGCTTTAACTGGAAACAACTATTGCTTTTTAGTCTTTTGTGCCAATGTCCAAAGTGTCTGAACTCCAGGACCATGGATTAGTTTTAAAACTTTCATTACACCCAAGCAACGCCGGGCTATACTGCTAGTTTATTTAATAAATGGAACAAACTTTATACCTAACCTAGAACTATTCCAAGTATGTTTTTTCAATTTTTGATCAATAGTTTCCCACTTTAAAAAAAAAAAAATATGTAACTCCACTTTATTTTCCTGTATCAACTTTAATTTAAAATCTCATGACCTCCCCATTTCCAACTATTCTGATACATTCAGAGAGATTGGCTGAAAAGCACTGATAAAACAATCACACTACTCAAAAACTGAATCAACATTGATGAGTGGTTTACTAAGTGTAGCTAAAATGTGGCACAAGGCCAGAAGTATAGGGCACTCCGTGAAGTTTGAACAGACTATTCAGTTGTAATTGATCTATCAGAACAAGCTTGTTAACCATTGCATCAAATTGAAGTGCCCAATCATCATTGGATACACAAGTTTTGCCTTGACTATTATACTTAGTACGACTATACAAGTACAAAAATGACTACAATAAAATGTTTGTCATCATGGAGCAGTAATCTGATAATCCACTTGATCTAATAAAAATAAAATGTATCTTTTATAAATATGATATCTAAGTGGATATTCCTTTTTGTTAGCATCCTCTTTTCTGTTTTATCATTAGGACGCCAAATTGGATCACAGAATTTTGGAACTGATATGTATTTATTTTTTTTTTCTAGATTGATTATCCTGACGTTCACCTTCTGAAAGGTGGTTCACAGCAGCAGCAGCAGCAACGCCACGGTGGAGGTACCACTATGAACGTACCTCCAGAACACTCTGGAGCTGGAGGGGAGGCAAACATGAAGTTTTGTCGTACGCATTCCGAATCCAGTACTGACCAAGTAAGTATTTTTAAATATGTAGTTAGAGCTGTAAAATTCTTAGCATATTGACTGTAAGAAACAATGCCTTTTCATCCCCCAAGGCAATAAAGCTACTAAGACACAAGGGTTCACTGAGGGTGAAAGTATCGGGGGGGGGGGGGAAGAGGCCAACAAAGGAACAAGTGTTAAATAGATGGAAGATGGCGATTGATATTGCATTTAAATTTTCAAAGATCAAACTAGAATGGTAAGCAAAAAGCTGGAAGATAGTTCCACAAAAGAGACATGTGAGAGAAGAAACTGTTAGCATAAAACATCTACATCCAGCCATTTCACCTGTCAAATGATGAGACCCATCTGCCAATCTGGTACTACACTTAAATTCATAAAGTTAAGGTACTAAAGAGAAAAGCTTGTTAGAACAATTACCATAGAAATAATTATAGAAAAGGCATAGGGAAGCTGTTACATCAGTGGGAAATCGGCTAAAGCCAAAATATCAGGTCAGAACTCATGTAGTTTCTTTGGATTTTATTAACAACAGCAGAAGTACCAGACCAGATGCAGTAAAAATATTCCTTGCATGGACAAATGGTTGATTTACAAATGTGTAAGACAATTTTTCTCATCATTATCTAAAAGTGAACCAACTTTCCTAGCAGTAGACCGAATGATTTATTAGATATAATTTTTTCATTTCATGTCAATGGTTTTCTTTTTGTTATATAGAACATTTTTTTTTTGTCATTAAATCTAGTATTTTGGAAAATCTTTGAGTCTCTAGGGTGCTGGAGATATGATCTTGCTGGATGATTGATGTTTACATTAGAATTCACTTAACCAAGGTGATAAACACTTTTTCTTGTCTGGAAAATACCTTGTTAATCAGTTCATGTCTTCTGCCTGTGTGTCTGAAATCCATCTGATTTTATCCACACTTGCTCTACATAGACATATTATACCTTTTTAGAGTCAGGATGATCCTGGGATTGAAAATCTATCCTTCATTTGATGCTTGAACATCCAGCATTTGGATTTGTGTATGGATCAGGAGGGAGCAGTTAAAAAAGTTCAAATTTTAAAATAACTGAAAAAAAATCTTAATTTATATTGAGTTTAAAGTAACATAAAAAAATGTGTGAATTTAAAATTTTTTGTTTTAAATTAAGTTTAAAATAACTCCAAGACTTTGTGAATTGAGGAAATCAATTTTTATTCCTTCAAAATGCCAAGGGATCAGAATTAAAGTGAGAGATTTTGAGACCTGAGCTTTTGTTGTTTCACAGTTTTTGATTTGAAAAAATTAATTTTTGGCCGGAATTGATTTCTAGCCTGAATCAAAGTGAGGTTTTGAAGTTTCGTGAGGGTGAATTAAAAAAAAAAATTCAGTTATTTCTTCAAAATTATCATTGCTGTTTTCTAAGCTAGACCAGAAGTCCCTTTTCAGTTCTGGGTCAAAAGCTCAATTAGCCTTCTGCAAGAGCTAGCTTCTAAGTCTAGCACATCACATTGAACTGGCTTTCCTAGCAGCAGACCTACCAATTGATTCAAAGTTGACTGGAAAGCAAGCAGCCAGAAGAGAGTTCCATAGGCTAGATGTGTGAGAGAAATTACTAATTTTTGATTTTGGGAGGTTATAAGTGAACATCTGCACACACACACACATATATATATATATATATATATATATATATATATATATAAAATGACAATATACATGCTAAAAAGTCTGCCTTCTTCTACCGAACAGCCATAGCCCAGAGGTAGAATTGCCAACTGACGGCAATTTGGTCGGGTTTCAATCCTGGGTTAAAAGCAATCGGAGTCTAACTGTACTGATGAGCTGTGATACAGCGAAGCAGATCTATCTGCGGATGACTATATATATATATATTCAGATACTTTAATCCAAGCGGAAAAAGCAGGAAGGTAAATTCCAAGAACCCGATCCTAATTAATATTAAAATTTTATTTTAATATTAAAAAATGATACAGGAAGAGAGCTCCATGTAATAAAATATTACAGAGCAAATATAAATTAACTAGGATTAATTCAAGAATGTTGAATGCCCTGACCATTTCGATATGAAATCCCCACAGTGGATAACACATCACCTCAGCAACAAAAAAAATCCTTTCTGAAACTGGAGAAAAAAATCAGTCTATTTTTCCTTTTTAAATAGATTTGCAAAAGAAATTAAAAAAAAGAAAAAATAAACAAGAAAAGAAAAATTGGCATCGTCTGGATTCGCAAAAAAGGAAAGAGAATTGTAACGTAAAAGGAACAGACGGCGTGTTGAATTGATATTAGGTTAAGCAAAACAGTAAAAAGGTGGGAGGTAAGAGAGATAAAGGAAGGGAGGGAAAAAGGAAACTTAATTTTTATATATATAGATGGTTAGTAAGCTTATAGCCTGCCACATAGCAATATAATTAAATGCTTATCTGAAATTTCACTGTATAATAATTGATTTTGTATTGGATATTCATTGTTGAATTAAGTGCATTGACAAGGAAATAAATTTTTTTTTTCTTCATCCTTAGGTTGCAGACTTAGATATATCTATGCAAAAGTTTGTGAACATTATGACAGTTTTCATGATTTTTAAATTTTTTTGCAGCTTCCTCCCCATCTGACTCACATGCCTCTCTCAGCAGCAGAGCAATGTTTTAGAGACCAACGCTTGAAGCGGAATTCCCGGGCCAGTGACACATCCAGTGCCTATTCTGGCTCGGACATGCATTCATCAATTGATGGACAGGAGAATGTAGACTTGGATTACAGTGGATTAACGGAAAGCATGGTAGATTCAGACGAGGAAGAAGGCTATGGCGAAACGTCAGAAGTAAGTTGACTTAATGTCTTTCTTATGTCAATCTCTTTCTTTTGATTATTTACAATTGCACAGTATCTTTGGCTTTTTGTATTTATAATTGTCAACCTCAAGGAATTCTTCTCTTTGAGGTTAAATTACCCCACTTAGTTATCCTAAATTCTATCTTCTGTTTTATTAATTTAACATTATTTGGCTTTATCTAGACAGGAAAAACAAAGTTTATATAAACTGTCTGAAATATAAAACAGTGTAGCTTTATATTTTTTTTTTTTTAATCATATCACCCCAAGCAAGGCGGTAACGCCACTGATGCGCAGGGGGCTACGTAAGGGTAAAAAGAATGGAAAAGAGAAAGCCGGAAACCGCATCCTAAACAGGAAACAAGGGACGAGCCTCTTCACCTGTTCAATAGATGTGGGTGGAGTGTGAACCGGGCGATATATGTAAGGTCATATAATCTGATCTTTTTTGTATGAGATATCCCATTGTTATGGTTGCAAGAGTAATTTCTTGATGGCAATAAGGGGACATGTGTTTTGTGTTGCATTTTTGGGATGACTAATTCTCAGTATACTTTTATTGCAAACTATTTTTCTCATCTTGATTGTTATAGATATTATAATACACAACTTTTCTGTCAAGTACCCACTGGTCATCATCAGGTGTTCATTGTTTTGACTGATACAGAATATCTGTTGATTATCCACCATGATAACTAAATGAGGAAACCATCTGGAAACTGAACATAGGTCTCCAAAAATACACCATTGATGTCCTTCAGGGTGGTGGTGTAATTGATACAGAAGCAGGTTGAAAATGTGTTGCTGTCATCAAGGGGTCATGAGTTGATCTGGTAATGATACACCATTTCAGCAGGAAGGAACAGCAATGGACATTACAAAGTAATAGATATCCATATCAGCTAGATTATGCATACCTGAAGATGGACAGTGGGTACTTGGTTGAAATGTTGTGCTTAGTAATCCCAGTTACTGTAAGCTTGAATTTGAGGGTGGTGTAATGGTTAATGGTACAGAATTTTTAATCAGAGCTGAGTTTCAATTTTAGTTGGGTCTGTTATATTAACTTAGATGCAAATACCTTTTGGGAAGGTGTGAATGTATCTCTTCTCCTCCGAGCTATTGGTTACTTAGTAAGGTTTGTATTACTCAGCCATTATTATCTAACAAAAAAAAAAATTTTGTTTTAAATCTAAAAGTATTTTCTGGCTTTAAATAAGAGAAAATTAATCTATCAGCTATAACAAGATATAAGATGAAAGCAATAGTTTGAAATGATTAAAACAGAATTCCTTATTCCTTCTTACTAAGAACAGTTTGCTAGTACATTGGTTTTTATTCGTTGTGTTAGTTATCTTTGACTACCTTTTTACTGATTTTAATATTCAGATTAAATCCTAGATTACTGTTGCAGAAAATATAGCCAAAAGCAACTGCAAAATTAAATATTTTAGTCATTTTTGTAATGACTAATACACTAATAGAGGATGTGTGTTGTGGTGCAGTGGATATTGGCTCAGAACGAGATATCAAAGAGCTGAGTTGGTATTAGTTAAATTTGTTGTGTTCATGTATGTGCAAACACCATTGGAAAACGTATGAATTCGTTGCTTCTCCTTCCAATTATGGGTTGCATAGCAGGACAGATTGGATTCTACAGCCTTGGTTGGCAACCAGTCTGCTGCAGAAAGTAGTAGCAACTTACTGCGAGAAAATCTTCTGCCTAGTCAGTCATGACATTTTCAAGCCATGATCACTAAAGTGTTTATCCCGTATGGCACTTAACTGACTGAAAACAATACTAATGAATGATTTTTTTTCTTACATATGTGAATAGATTTAATTTTTGTGATAAAAAATCTGAAATTGTTGAAAATATAACCAAATGCAATTGCAAAACTTCTTAAATATAACTGTTACTATTTTTGCATTTTTTTGTTGCATATTTAGATCAAAATTGTAGATAAATTATCTAAGTTTGTTTTTATTTTGTCTTGTTCAGGTACTTGCAACCGTCTCGTTTATCAAGAGCTAAACGTTATTATTATCAGACAAAAGTTTTGTTAGCTACATCTTTTTTTTTTTATAAATATTGTAATCTTGAATCAATTCTGGTCAATGGCAACTTGGTCTTAAAGTTCCTTCAGACCACCATGGTTACCATCTAGCTGACTCCTCACTTAACATTTTGCTGGTGTGTTACTGGTATCATGTTGATAAGCACAGTTCCACTCGATCTAGCTGACTTTTGCCGCCTTCATGATCCTTTACTCCTCTGCCATGTGTTTTTTTTTTTTTTTTTTGTAACTCTGAGAGTGAGAACATCACTGAATTAAACTGGTACAAAGGACAAGTTGAGAAAAAAGAATTCTTTGTCAAAGAATTAATTCTGGTTAAAAATATAACTGATTTGTTGTATACAGCAGTTTTAACCCTTCCCACTTCTGTTATAATCAAATTACACTGGGATCCCCTTTTGGAGTTTACAGCCTGTGTTAGTAATTTAAATCTTTAGGTTCTGGTCTTCAGGGTTTGTGCAAAGTCTTGTTGATGAGGTTTTTGTGAATGATGTGAATTCCAGTAGCAGTAATGAGGGACTCATCTCAGTCAGTCAGTTAAGTGCCATACGTGATACACGCTTGGGCGATCATGTCTCAAAAGAGACATGACTGACTGGGCAGAAGATTATCCCGCAGTAGGTTGCCATTGCTTTCTGCAGTAGACTGGTTGCTGACCAAGGCTATAGAACCCAATCTGTCTTATTATTTAACCCATAACTGGAAGGAAGAGACGGATTAATACCTTTCCCAAGGGTATTTGCGCATAAGTTAATGCAATGAATTCGGCTGGAATTCGAACTCGGCTCCCTGATTTCTCGTTCCGATTCGATATCCAATGCACCACAACGCACATCTAGTTGTCCAAATCTCCAGCCATGTAATCGTGCATCTAGCAGGACCGTGGTTGACCAGGGTCTTGGTTTGGTTAGCATCGAGCCTTTTCTAAAATTCCATATTTTCAAAATATATTTACTTAAGTAATTTTCCAAATTTAGGAATTGTCTAACCCCCTTTTTATAGTAATCAAAGGAATCAAGCTGCCCCATAACTCTAACTCCCTTCATGTCTCATCTCACACCATCACCCCCATCTAGGTGGTGCTAATCTCTTACTCAGCATCTAACTTTAGCCCACTCCAAGGGCTGGCACACTGTCTGTAATGAATCCAAACTTTCAGAAAGAGATTTTCAGTCATTGTTATCTGCATGTCTCACACTGTGAGTTCTTAAGGCCAGGAACTTACTCGGAGCCAATCCAGATCACCCTTCCTCCGCCAGCCAATCTCATGTTCTTTTTATGTCGGCAGGAGAAGAAAAATATTCTTAATCTTTTTAAGAATAAAAAAAAAAAATTATCTTTCTCTGTTTGTGTTTCTCGGTCAACAAGACCACACATCCTTTTTGTCTATGGTCTCTCCAAGCTAGTAATTAATTTTTTTCTATAACTTGTATCCAAAGAAATATGAATTAATGTTAAATAGGTATAAAATTTTTGATGAATGTCATGGAAATTAAAATGACCAAACCTGCCAGGCTAATCAATACTTTTGTAGGGATATTTTTCTTCTGAGTGGCCAATTCAAATTAGATGCTTCTCCAGAGCCATTTTAGATGTTATTTTGGTCATCTGAGTTTCCTTATCGATAACTTTTTTCTATTTTCGAGGATACATTAATGGTCCCTTTCCTATTGTCAGAAACTAGGGAAGGATAGGAAGTCTTGGTTTTGCATCACTGTATTGAATTTCATCTTGTTAAATTTGTTTGATTCTCCTTGGAACTGTTCGTGATTTCATTTATTATTTTGAAACATGATTTTTCAATGCGTTTTGTTTTTAACTTGAAGTTTTCAATCCACCTTCCTCTGAAATTCAACAATTATCTTGCCCATTCAGAATATGTCAACTGCACCTCTGCAGGGAGAGGAGTTAAGACAACCAACGAGGCTACCTGTTTGCTGTGGGTGGTGACCTGAAGACAGGATCCTGGTAGTTAAGGGCTTCAGACATTATGTAGAATGCTTTTGAAATCCAACACTACTTTGGCCATTACTTGGGCTAGACAGGTAGTTAGATGGTAGTTAGACAGGTAGCTGATCAATCAGCCAATCATGTCTAGGCCTAGTACCAATCTGCCCACCAAAAACATATCTTCACAACCTACAAAAAACAAGAACAATCAATCATACAAACACCAACTAAATTTCATCAAATTGGTACTAGAAGGTGGTGGCAAAGGTCAGGTTATAACTAAAAATATATCATAAAAAATTAAAACCTATATTCAACTTCACAGGTGTAGAAATTATTAATGACTACATATAAATGCTTAGCCTGAGCATACTATTTTTGTATCCCTGAGATGCTTAGGGGAATGGGATTAACACCTCTGTCTCCCAGAAATATTTCATTGAGACATTTCTGTCAAATCGACTAACAAAGAGGATGTTGCAAATTTATTAGCACAAAACTTCTCTCAAAACTTTTCCTCAAATAATTCTAGTAAACTATTGCAGAATATCAAAATAAAGAGGAGGAAAAATTAAATTTCTACTCTAAAAATAAAGAAATTTACAACTAGGCTCTTAGTTTACCAGAATTATGAGATTCTATAAAAAAAAAAAAAAATTACCAACTCAGCAGTTAGCCTAGATGAAATTCACTATGAATTTCTGGAAAAAAAAAATCTACCAAATATTTCCTTGAATTCAGTCAGTTAAGTGCCATATGTGATACACGCTTTGGGCGATCATGTCTCAAGAGACATGACTGACTGGGCAGAAGATTATCCCGCAGTAGCTTGCCATTGCTTTCTACAGTAGACTGGTTGTCAGCCAAGGCTATAGAACCCAATCTGTCCTATTATTTAACCCATAAATGGGGGGGGGAGAGATGGATTAATACCTTTCCCAAGGGTATTTGTGTGTAAGTGAATGCGGGGAATTCAGCTGGAATTCGAACTTGGCTCCCCAACTTGTCGTTCCAAGTCGATATCCACTGCACCACAATGCACATCCTTGAATTACATACTCAAAATAATAGTCCCAGTTTCTGGAAACAAGTTGCTGTAATACCAAAACCTGGAAAGGACATAGAAAATCCCTCAAACAATTATGAGTTGCTTATGCAAAACGTTTGAAAGAATCATAAAATAATAAGCTTACTTGATTTCTTGAAGTTGTCAATAAAATTACACATTTCCAATTTGGCTTCAGAAAGAACAAAAGAACAACCGATCACCAGGTTTGACTGGAGTCTTTTATCAGAAATTCTTGCTTTAAAAAGGAACATTTAAGAACAGTTTCCTTTGACTAAAAAAAAAAAAAAAAAGATTGATACCTCATGGATATATGGCATCATGAAATATTTAAATGAAATGGATTTTAAAGGAAGATTAGCAATTTTTATCCATAACTTTCTGACAGAATGAATCTTTCATGTTCATGTTGATACCAAGGAAGCATATTATAGGTAACTCTCTTCAACATCAAAATAAATGGCACTATTAAATGCTTGAACCCTGGACTGTAATTTTCACTCTATATAGATGTCTTTCTAATATGTTACAGATCGTAAGATGTCCGTATAATTGAACGGCAACACCAACAGTGTCTCAATAAAGTAAACAAATGGGCCACAGAAAATGGATTCAGATTCTCCAGACAAAAGGCTCACACTTTGCCAACTTTGAACGCCATAATCCTTAATTAAGACGCGATGTGACAGAAGTGTCCGTAGTAGATCAATACAAATACCTAGGAATAATCTGATAGGAAAATTATCCTTCATACCACATATAAAATATCTTTGTGAGAAATACAATAAAGCAATACAGCTACTTTGTCATCGCTATAGGCTTAGATGGCAACCAGTGTGCTGCGGAAGGTAATGGCGATCTACTGCAGGGAAATCTTCTGCCTAGTCAGTCCTGTCTCAAAAGAGACATAATTGCCAAAGTGTGTATCACGTATGGCAATTAACTGACTGATAGTAAATAATAAACTTTTAAACTATTGACTAGATAGACTAAACTATCGCCTGGTTCCCATTCCACCCACATCTATTGAACGGGTAAAGAGGCTCATCCCTTGTTTCCTGTTTAGGATGTGGTTTTCTCTTTTCCAATCTTCTCACTTATTTTTTTTTCAATTGGAGTAGATAGACTAAACTATCACCCAGTTCACACTCCATCCACGTCTATTGAACAGGTGAAGAGGCTCATCCCCTGTTCCCTGTTTAGGATGTGGCTTCCGGTTCTCTCTTTTCCAATCTCTTCACTCTTTTGTAGCCCCCTGCACATCAGTGGCATTGCCACCTTGCTCGGGGTGATATGATTTTAAAAAAAAAAAAATGTATTTATTGCCATCATCGATATGTACTAGCAAATAATATTTTTAAGAGCTTTTTAATCTTATCTTTAATTAAGCTGTATCTGATTATGATGAAAGAAGTTAATATTTTAATTTTTGGTAGTTTATTTCTTTGTAGAATGGTGGTTTATTTCTTTGTAAAAATTCTCTGAAACCATCAAGCTTTGGGAAACGGACATCTTTTATATGCTATGCGTATATTTAAAATTGAAACATAGCTTTGTGGAAGTTACAATGTTGGTAATAAAACTTTTGTTTCCAAAATTGGCAACACTTAGTTCATAATAGTCACAGATGTTTGAAAGTACTTGAACAAAAACGTGTGTGTGTGTCATCTCACTCATTTGTGTGTGTGTGTGTGTATATATATATATGTATGTGTGCAAGTTATTGTTAAAAAATAACATGCGTACCTACCTGCATGTATACCCATATGTATATTTGAGATACACACATACACACTCATTAAAAGTTTTATTAAATTCATCTGACATGGTTAGTATGTTTTAATTTTTAATAATTTTCAAATTGGCTAGACGCTAGACACTGATCAAAATTGGAACATGATAAGCATAATTTTGATCTCATCTATATATATATATATATATATATCTCCAAGTGAATATGGAACGAAGAAAATATCAACAACATTCAAAACTTTAATTTAAAACAGTGCTCAATATAGAGATAGAGCTATCAACATTCTGGTTTCTCATTTTATCTACCCATTTTACCTCACACAAAACTACCAATATAAGGAAGCGAATTTCCCATCTCCCTTCAAAAAATCGCCTTTACTACCTGATGGGACATTCTCCTTTGAATGTCGAAACAAAAGGTGCACTTTGTAGTAGATTGTAATTTGTATATGTTCTAAATTATATATATATATATATATATATATATATATATAAATAAACATTTTTATGGTGTTAGAACAGTGCTCAATGTAATATAACAGAGCTATTAAGTAAATATTAATAAATATACATCATTATCCTACATTCGCAGCATAACTTTCATGCACTATGGAATCATTAGGTTCATATATTATACCAGTTCATGATATGCACCTGATGCATGATATGCACTCTGGGTTGTTCTATATACTTAGGGTTTTATATATATATATATATATATATATATATATATATATAAAACCCTATGTGCAAGTTTCCGTAAAATGACAGTGCTTTGTTCAAGTTTTTGGTAAAACTTTTCATATGTTTTTTCTTTTTCTTTTCAGAACATAAATTATATAAAACTTTTCCGAATGTTTTACTTATCAAATCGCTTTCGTCTATACTTTTAGCCATTATCAAGAATGAATTTTATTTTCTTGTTAACTGAATATATAAATTGTTTTATATATGTATAGCTTGGATAAATAAAATTGTTCTGAAAAGAAATACTAAGGTCGTATAAAAAATTTAACCATAGTGCCTTCTCTGTCATTTGTAACAAAACCTGCATAAAAGGGATTGCTGCCTAAATACACTACATATATATAGGCTGGCAAAAGAAATTTGAGAGATATGAAAAGCAAAAAAATTAATAATATTGATAATAGACAAAAATATTTATTGTATGTTGGCCTTTTGACCAAATGGAAGCATAATCAGAAAGATTTCACAAATTTTTGAAGGCTTCTGTCCTTTATCAATGTGACAAGAAATTATTTTTTCCAATGAACTCAAAGGTCACTGGAAAATCCACTCCCCCCTCCCCCAAAAAATGAATAAATAAATTAGATTTATAGCATGAATTGCCTGCCAAGTGACCATAATTATTAACCTCTCAAAAGAAATTCTTAAAATCCTTCACAAAATATATTTTTTAAAAATTTCAAAGTTTCATTCAAGATTTTTGATAACTAATAAAATGATCATCTATACAGCTGAGTTCATGACAGTTGTTTGAAATTGTTTTATTTGTTAGCCATAGAATCTTTTTTTTTTTTTTTTTAATCATCTCACCCCAAGCAAGGCATTCCACTGCCACTATTGCGCATGGGGCTACATAGGGGAAGGTAAAGAGAAGGAGTGGATAGACATAGGGAATGTCAGGAGAAAGGTGATAGATGAGTAAGGATAGCAAGGATAAGTGTCGGGCAGATGGGAAGAGTGTTTGATAGAATGGGAGCAGGTTAGTGTGTTAGGAGGTGTCTATTGACCTTACATTTAAACTCCTGGAGATTGTAGCCGTCGGGGAAGCAATCGTTTGGAAGAGAATTCCACAGTTGGGAAGTGCGAGGAAAGAAACTGTTGGAGTAGAATCTATTGTCCTATTTTTCTTCTTGTGGAGAACTTTAAAAAAAAAAAAGCTTATTTTCTCATATTATTTAAAAAAATAAAGTTCTATTTAGGATACCATACTCCAAGACTTTGTTTAGAAAAACATCTGTTAAATTGGACCCTTAAAATACTCTCCCAAGTACAACAGACTAAATCTCTTTCCTTCCAAACTCTTTATTCTTTGCCTTTTTTTTTTTTTTCTTCTTCATTTTGGATGATAATTTATTGCTTCAATTTTATTGGCTGCATTCTAGTGATGAATTGAAAAATATCCTCCATAAGTAGCTTCATGTTTTTTGCCTTGAAATTTCTGTTTTTCTCATCCTATGTCATTTGTGTGTGATTTTGTTTACTTAATGAAACAATGATTACATTTTTATCCCTACTTCTCTTTATCATTTCTACTCAGATGTTTAACATTGTATCTTAGCAAAGCAATACAACATTATAAACAAGCATTGCTTTCTCTGTTAAGTGAGTTGAGAGTGGACTGGACATTGATAAGAGGCTTACATCTTTCATTTCTTTGATAGGAAGCAATGTTTTTATTCTACATTTAGAATAATGATTTTTATCTTAAAAACAAAGTAAATTTGAATATAACTGAACATGTTTGCTTCATGAAGAAAACCGTGCAATAAAGATGGAGGTTGACATCTCATAGTAAATTTAAAAAAAAAAGAAAATCTTTTCCATCTACAATTCTGAAACAGACCGCCATTTTTTAAATGGCATTTAAACTCCTTAAAGGATCATGAAGGCCATAATTTGTTTAATGTGGGTTTATTTGGAAGGTTGAGTTACTTTGAAATTTTTGTATTTTTCTACTAGTTACTCATGTAATTTTTTTCTAGGAGTTAGTCATGTCAACTCTTTTTTTTTTTTTCTTTTTTTTTCTGGCAGTTAGTCGTGTCGACTTTTTTTTCTAGCAGTTAGTCGTGTCGCATAGCTAGCAAAAGAAGAGATGGATTCATACTTTTCCCAAGAGTATTTGTGCAAAAGTGAATGTTACAAACATATCTGCAATTTTAACTTGGCTCTATGAATTCTCATTCTGAGCCACTCTTACACCAGTTGCACATCTTGAAACAGACTTGTGCTTTGGAAATAAACGTTTTATTTGGGGGTTGAAACCAACTGCTATAGATGATGTGTAGGTCAGTGGGAATTGAACAGTCTAATGAGGGTGTCTTCATTTTCATGTTGTTCTCTGTGTACCCTCTTCATCTTTCTGTTTTTTTGCAGGCAGTGGTTGATATCTTTCTTGATATCTTTGTCTACAAATGTAATTCATTTTCATTCAGTGACTTTTTGTCTGAACCGCTTGTTATATAATTCTGAAGATCACTTCTAATAAACATTTGGGGAAAATAAATGTTCAAATTCATTTTTGTGACAGGTCATGGATGTGCGTGGGTAGTGCAGTGGATATTGGCTTGGAATGAGAAATCGAACGGCCGAGTTTGAATTCCACTTGAATTTGTTGCATTTACTTATGCACAAACACCCTTGGGAAAGCTATGAATCCATCTCGTCTCCCTCCAGCTATGAGTTAAATAGCAGCACAGATTGGGTTCTATAGCCTTAGTTGGCAATCACTCTACTGCAGAAAGTAATGGCAACCTACTGCCGAAAAATCTTCTGCTCAAAAGGTCATGTCTCTTTTGAGACACGATTGCCCAAACGTGTATCACACATGTCACCTGACTGACTGATAGATCAGCTGTTTAACGTTTTATCAGGTACTGATATCACTGAACTGATTTACAAGCAGCATAAATTTTTGTGCTTGGACATTTGGATTCCCTTTGAATTACTCAGTTTGTACACAAAACAAAAACTTTTCAAATGGAACATACAATACTGTAATCTTCAGGGAATTTTGAACTCTACTCTTATTCTAAAAGGGTAGATTGTTCTTGTTCCACTGTTCTGGTTTAGGGATGTCTTATTTGGTTGGTTTAGTAATGCACAGATGTTAATAGTTCAGTTTCTACAGAGTCTGTACTATCCAGTCCAGAGATGAAACTTACAATTACTATGCCACCAGATTCATAGATCGATGCTTTAATCCACTGGGTTATTGTCATGATGCATACACTTGGCAGAGTGGTGAGAACATTGGCATTCTCACCATGAAACCAAGGTTTGAATTTCAACATAATTGATTTGTCAGCTTCTTGATAAAATCTTCCTTTCCTGAGGAGGCGATATGGGACCTTTGGAAAGTGCCTAAAAATCAAACCATGGCCTCACCTATGCCTTGTGAGTGAATTTGGGTCAATGGAATTGTTAATCAATAGTAGTTTCACAAGTCACTATGACTAAGTGTTTGAGTGTACTGGCCTTGTTCAGTTTGTTGAATCATGCCAGATGATTTTCCTCCCAGAATATATGAAGTCAGCTCGGCATAGCTGCGGTATATAGGTGAGCTTTGTGGGTTTTGAACAAACACAAAACTGCCCGAGCATATTAGGGATTATCTAGCAACCCTTGCACACAGACATACTTAAAAATGAATGACCAACAATTATTGTCAAGATGAAGATATCTCCAGACATGTTCAGTTGGTATATTTAAGGATTCAGTTCAAAATTCCCTGAAGGTTTTCCAGATCAATAGACACGTGAAGAAGGCTGGAGAGTATAATAGTTGAAGTGTTATGATAATAAAAAAGATGAGGACTTTGATACAATTGCAAATAAATAATTAATGGTCAAGAAGTTAATCATTGTCTTCGGTCTGCCAAACTCTTGTCCATTCCCTTGGAAATCCAAAATGGCATTTTACTGGTTTGTTAGCTTTAACTTAATTCATACCAGGCATAATGAATTACCAGACATTTACCTTTGACCTTAGTCAAAGCCAGTCATTTTTTTTTTTTCAAAAGTATACTTTTCCTTTAGTCATGGAACCTGTTCTGTACAACCATAGATTTTGTTTTGGGTGGTCTTTTTATTTTTTATTTTTTTTTTTTTGTACAGAAAATAGATAATCATTCCACTGACCAACACCCTTTTTCATTTTTATATATATATATATATATATATATATATATATATATATATATATATGGTTATGTGTTATTTGTGCTGGTTTCCCTCCAATAATTACTTTGGCCTAAGTATTGTCAAGTTATTGTTTACTGACCCTTACCACCACTCTCTGAGCTAATTAGAAAAGATGTTGGGCGGATATCTATGTTGTCAAGGAGGCACACTTGTCATCTCGGAAAGTTAACTGCAAAAATAGCCACAACTTATTTTATTGTTAAATCTGTTTTATTTTTATATATATATATATATATATATATATATATAGATATAGATAGTGTGTGTGTAATCCACACCCACAGAGAGGGTTGCGACAACATTTTCTTGACTATAACTTAGTTATAGAGTTATAGCCTAATTGGCATTTATTTATTTATTTTTTTTTTACCTTTAAAATTTTAATATTTACATGATTTAATATAACTGTTATTAAATTATTTTAGCCAAAATACCTTTTTGGCCCACTCGGTGTGCCCAATAAAATTTTAGTTTTATTTGTAATACTTGGATAAAATTAACTGTCTTGATGGCACTTAGTGTTTGTAATAATATACTGACTATAAATATATATTTTGAATCTCATTATATACGGAATTTAATTGATGTAATAAGACCAGATATGATTAAAAGACATGAGTACATAGCGCCAAAGTAACATGATAATTAAAGCTTAAAATTAATTTTCAAACTAAAAACTAAAAAGTTAAAATTTTTCATTTGTTGAAAATTAATTTTAAGCTTTAAATTTCAACTAATAGATTAAATTTAATATTTACAATAAGCAAGTACTTTGCTGTATTTCAAACCAATTTAACTTGATTGGAAAAAAGTTTTCTTTTAAATTACTAAAAATTGATTTTTGGATTATTTTGAACTGTTTCTGAGCATATTGTAATTCTCTTTGTTTAAAAAGTAAAATATACTTTTCAGAATTTTTTTTTTTTTTTTAGGAATATTAGGTTATTTAAAGTTTAACTGATTTGAAAGAAGTTTTACTTTTAGTTTAAAATATTGCAGAAATGTGTTTTTTATCGCAGAGGTAGATGCGTTGATAGTTCTATTGACAGCTAGAAAGCTTTTCCTATGGCAGACATATCTGTAAAAATTACTTGAGAAATGTGACATGAACGCCTTTTTTAGATAATTTTTAACTCCTCACCAATCTTAAAAATTTAGGAAAATTTTCTCTGTAAATTTATAATAGTTATTGCTCTTATTTTCTGGTAATGTTGTGTATGGATATCTGAATTTGAGAAAAGGTATCTAGACAAGATGTATGACTATTTGGGAATTCCAGGTGCTGTAAGCTTGGATGTATGGGTGGTGATCCAGTTGAATTCATTGTATTCTCTTTTGTTTTTTGTTTGTTTGTTTGTTTGTTTTTTTTTTAAATGTTTCACTCCAAGCAAGGTAGTATCACCATTGGTGCAGAGAGAGTTAAAGTGAGAGAAAAGGAGGAAAAAAAAGAAAAGAAAAGGAACAAGGTACAAGGGATGTTGAAGAAAGGATAAGAGAAAGATGGTAATCTTAATCCTACCCCACATCATTGTCACCACTCTCTCACATCAATCTGTAACAAATTCAATAAAAATAAGAGTTTACTTTCAAAAGGTCACTAGGAGTTCAGGAGCATATTTGTCCTTGACAGGTCAGGAAACATTTAACCTCCTCAGTAAAAGAAACTATTTCCTTTAAGGTGACTCACCCTCCAATCCCTCTCTGTATTACACTCTCTTCTTGTCTCTTTGCATCCTTCTCTCTTTATATTTTACTCTCTGTCCCTCTCACTATCTAATACAACATGCACCCCCCCACACACACACACACACATTTTTTTTTTTAATTATTTTTTCAAAATAAAAATCCAAAAATTACATATGTTGTATGGCCATTTCAGCAAGGAAAAACCTCACATCTTCAGTGGCAAAATTCATTTATTATGCAAATACAGTACAGAATTCATTTACAGGAAGTATACTCAAAAAGAAATTCATACCGGAAGTTTACATGCAAGAAAAAAAATATCAAAAATGATAATGGGAGGGGTGTTAAGAGATAGTTGATTTTGTTAGAAGGTTGCAGGCTAGATATTTATACAGAGGGTAGGGAAGGAGGAGAAAAAGATGACAAAAAGGAAGTCACAATCACTGTGAATGACTTTTAAATTACATCTATGTTAAGAAAACAAAAATTGTGTTGCAGTAAAGTGGTAGAAAGAGAAAATAGGAAGAAGCGGGAGGGGGGTGAGAAAATAACGGGGTAGACAGGGAAAGAGTTGAAGAAAAGATGAGGGTGGGAAAAAGAAAAAAATCATACCAGCTAAATGTGATAGTGGGAAGTAAAGGGATAGATATATGAAAAAGAAAAGCTGAAAGAAAAAGGAAAAGAGAGAAAAAGGTTAACATGATGTAATATTTGACTCTGCCAAAAGTCTTATCAAAATTTTTCTTGTTTAAAATAATACTGTCTTACTATTGTAGGAGGATGTGCATTGTGGCGCAGTGGATATTGGCTTGGAATGAGAAATCGGAGAGCCGAGTTCGAATTCCAGTTGAATTCCTTGTGTTCACTTACGCACAGATACTCTTGGGAAAAGTATTAATCCGTCTATTCCTTTCAGTTATGGGTTAAATAACAGGACAGATTGGGTTCTATAGCCTTGATTGGCAACCGGTCTTCTGCAGAAAGCAATGGCAACCTACTGCGGGATAATCTTCTGCCCAGTCAGTCATGTCTCTTTTGAGACATGATCGCCCAAGCGTGTATCACGTATGACACTTAACTGACTGACTATTGTAGGAATAAAATTACTTTAAATTCTACTACTGGAATAAAAGGGGAGGAGTAGAAAAAAAATATTTTATTTTTTCAAAATAAAAAGGAAATAATTTTTCAAAATAAATAAAATATTTTATTCTAATAAAAATAAATAAAACATTTTTTTCAAAATAAAAAGGTAAAAATATAAAATGAAAAGGGAATATTTTTCAAATATTTTTCCATTTAAAATAATATTGTCTTACTATTGTAGGGATAGAATTACTTTAAATTCTATTACTGAAATAAAAGAAGCAAAAAAGGAAATATTTTATTGGAGGGGGTCTAAAAGAGGATTTTTATAAATATGTACACATACATATGCATATATACCATTTTTTTCCCTATAACAATCTTTCTATATTAGATAAATTCCTTTCTATTTTGTGTATCCATATTTTCTTTATAATTTTTTTTTTGTGTGTATGTATGTATGTATGTATATATATATATATATATATATATATATATATAATCTACTGTTAAATATGAGACAATGAATGTCTATTATGTTTAATTATGAGCCGTTCTAAACATTGCATTTTAGCTTTAATTTCAGTTGAAAATAAAGACAAAAATTCTCCAACATTTGGATAATTTTTTATTAATTTGGTTCTAAGCTTTCGGCTCACATGAGCCATCTTCAGAGAGGTTATTACGACGATAATACAATAACATCCACCATCACTGACAATTTTATTTTGTGCTGACATAAAACTCCGCTAGGCAATGGAAATAGTTACCAAAAATAACAAACGCAGTTTGCAAATTTGCAATGCGGTTCTATGATGTCACACCACGTGATAGCGTGAAATGACAGCAGAACCATGTATTCAAATGCAATGTAATGCGTTATGGCCATATAACACACACACACACACACACATATATATATATATATATGAGTCATCTGCAGACAGATCTGTTTCACAGTATCACAGCTCATCAGTACGGTTAGACATCCGATTGCTTTTTACCCAGGATTAAAACCAGACCGAATTGGCATCAGTCGGTGATTCTACCCCTGAGCTATGGGCACTCGGTAGAAGGAGGCAGACTTTTAGCGTGTGATATGTCATGTATACACACCCCAATAGCTAAGAGTGTTCTAATTCATTACTGAATGAACAATGTGTAGATGTTAGAGTAGCTACTGTTTTTTCAAAGTCTACCATTCTTCCAGGTGTGTGTGTGTGTCTCTTTCAAGACCTGATCACCCAAGTGTGTATCACCTATGGCACTTAACTGAATAGGCAAGTAATGACTGTTGTCTTTTAGGCTTCTCTCTTTCACACAGGACACGTTCCTACCCTTAAAATGCTTTAAGCAGCTTTGGAAAGAATAGTCAGATTTTGTTTCATTTCCTTCCACTTTCAAAATTCTGCAAACAATCGTTGCAGTTTTGAGGCCCAAATTAAAATCGGCGCTTCAGAATGGCAACAATCATCTGCTATTATAACATCTCAAATAAAAGCCTAATATAATGGTATTTTTTTTATAATTTACTAGAATCTTTGTCTATACTTCTGAGATTAGATACTATTTATATTATTTACACTGTTGGGACTGTTGTCCTCATTTTTATTTCCATGTTTACAACGTTTTGGCCATTGTATGCTCCGGCCATCTTCAGGTGTTAGGAACTGTCCTCAAGAACTAACCAACGCTGATATCCAGTGGATATAGGTGCTGGTTAGTTCCAGTGACTTGACCCAAAGAGTTGAGAGTTCAAAATCTGGCTACTGCAGTGGTGAACAAATAAGTTATAGAGTTGAGTTAAAGGGAGATAACTGCATGATATCTGGAAGTGGCATGGCACAGGGAATGAGAATGATATACTCCAGTGATTGAAATAAAGTGTTTGATTCAAAATTCCTAGCACTTGAAGAAGGCTGGTGCATACAATAGTTGAAACATTGTAAACATGGCAATGAAGATGAGGATAACATTTCAAATAGTGTAATGTATTTACTGGGATAGTTTTTACATGTGTACATGAAATAAGCTTTGGAGTAAATTCTATTAATATAGAAGTGATTTTAATACAACCTCCCATGCCAATGACTTTCTTTAACTGGTTCATGAAAACCTATTGTTCTCTAATCTGCATTTAGATGAGACATTGTAAAGTCTCTATAGTTATGATCGATAAAAACTTATGTCTCTATAAATGTGATAAGCCCCCTCCATAAAGTCCCTATCAGATAAGCCCCCTCCATAAAGTCCCTATCAGATAAGCCCCCTCCATAAAGTCCCTATCAGATAAGCCCCCTCCATAAAGTCCCTATCAGATAAGCCCCCTCCATAAAGTCCCTATCAGATAAGCCCCCTCCATAAAGTCCCTATCAGATAAGCCCCCTCCATAAAGTCCCTATCAGATAAGCCCCCTCCATAAAGTCCCTATCAGATAAGCCCCCTCCATAAAGTCCCTATCAGATAAGCCCCCTCCATAAAGTCCCTATCAGATAAGCCCCCTCCATAAAGTCCCTATCAGATAAGCCCCCTCCATAAAGTCCCTATCAGATAAGCCCCCTCCATAAAGTCCCTATCAGATAAGCCCCCTCCATAAAGTCCCTATCAGATAAGCCCCCTCCATAAAGTCCCTATCAGATAAGCCCCCTCCATAAAGTCCCTATCAGATAAGCCCCCTCCATAAAGTCCCTATCAGATAAGCCCCCTCCATAAAGTCCCTATCAGATAAGCCCCCTCCATAAAGTCCCTATCAGATAAGCCCCCTCCATAAAGTCCCTATCAGATAAGCCCCCTCCATAAAGTCCCTATCAGATAAGCCCCCTCCATAAAGTCCCTATCAGATAAGCCCCCTCCATAAAGTCCCTATCAGATAAGCCCCCTCCATAAAGTCCCTATCAGATAAGCCCCCTCCATAAAGTCCCTATCAGATAAGCCCCCTCCATAAAGTCCCTATCAGATAAGCCCCCTCCATAAAGTCCCCATCAGATAAGCCCCCTCCATAAAGAGTCCCTAGAAATATGATTTTGAAAAACCCTTTCCCCTTGTTGTCTCAGGGTCCCAACACATTATCTTAATTTTGGCACAAGCGACTTTGTTTTAAATTTGTTTCATATTTGAGGCAAGGATATTATAGATAATATTTATTACCAACTATTGAGTCATTTGGTATCTTAGTCTATTTTACATAGACTAAGGTACACATGAATGCATGAGTTCTGTGTATGTAAAAAGAAAATGGTCCTCAAAAACAACAGTAGAAATTCCAAAGGGAAAATAAAATAGAAAAAAAAAAAATGTTGTTCTCATGTACTATGATCTCATAAGAAATCTATCATAGCATTCTACTCCCAATAATCCTCATAGAAAAGAAATTGGAAAGTTACCCACCAAAGGGCTATGTGGACATCCGAGACCTACCACTGCAACCCACTGGTGGGTTGTGTGGAAGCCAATGTGATGAAGTCACAACGAATTTAAAAAATTTCTTTACTTATAAAATAGTTTTCTTTGGTTCATGCAAAAAGTGTGATAAAGTGATTTTTTTTTTTTTTTTTTTTTTTTTTTTTTCTCACTACTTTTACCCAAGCAAGGCAATAAAGCCACTATGACACAAGGAGGTACTGAGTGTGAGAATATGACAGAAAAAAAACTTTATTAAGAGGAGAGACCATTAAAAAACAGGGGTTAAGAGGGCAGAAGGTAACAATTGACATTGCATTTAAATTTTTGAATATCAAAGTTGGTTGAAAAGCAAGAAGCCAGAGGAGTTTCAATAGTGAAAGAAAAAACAGTTAGCATAGGACTTATAATAATATGAGAAGAAGAAAACATAATTAAGGAGAGAGAACAATAAAAGAGGAATTAAGAAGACAGAGGATAACGATTGACATTGCATTTAAATTTTTGAAGATCAATATTGGCTTGAATGCAAGATGCTAGAAGAGTTTCTACAAATGAGAAGTGTAAGAGAATAAGATGTCAGCATAGAACTTTTGGTTACATCTAGTCATTTCTGAAAAATGATGAGACCTTGCCAGCCATCTAATACTACTCTTAAATTCCTAAAGTGTATGTACCATAGAGGAAAGTGGGATTTATTCTCATTATTTACAAGAAATGTGGCACAAGGCCAAAAATAGTAGATAGGGAAAGGCTCACCTTCAATCTGTTTTTTCTTAAATTTTTCTAGCCACAATTACTGACTCCAAACATATCAAATTATTCATACACTAAAGATTCTTACTTATCATTCTTACTACAGTCACCATAATACTGCAGAATCTCTATGAAGTTTTACCTAGTTTCGATATATCTAAATCTAAACTTATTTATAAATGGAACTTTGTATGTGTGTGTCTCCATTACCTATAGATTCTGAAACGGCTGAACCGATTTTTTTGAAAATTTACACAGTTGTATTATAAGCGTCTGTGAGTGTTCTTAGCTAGGTTTTGTGTTGAGGTACCCCCGATAAATATCGATAATCGAAAAAATCGGGTTATAGAAGGAGTGGTCCGATTTTAATCAAATTTGATGCACTCATAGACAGACATAAGAAACGATATTCAGAAGTTTCAAGGTTGCAGTTCTTACAATAGTGCAGAAAATTTGATATTGATAGCAGGAAATCAAAATTTGACTTGCATCCATTCATTTTTCTTTCGGTCTACGATTTCGCTTTAACTAGAAACAACTATTGCTTTTTAGTCTTTCGTGCCAACGTCCAAAGAGTCTGAGCTCCATGGATTAGTTTTAAAACTTTCATTACACCTGAGCAACGCCGGGCTATACTGCTAGTGTACCATAGAGACAAGTTCACTAGAACAATTACTGCAAAAACATTAAAAAAAAAAAAAAAAGCACAGTTACTTTACAGGAGTGGAAAAGTGACTGAAGCTGATATGCTAGATCAGAACCTATAACAATTACCAAAAACAATTTAAAATTAAATATCTGTTTAAATATAATCCAGATTTTTTTTTTTTTTTTTCGGCAGGTCAGTTTTAATTTTCTGGAGAATTAAAGTTAGAAGTTGAAAATATTTTTCATATTTAAAAAACAAAAAACGAAAAAATCAAACTCGGTGCAAATTTTTACAACTCTGAAAAACTTTCTTTTCTCTCTCTATCTCCAATTAACAGACCAAAAATACTTGACATTAATGTTTTTGATCTTTTTAAAGATTTTTGGCCTTATCAAGTATTACTTGACAATTGTCTTATGAGTCAGACTGTTCTTTTGTCTCTCCCATTTTATCTTCACTTGATATATTTGAAGTCGCTTCTGTCATTTTGTCAAGAGTTTCTTTTGAAGTACGGCTCTTTTTTTACTAAAAGAGAAATTGACTTAAATTTGTAATATTTTACTGATGTTTCACTATCTCAAAAATATTGGTCGGTTGTTTTGGTTGAGCAGCATATCAACCTCTAGGGCGTATTTCATGCTAAAATCGAAATATTTTTTGGTACACTATTTTACTTTTTCATTTTAATTTTGGTGATAGTAGTTTAGTGATACAAATCTTACTAACTAGCCCATAAGTGAGGGAGAAGAGGTGGATTCATACCTTTCTCAGAAATCTTTGCACTTAAGTGAATATAAAGAACCCAATTGGAATTGGAACTCCACTCTTTAACAATTCCATCATTATCCATGATACAACCCACACATCCAATCATACCGCAACTAATGTTTCAAAGCGGTCAACAATTTAGATACTGACCCAGTTTGATGTTGCTTAACTTTAGTGATCGTACAAGAATCAGTGTTTCAATATGATTTGGCCATAAGCCATCATGTGAAATAGCTGATCAGGAGATGAGACGTCAAAGATGAATTGATCAGCTGTAATTTGTGTTTTTTTTTTTATTTTTATTTTTTTTTTTAACATTATTTGCCCAATAAAAGGCCAAAGAGCTACTTAAGGTAGTGTAACTTGCATTAGTAAGCAAAAATAGTGTTTGTTAAATTTTTTTTTACTCTTGTTGATCACAGATTAAAAAAAATAATCTTAACAAAATACTTAACCCAGTTTACAGTTTATTGTTCAGACTGTTGCCCTCATCTTTGTCATATCCACGCTTTGGTTGCTGTATGCTCTAGTTTGTGTCAGATGATTTTTCTTTAATCATTTCATCCCTGAGCAAGGCGGTACCACCACTGATGCAGGTGTGTGTGTGTGGGGGGGGGCTACATAAGAGTAAAGGTTTGGACAAGAGGAGAGTGAAGAGAAAGTCGAACCAGCTACAGGGGTGTCAGAAAGGGCAAGAGAAAGATGGGAACAGGTGCGAAGACATTTGCAAAGGTAGAGAGAAAGGAAAAGAGCAAGATATATGGGGTGATGTAGAAAGGACTGGAGTCATGTGGATAAGAGATGGGTATTGACATTGCATTTAAATTCCTGTAGGTTGTAGCAGTCAGGAAAGCAAGTATATGGAAGGGAGTTCCACAGGCGGGAAGTGCAAGAAGCTGCTGGAGTAGAAATATCAGCTGCATTTGGTTGATCTAACTGTAAATGGATGGGACCTTGTTGCCAGTCTGGTTGCATGAGTAAATTGTGTTGTGGGCACCAGTGGCTTAAGTTTGTCAGATCAGAAGCCATGAAAATATTTGTAGAATAGACAGGGAAGCCACATCCCACCTGTGAGAAAGTGGCTGAAGTTGAGCTGCCAAGTTGGGACCTATCACATTAGAGATTCTCCTTTGGAGCCTGTCGAGAACTCTCAGATGAACAGCAGGGATGCCTCTTCTTGATTTCTTTATTTAACTATATATATAATCTCACATCCTGATTGAGCACTCTGGAAGAATGGTAGACTTTGAAAAACAGTAGCTACTCTGGCATCTACGCATCGTTCATTCAGCAATGAATTAGAACACTCTCAGCTATTGGGCATGTATAATGATAATATACACGCTAAAAAGTCTGCCTCCTGCTACCAAGTGCCCATAGCTCAGGTAGAATCGCCAACTGACGCCAATTCGGTCAGGTTCCAATCCTGGGTAAAAAGCAATCGGCTGTCTAATTGTCTAATTCCACAGGTGGAAAGTGCGAGAATATAAGCTGCCGGAGTAGAATTGTCGGCTGCATTTGGTTGATCTAATTATAAATGGGTAGGACCTTGTTGCCAGTCTGGTTGCACGAATAAATTCTTGTGGCGGGGTCACCAGTGGCTTAAGTTCGTTAGATCAGAAGCCATGAAAATATTTGTAGAATAGACAGAGGGAAGCCACATCCCACCAGTGAGAAAGTGGCTGAAGTTGAGCTGCCAAGTTGGGACCTATCATATTACAGATCTTCCTTTGGAGCCTATTGTAACACTGAGATGAACAGCCTGGGTGCCTAACCAGATAGGACAACAGTATTCTATGCACGGTTGGATGGTTGATTTGCATAAGTGCAAGACGGATTCAGGTGGGAAAAAACTTTCTGGCCCGACACAGTGGCCCAACCTTCCTAACAGTGGATATAGCTATTGACTCAATGTAACAATTCCACTTGAGGTCAGAAGATAGGGTAAGGGCAAGGAGGCTCAGTATATACATTGGAATTTTGAACCAAAATTTTTATTCATCCACCAGGGTGTATTGTTCTAGTTTTACATGTCATGCCTTTTCTGGATATCTCAGTTTCAATTACTTCACTTTAGTAAATTAACTTTCCAAGTTTTTCTTCACCTCTGATGTGGTCAGGTATTGAACTCTCAACTTCTTGGGTCAAGTCACTAGATTACTTTGAACAATAGTGTAAATACCTCATCTCAGAGTTATAGACAGATCTTAACCCTGTTGCTTTCCAGTTAATTTCTGTGTTTTCCATTTTGATTTAATTATTACTTTTAATTGATGTCAGTCATGCCAACTGACTTCAACCGCCACTAACTTATATTACATATACTAAAAAAAAAAGGAAAATGTTTATAGTTTACTTTTAGAAATGTTATTAAAGATATAGTTTGAGTTTAGATCAGACCATTTTTTTTTTCGTTAAGTGGTCTTGTGATTAGTTTATTACCCCAGTTATGGGTTAAATAGCAATACAGACTAAGTCCTATAGTTTTGGGTGACAGCCAGCCTAGGAGAAGATAGCTTTGAATTCAAAACCTCCAACTATGGGTTAAGTAGCCTCACCAACCTGCAATTTGGTCAAGTGTGATGAGTATGGCTATACTCCTGAAGACATGGTTGAAATCAAAGAGTTTCACCAAGGAATTAGAAGGCTCTGCATTTGGATCTGTTCCAGTGAAACTGGGTCCTGTAGCCTTGGGTTGGCAACTGGTCTGGGAGAAGGATAGCTTTGAATTCAGAATTTTCACTTATAGATTAAATAGCCTCACCAACCAGCAGTTAGCCAAGTGGGGTGAGTAGGCTACACTTCTGAAGGCATGGTCAGTCAGGAAGGGGTTCCTCCAGCATGAGTGAGAAAGTTAAGAATGAGAAAGTACTTGATTGAAGGGTCCACTACTTACTATATTATAAAGTTGCTCGATTCCTAAAATGAAACATGGGTGAATTTTAAAAAAAGTACGGCTTCTTAAATTCATTTTAGCTAACACCAGATTATTCTCGATGCCTTCTTCCATGTTTAGTTTTTTTTTTCCTTTTCTTTTTAACTTATAAACAAATAAAGCCTAAGCTGGGAGAATGGAGATCAGGCTTCAGAAAATCAAGGAAAGAACAAGTCATTATATCACGCTTGCATATTGGCCACTCAAAATTCACTCATTCTTTTATACTCACGCAGGAACAACCACCGCAGTGTTTGACATGTCAAACACCTTACACAATCAAACATATTCTAATGGAATGTGGCGCACTAGCTAGAACCAGAGAGCGGTATTTTAAAATAGATAATATGAGAAATTTGTTTGAGAAGGTGGAAATGGGTGATGTTCTCTCTTTCTTGAGAGAGACAGGGTTATATCCAAAAATATAATATCTCGTCATAACCCAGAATACTCAACCGATCAAGGTTGATATACCATAAAAATCCAAACAACTTACTGTCAGATAATACTGCACTGGCCCTTTACCCACTGTAAATAAAACTGGTAGTGGAAAAACTGTATCAATTGACCATGCAGGTAAATCAATGTACTTAATATAAATAACTAACTCATGCTAGATAGAAACATTTGAAATCATTTACGAGTAAGAATAAACGTGCCGTGGTTCGAAGACATTATCCTTAAAGTATATATATTTAATATATATGCACAGGGTGGATTTGGCATTAAGTGACCCATAGTGGTTGATATGCCATAAAACTCCAACCAACCAACTGATAAACAAAGCAAATAAAAACTAATAAAGAATAATAATGAGGTTGGATATAAAAGGAGAAGGTCAGAAGTACTGGTCATGAGGAACTTTTGACCCTAGTCTTGAAGAGGTTAAGTTGATTATTGGGGGTGGTCTTTTTGGTCATTAGTTCCTGGTTCCTTGAAGTGGCAGCTCTTGGGGAAAAATCTGTCTAAATGGAACTCCTTCTTTCCAATGAAATACAAAGAAAGTAAAAATGGTTAGCCATTGTGTACATGGTGGGTTTTAGCTGTGAAGGTCTGAACTGGTGAAACTAAGAAATGTACTTTGTCAGAACATTTTCCATCTACTTCCATATTTTGTGTCAATTTAACACTTGAAGAAATTTGGTCAAGTTCTTTCCTGGTGTTTGCAATATTGATTATCTCTGCTACAATATAATGGTAGTTGCTTTTTTCTTGCACATACAGTTTGATAGATTATTGTCTGAATAGCCTTTTTTTTTCTTTTTTTTTTTTTTTCCAGATGTATATTTCTCCATAAGTTAAAATTTCATGTTAACATTTTAGAATTGCCTTTTGTATATATTATGTTTCTGTATTGCTTTTCTTAAGACATGTATTTGTAATATTACATCCCCTCCCTGCCATTCTGTTGATGAAATCTATTTTTCCTTATGATCTGGCATGAAACCATAAATCTTTAAGACATCATATGAAGCATTATTTCTAGCAAAAACCTTTTTAGACTGCCAGAGGTCAATTCTAAAATCTGACTTCAAATGCCAAGTTAGGCAATAAAAAAATAAATTAATGAGTTGATTTATAGCTTCAACTGAAATCATGTTTTCATACTAAAAGTATCACTGTGAATAAATAAACTTATTAGTGACTGCAGATGAAGATATATTTTTATAAAGACCAATGACTTAGTCAGCATAATGATAAAAATTGCCAATCATGTGTTGAAAGGAATTGTACTGTAAATTGGTAATTTTTATTTTAAATTCTTGTTTTACCATTTGGACATTCAAATTTATTAAATTTTAAGAAACAAATTGAAAATATCGATTAAAACCAACAAAATGATTCAATAAGAATCAAGTAAGAAAACCTTTTATAAATTTGACATGTTTCACTAATTTTTAACCTTTATTAGAAATCTTTGGGAGAATGAAGCAAACATGGAGTTGGTTCAATTTTTGAAATTTTCTGATTGTTTTTTATTTTTATTTTTTCTTTGCTTGGGTAGATGTTGTACATGTTTATTTTTCATTTTTTTTGTAGCATTTGTATGTATATATGCGTATGTGCCTTAGTTCTGTGTTTATGCATGGGCCGAGTGGTTAGAACATTCACTTTGTGACCATGAGGCATGGATTCAAATCTCACCGTCGTCAGTTTGTCAGGAAGGTGACTTCCTGATTTTATCAGACTGGTGGCAATCTCAGTGTGCACCACCTTTGAAAAATACCTGAAGACCATCCCATGGGTTGACCCAAGCCCTGTGAATGAAATTGGGTAGGTAGAATAGTGGCACATGGTCAAACGTTTAGAACATTTGAGACCTGGTTTTAAATCTCACCACAGTTGATTTTGTCAGGAAGGTGATTTCTTGATTTTTATTGGTCTGGGGGAGGTGATCCCAGCATGCTGCACCTTTGGAAAATGCCTGAAACCATGGTTTGACCTATGCTCTGTGAGTGAAATTGGATTGGCAGAACTCTTGGGAGCTGTCAATGGTTGTGTCACAAGGCATCATGACTGAGGGTCTGAGTGTGCTGACCATGTTCAGATTGTTGGTCATGCTAGATAACTTTCACTCTCTCAGTAACTAATGTCTGTGGGTGTTGAACAAAGACTAATGTGCTTGAGCAGGAATCTGCAATGGGGATGAAGATTAGTTAACGTCCCTAGTAGACTGGCATCCTCATATACGAGTGGCTGTGCTATTTACATATGCACGTACTAATGATGTCAAAAGAAAAAATAATGCTGTATCTACCTGACAAATAACAAACTTCATAAAATTCTAAATATTGAAACATTTCTGTTTGTTGCATTTCCTGAAAAGTTTCTGATGAAGCTAAAATAAAATCGTGAAACGTTAGATTTATAAATCTTTTCCTTCTTGTTTGTTATTTAATCGGATTAAGAAATAAAAAAACAAATTTTAAATATTAAAATAAAAATTGAAACTTGCTGTACAGTTACGTGTAGAAACCTTAATCACCATTTTATGTTGCGTTTGTATGTGCGTTTGTCTCCTTAATGTTTCACGTTTACAGTCCAGATTTATTTTTATTTATTTTTTAACGACTGTGTTAATAATCAGTGGGTTTTTTCTTCAGCTTTCATCAGAGATGACTGGAATGGTAAGAATCTATTTGGCATTCACATTGTGTGTCTTTGTAGTGGACCACTTCTGTCCGACTCTACTACACTTGGTGTCTTCCTTTTCACTTTGGTACTTCTAGTATTACTTTTATTTTACTTAATCTTTTAAGACATCCACCATTCAAAATTTTGGCTGGCATTAGTAAGCAAAAATAATTAGTATCCACTAAACCTTTTCTGACTCTTGTCGATAACAGATTAAAAAGAAAATCTCATTAACAAAATATTTAACCCTGTTGCTTTCCAGTTAATTTCCAGTGTCTTCTATTTAGGTTTAATTATTACTTTTATTTAATTGATGATAAGTCATGCCAATTGACCTCAATTGCCACTAATTTATATTACAAATACTAAAAAAGAAACAAATGTCTATAATATACTTTTAGGAATGTTAATAAAGATACAATTTCTGTTTATATAAGGTCATTTTTTTTTCTTCAAAATTGGATCTTCTGCAAAAGAATTAATTACCCCAGTTATGGGTAAATGGCAGGACAGACTGGGTCTTGTAGTCTTGGGTAGCAACCAATCTAGTAGAACAACTCTGCATTCATAAATTTACAACTATGGGTTAGCCTCAGTAACCAGAAATTTGGCCAACTGTGGCTGTACAAGTGAAGGCATGATCAATCAGGGACTGGCTCCTCCAGTGAGTGAGAAGGCCCTGGATTTGAATAATAATGTGAAAGTACTTGATTAAAGGGTCCACTATTTACAATGTAGTAAAATTGTTATTTACTATATCCCTTCTTAAGTTGAAACATTGAGTTTAAAAGAATATAGCTTCACAAATTTATTATCAATACTGTCCCCTTCCATGTTCAGCTTCGTTTTAACTGATATAGAAGACAATTGAAAGCTAATAATGAATTAAACAGAATTTCATAACAATATTCTAAGTAATATTAGTATCAAATTTATATCTAAACTTATTTATAAATGGAACTTTGTGTGTGTCCATTCCCTATAGACTCCGAAACAGCTGAACTGATTTTCTTGAAAATTTACACAGTTGTACTATAAAGCGCCTGCGAGTGTTCTTAGCTAGGTTTGGTGTTGAAGTACCCCTGATAAATATTGAAAATCGGTAATCAAAAAAATCTGGTTATAGAAGGAGTGGTCTGATTTTAATCAAATTTGATACACTCATAGACAAAGACATGATATTCAGGAGTCTCAAGGTTGCAGTTCTTACAATAGTGCAGAAAATCGATTTTATATATATATATATATATATATATATATAAGCTTTCATTACGCCCGAGCAACACCGGGCTATACTGCTAGTGTATAATAATAGTTGACATTTAATGAGGACTAGTCTTGGTTGTGATTTATATTGTGTTGATGTCAGTCACTGTTTTTGTGAGAACACCTAAATCTCCACTTCTAAAGTAATTTGTCTTTTACTCAAGATGGAAAATTACTGAATCCTGTGTGTTAGAAATGATGTCGGTAATCTTTTCTCACTTGTCTTTTGGGTGGGATTTTAAGTTCAAATTTCTCATTGCAACTGTTAGCTTATTCAGTTATTTCCTTTCCCCAAACTTGAATTTCCAAGCAGTAGCAGGCTTGTCTCCCTTCCTTTCAACTGCCATTTGCCCAATAAATCAAATATAAGTGGATAAAAATTTCTTTCTCATTTTTAATTTCTGGTGTCTGCTGGAACCTTTTGCCACTTCAACTTCTGTAGACTAATTAATTTTTACTGAACTTTTTGTTTATCAGCTACAAAAAAATAATTTAACTATTTTCTGCATTTTACCGTTCTCAACTGTTCTGGAAAATTCTTGCGGATTTTCTTTACTACCTAATGCCTTTTATCTCCTTCACTGCCTCGCATTTTTAATTTCCATTACCCCCTCCCCCCATGCGATGCTCACTGACCCCTTTTTTATTCTTAGCACTTAATTATTTTGAAATGTTGGAAAACAACTTTTGTTTGTCATTATTCTAAACCTTAACCTAGATAGGTTGAATAGCTATTTAATAAGAAATAAAAAGTTCTCATCTTCTTGCCTAATTTAACACACCAGATTTAAAAAACAAGAACTATTTATCCTAGCTTTTGGAAGCGATTATAATCTTGGTCCTTTTGTAGTTGGCATTTCTAACCAGTAAAAATTGGTGCTGGTAATTGGTTTTCATAGAAAAATGAGTGCTAGAAAAAGTTTTTTTTTTTTTTTTTTTTTTTTTTTTTTTTTTTTTAGGTTTGATCATATTTATTTTGTAACTTTATTAAACTTTGTTTTGTTTATTCTGTAGTGTTTATTAGGCATGCGTGTGTCTTTAAAGATAAGTCATTGATTTGTAAGTTTAATTTTCTTGTGTATTTATTGAAGTCTTTCAAAAATTCTTTTCTGAACACAATGTCAGCTTGATAAATTCTCACTTGAAATAAAGAACACTTTTCAGGTATCATGCAAAAAAATCACTCACACACAAATATATATATATATATATATATATATATATATATATATATATATTATTTTTGAGTATTTATGGTCGGAGTAAAGGCATTTGGTTTTTTTTTTTTTTTTTTTTTTTTTTTTTTTTTTTTAAATCATTTCACCACAAGCAAGGCATTCCACTGCCACTATAGCGCAGGGGGTTACATAGAACTATTGAATATAGGAAATGTCAGAAGGAGGGTGATAGACGAGTAAGGAGGTTCATAGGAAGAGTGTTTGAGAAAATGGTTTAGAGTTAGTGTGTTAGGTGTCTATTGATCTTACATTTAAACTCCTGGAGGTTGTAGCCATTGGGGAAGCAAGTATGCAGAAGGGAATTCCACAGGCGGAAAGTGCAAGAAAAGATGTTAGAGTAGAAATTGCGGTTACATTTCATTGGTTTCACTGTAAAAGGGTGGGACCTAGTTGCTAATCTAGTATAAATTTTGTGACTAGTTTTACTAAAAAAAAATAATTTTCTTATTTTTATAATTAATAATAATAATAGTTAAATAATTAAATATTGACTTATTTCTCAATTTACTGAAATAAAAACAACCTTATAAGTATTTTTATTGTACTAATGATAAAACTAAAAGAATGACTGAACACATTAATATAATAGTTATAATATTAAAGGAAAATAAATGTTATATCAATATAAATATTTACATTGATATAATGTAACATTTATTTTCCATCTTTTTAATAGATCTGTAATTAAGTGAAAAAGATGATTTAATAAAAAAATTCTTTAATAAATCTAAATTCACAAATTGCCATAGTATTTAAAGATTTACAGATAGAGAATTGGCTTTAAAATTGTCTCCAAATTATACTAATTCAAAATTAGGTTGTTTTTTTTTCTTTTAAGCAATATAATCCGTTAACTGTGGATAATGGACATTTCTGTCAAAGCATGTCTTTATTCTTGTCGTGAATGACAGAAATTTCAACTGCACTTAATGGTGTAATCTATTGTTTATATTGAGGCTACTCTACTGTGGTAAACTAATTAACATTGTTGAGCTAATTGGTTAACATTTGGCACTTGATTTAATTTATAATTGTTCTCTTTTCCTTCTTTTTTTTTTTTTTTTCATTTGAGATGCATCTAAGATATGATGACTAAAATAGTTGTCTTTATATACAATAAACAAATAAGTAACTGAATTTTTTTCATTTTTTTTTCTTCAAAAATTTTTAAAATTAACTTTTTTTTATTTATTTTTTTTTTATCTTCATTTAAAATTTACTTTTTAATATGTGGTTGCTTGCTTCAAATGAAATTTTAAAAATCTTTGCCAATTCCTGCTATGGTACTGTCATTTTTTTTTTTCTTTAGATAATTTTTTAAAACACTTTGCTGTCAGACATTTTGTGCATCCAGGTATTTTTTTTCCCGACTTTTATGAGGTAATATAAAAAGTCCTTGCTGTTTTTTTTTGGGGGGGGGGGGGAAAGAAGTGATCACTGATATGTAAATGAGTAAGTCATGTGGTAGTGACACCATTGATCTTGACCAATGCAAGTGCATTGTACTCACACATCAGTTATAGCTTAAGCAGTGGTGAGGTAACATGTCAGTGTCAAAGCAGCTTGTTTAGGGGTTGTCTTTTTTATGATTTTAAGTTGGCCTTGTCTACAGCTGCACCAATTTTCTGAATATGTCAAGTCTTTGGGGATAAAGCTGTGGGTGAACACAGTAAGGCGTTAGCTCCAGAAGTTTGGGTTGGGAGATCTGTGATAAACACTCCAGTGGCTGGGTGACAAGGCCCTAAAGACTGACTACACCCAAACCTGTGGTGAGCTTGGGGAACACTTCCAGGTTTTGAATGAAACTGTCAAACTTCACCTGCACAAGTCGAGCAAATGGGTACTCACATGTGCAACAACAAATGACAGACTGTTTCTCATTGCTTTCTCGGCAACACATATTTGATCAAGTGCTCACTGGTGATGAAAAGTGGGTCCAGTATGTCACTCCCATGCATACCAGACATTGGTTGTCACTGCAGGATTTTATGCCACACACACCACAAGACCACCTCTACTTGAGGCAAGATCATGCTCTGTATTTGAACTTTCTACAAATACTTTCAGGGCTTCTGCTCCAATGAACTTAGCTCTCTGGTGCCCCCTATATATGAATTTACTGGAACCACAAGATTAGCAACTAGGTTCCACCCTTTTACTGTGAAACCAATAAAATGTAAATGCAAATTCTACTCCAGCAGCTTCTTTTCTCGCACTTCCCGCCTGTGGAATTCCCTTTTGTTTACTTGCTTCTCCGACGGCTACAATCTCCAAGAATTTAAATGTAAAGTCAGTAGTCATTTACTATCTCACTAACCTGTATCCTCTCTCTCATGCTCCTTTCTCCATCCACCCAACTCTCATCAGTATTCTCATCCTTCTCTTACCCACTTCCTGACACCCACTATAACCTGTCACTCTTTCTCATAACTTTCCTTCTCTGTAACCCCCTGCAAAACAGTGGCAGTAAAATGCCTTACTTGGGGCGATATGATTTATAAAAAAAAAAATTCTATAATATTATAATGTGGATATAAAGTGGGGGATCAATTCTACATTACAATCAATATATGAACTGATCCCTCACTTTATGGCCACATTCATTCTTCTTGTACCCACTTCCTATAATCTGTCACTTTTTCTCATAACTTTCCTCCTATGTAACCCCCTGCAAAACAGTGGCAGTAAAATATCTTGCTTGGGGCGATATGATTATAAAAAAAAAACAAAAAAACTAATCAACAAGTGGTGCACTATATACTGTTACTAATGGGTTAAACCATTACTGCAGACCATTAGACTTTTCAGTTCAATACTTGTGCTGGTTAGAAAATATATGTTTGCTCTATTTAATAACTTGAGTCACAGTAGTTGGAATTTGTGCACTGTTCCTCCATGGCATGCCAGGCCTCATGTGGTACAAGTGGCCAGGGATATCCTGTATCATTTTGGCTAGGAGACACTGTGCCTTGGTTTTGCACCAATGGATTACCATCTTCATAGGAAATCCCCTTGCAAATGTGGCAGGCACTCACAGACTTTGTTGCATCCAAGAACCTTAATTTTTGCCGCCAGGGCATTGCACAGCTGGAAGTACATTAACAGAAGCTTCTAGGTGCTAATGGGGATTATTTTGAAGACTAATAGTATTTCCTTTTTTTTTTTTTTTTTTCTCCTAATAAATAAAAAATAGCAAAGACTTTATGGTTACTTTCTAAGTAAAACATTTAATTAATAGAATAATTTTGATGTTAAAATCCACCTGATTTTTTGTAGTGGGTTCTATAAAATAGAACTACCAAATCTTTTAATGTCAGACAAAATAGCATCAGTTCTGAAGTTACAAGTTCTAGCCTTAGAATTGTCCCATGAGACCATAACCTAATGAATTAAAGCATTGGTTTGTGATTTCAATTTCTGGACAGGGCAGTACAGACTTAGACCTAATAAAAACAGGTCAACCAATAACTGAGCAGTATAAAAAATACCAAGACAAGATATCCCTAGGCATGGACAATGAGATGAGAATCATCTAACCTTTTAGATTAAATAAAGTGTTTGGTGTGAAGCTATTTTAAGGTTGAATGGATTGATAGACACCTGAAGAATGCTTTATAACAAAAAATAAGAATATTCGTTTGAATGTAAATAATGTAAATGAAACAAATGCAAACTCTAAAATTTGCAGAAAAATATTTTGGTAAAAAAAAATCTTTTTACGTTAAGAAAAATCTTATAAATGGTGTTGGGCGGCTGGGGGCAACTTCTTTTTGCTTCCTTCTTGGATGTAGGTAGATAAGGCTCCCTCACTGCTTCCTTAATTGTTAATATGCATGAATTGCCAGGAATTTTTAGGGAAAGATACTGGTATTTTGGGGTTTATTTTTCAATATCATCTTCTCTATGACTTTAAATTTAGAGTTGTCATTTTGCAAAGTTGACTGCCAATCGAGATTAGAGAGCTCATTTGACCTTGCTTTTTAACCCATGTCTGGAGGGAGAAGATATAGATTCATGACTTTACCAGAGTCATGAAATTAAAGTGAAGACAACAGACTTGTTGATTTCATGTTGTGCTGATAACCATTGCACTATCTGTATCTTCTCCTAACTGGGGAGTGGGAGGGGGGGTCCTGCTGATTTTCAAAAGTTTTGCTGCCATTATTTAAATAATGTATAGATTTATATTGCAAAGAAGAAACATAACTGTAAGAGCATCCCCAGTAAATTTACATCCAGGTTCTTACAATGTTTCACCTTTCTTAGAACTTTTATTATCCCAATGTGGGATTTTTTTTTTTTTTTTTAATCATATCACCCCAAGCAAGGCGATAACGCCACTGATGCACAGGGGGCTACGTAAGAGAGAAAAGATTGGAAAAGAGAAAGCCGGAAACCGCATCCTAAACAGGAAACAAGGGATGAGCCTCTTCACCTGTTCAATAGACGTGTGTGGAGTGTGAACCGGGTGATAGTTTAGTCTATCTAGAGTCAAGGAGATAAGAGATGGCAATTGACATTGCATTTAAATTTTAATTTAACTAATTTTACATAATAAAAACAACAGAATATGGAAAGAGTATAGGATAACAGACATAAAATCAATAAAAGCACTTATCTGATACTAGGTGTTCAAATTTTTGTGTTTCATGAATTTGTAAGTTCAAATGTTCATAATAGCAAATAGACAGAATCTCTTCAAAATGTCCACGTAGTTCTTCTTTCTGCAATATGCGCTGGACAACTTCAGAATGATACGTGTACTTTGTTTCCCTTCTGGTAATCAAATTACATCCAAAATGAAATTGTGACGGTTTTGTTCTGGTATAATATTCTTTAATTCTCTACACATTATGTAGTCAAATAAATCTATGGATTTTAGGAAGGTTTTTTAAAAGTTTTTTTATTTACTACACATCGAGTAGTTGAATAAATTCAGGATCCTCAAGAAATATATCTCCTTATTTCTTATACAACAAGTAATAGAATAAGTTCAAAGGTGCATCTTTCATGAGCACACGATGAGAATTGATTTACTCTGAAAAGGTGATGGAAACAAAGAATCAAATTAAATTGGCTAAATCTGTACCTCCAAACGTGTGTGTGTGTGTGTATATATATATATATATCTCCAAACGTGTGTGTGTGTATATATATATATATATATCTCCAAACGTGTGTGTGTGTATATATATATATATATATCTCCAAACGTGTGTGTGTGTATATATATATATATATATCTCCAAACGTGTGTGTGTGTATATATATATATATATATCTCCAAGCGTGTGTGTGTGTATATATATATATATATATCTCCAAACGTGTGTGTGTGTATATATATATATATATCTCCAAACGTGTGTGTGTGTATATATATATATATATATACATATCCAAACGTGTGTGTGTGTGTGTGTGTGTGTGTGTGTGTATCTCCAAACGTGTGTGTGTGTGTATATATATATATATATCTCCAAACGTGTGTGTGTGTATATATATATATATATATCTCCAAACGTGTGTGTGTGTATATATATATATATATATATATATATATATATATATATATATATATATATATATATATATATATATATATATATATATATATATATATATATATATATATATATATATATATATATATATATATATATAAACGTGTGTGTGTGTATATATATATATCTCCAAACGTGTGTGTGTGTGTGTGTGTGTGTGTGTGTGTGTGTGTGTGTGTGTGTGTGTATATATATATATATATCTCCAAACGTGTGTGTGTGTGTATATATATATATATCTCCAAACGTGTGTGTGTGTGTGTGTGTGTGTGTGTGTGTATATATATATATCCAAACGTGTGTGTATATATATATATCCAAACGTGTGTGTGTATATATATCCAAACGTGTGTGTGTGTATATATATATATATATATCTCCAAACGTGTGTGTGTGTATATATATATATATATATATATATATATATATCTCCCCAAATGAATAAGAACCAAGAAAATAATTGTAACATTCAAATATTAATTTAAAACTGTGCTCGATATAACCTGTGCAAACTACAATCTACTACAAAATTGTACATTTTGTTTCGACATTAAACAATGTTTCATCAGGTAGTTAATGATTATTAAAATATCATAGTTATGTCATTATTAACTACCTGATGAGACCTTGTTCTTTCAATGTTGAAACAAAATCTACAGTTTTGTGGAAGTTTGTGCATGTTCTAATGTGTTATCTATATATATATATATATATTAGTAAGAGTAAGAACAAATGGAGTAAAGATCCACAGTTCATAGCAGTTTGTTTTTAAAAGTGCTCAGTACAAAAAGTAGAGCAATATTATTATTCCTATCACCAGTAACCAACCATTGCCTGATGAAGTATAATCAATAATACTGAAACATGATAGCTTTTGTGTAGCAACGTAAAATGTTTGTATTATACCTACTTATAATAAAAATATTACAATAATATATAATCTCCTTAAATTTTAAATTTCCATCATTGTTCTTGTGCATTTGTAACTGTACCATTCTAAACACTTATCAGGCAGAAACTTTTTCAACTTATTCCCTTTAAATTGTTCTTGATGTATAAAAATAGTTTATATAATCCTTATATATATATATATATATATATATATATATATATATATATATATATGTATGCCATCCACATACAAACCTGTTTTGCTGTATCACAGCTCATCAGTGTGGCTAGACATCCACTTGCTTCTGCCATGTAAATTTTATAGAAAAGACAGGGAAGTTGTGTCATGGCAGTGGAAAAGTGGAGCCGAGATGCCGTGTTGGGACAGATAAGGATATTATAGACCTTTCTTTGAGTTTTGCTGAGAATCTTGAGATATAGCTAGAAAACCAGACCAGATATAGCAGCAATATTCAATGCATAGACAAGTGGTGGTATCCTACTGGTTTGTAGAAACACATCCTTGAAATGATAAAATTTTAGCAAACCAGTTGTTGGATTATTCAAAAAATAATCTTATATATTAATAGCCAATGGTCTAGGTAAAATGTTAGTTGTGCTACATTTGTGTCAAATGAAACTTGAATAGACATGTGACCCCCCCCCCCCAAAAAAAAAACCCCAACTCTACCACAGCAATAAACAGTGATCAGAGAGAAAGAAAAAGTAAAAAACATAGATGTTTATTTATTTATTTATCTTTTAATTGAGGTGGAAGATCTTTGGGACTACATTGATTCAGTTTGAATGTGTCTAAACCATAAGACAGTTGATGACACTCATCAAAAAGCATTATACTAACAAAAATATGATGAGAACAGAATTTAAATCTGGAAATATCTTAATATATTAAATTATTAAAACGGTTTAATTCTTATTGATATTGTGAAGTGATATATTTGACTATACTTTTAAGATGAGATAATATTTACATTGTTTGGACTATTGTCCTCATCTTTATTGCCATATTCATGATGTTTTGGCCATTGTACACTCTGGCCTTCTTAAGGTTTAGAATTTTGACCCAAACCCTTTATTCCAATCAGTAGGATATATCATTCTTGTTTCATGTGCCATACTACTTCTGGATATCATGGAGTTATCTCCCTTTAATTCAACTCTTTAAGTTATTTTGTTCACCACTTCTGTAACCAGGTATTGAACTTGGATCTCTTTCAGTCAAGCCATTGGGTTTAACTAATGCTTTTATTCTCTTGACCATATGTTGTCAAGGGCTCTTGAAGACACATGGCCTAGTGGATAAAAACATTTGTTAGATCCGGTGACAAAGACTTGAGTTCAATCCTTGGCTACAGCAGTGGTGAACAAATAATTTAGAGTTGAGTTAAAGGGAGATAACTACATGATATTTGAAAGTGGCATGGCACATGGAATGAGTGATATACCCCAGTGATTGATATAGTGTTTGGTTTGAAATTCTAAACGCCTGTAGACGGTCAGAGCATACAATGGCCAAAATGTTGTGAATATGGCAATAAAGATGAGGACAACAGTTCAAACAAGGTAAATCTATGTATATAAAATGGGTATGTGTGTTTGTCTTCATTCTAGTGAACCCAACTCATCCGAAACTCTTGGTCTGATTTCAACCAAAATTGGGTCACTTGTCAGTCATGACATGAACCTTTGATGTACGTAAAAAATTTTTTGAATCGATGTACAGGACACGACAGAAATCAGCAAAATACTTAAAATTTACGAACTCTTGTATGAGGCGTCTTAAGCAAATTCAACCAAAATCGGGTAGCTTGTAAATCAATGCCCGAACCTTTAATGTACACAAATTTTTTTAATCAATGTACAGGGTTCATAAAAAATCAACAATTTTGGGTGGTCTTTTGCGCACTTTTATGCATTTCTCCTGATGCTTCACTCAATCAAAATCGAGTCACTGGTTGATATGCTAACAAAAATTTTAATTGGCACACAGGGTGCAGCAAAAATTATGGGGAAATGTTGGTCTTAGCGATCATTTATTTCTCTGAAATGCTTAGTTGTATTCCAATAAAAATCGGGTCTTTTTTTGTAACTTCTACCTTCTCATATGCCATAACAATTTCACGTTTTCTACAAGATGCCAACCCCTCCGATATTGCAGGGAAAGTGCATCCACTCCTGTGTCACGTCGTCATATCACATTACAGGCACCTGTAATACCCGCCCTATTCTTCCAATCATTCCTGTTTATTGGCAAAATTGACCAATCATGAATCCCATTTTAGAAATACAACACAAACCAATACGTACTTTGCATTTTTTTTTAACTTATGCATCAGGCAACCCCAAACTAGAGCTTTTTGAATAAGCACTTGACTTTACTATTTCAACATAAGCACTAAAAAAGCCCTGAGCAACGCCAGGCTATACAGCTAATAATGTATAAAGTGATGTTTTCATTCTCATATTGCAAAGAAAAAAAGCAGAACTGGTTGGTAAAGATACCCTGCATTTTATGGAACAATTTCCTGGAAATGTGGGATGCCTTTGTTTTTTTTGTATCCCATAATAGTTGTTTCACTTTGTGTATAAAATATACCTGCAAATATGAGAATTATTATAGGACAGTTAATTTCTATAAATTAGCGTATCATTAAATCTACCAGAAAAATCTTAACAAAATAAATTTTTTTTTTTTTTTTTTTTTAGAAATGCTTTTTCTTTCCTTAAGGTTAATTGTACTGTTTATAACTTTATTTTCAAGCCAGCACTGTGCAATTTGATGTTTTTTGCATGTGAAATTCACCCTAGTAAATTCATTCGTTTTCAATATTTTTGTTGTGATTTAATCCAAGCATGTATTTTTGTCTCTTTCATTTCATGGTGTGTAATATATATATATATATATATATATATATATATATATAAAAACTTTGATTGTAAACATATTTTTGACTGTGTGAAAAGAACCTGAAGTAGATCTTGATTAAAAAAAACAAAACACACATCCTGTTTTGTGCAATGGTCTGTACATTTCACTTGCGTACTTTCAAACTCGCACCTGCACTTGTACCATCTTTTTATGTGTACACACACACACACACACACGGCGCTGAAAACGTCTTTGCCCAATTCACTCCCCAAAAAATCAAACTTTTTGAAATCCATTTTTGTGTGTAATATATATATATATATATATATATTTATTTTATTTTATTTATTTATTTTTTTTTAAACCATATCACCCCGAGCAAGGTGGTAATGCCACTGATATGCAGGGGGCTACATAAGATTGAAGAGACTGGAAAAGAGAAAACCGGTAACCGCATCCTAAACAGGAAACAAGGGATGAGCCTCTTGACCTGTCCAATAGACGTGGGTGGAGTGTGAACCGGGCGAGATATATATAACAAAATGTTCACTACTTACTCGTTACCCAGGTTTGAACCATATCAGACTCATTAGGCAGTAAGTAGGCTTACTGCCTAATTGGATCGATATGATCAAAACATGGGTAGTGAACATTTTCTTCTTGAATATATTGTTGATATTGTTCTTTTGATTGTGCATCGAACACTTTTTTTTAATAACCGTCTTTTATTTTTATATAGAAATAACAGTATATATAATTAGATATTACTATAATGTTACTTATGTACTCATTTGAATAAAAGTCCCGACTTTTTTTTTCTCTCCAAACAGTGAAATTAATGCCTACCAGCCTACACACATTTATTAAAGAAGATATACTTGTTGGCAGGTATTTACCCTGCATTTTATTAAAGATCTCTCCACTAAAAATAACATTTATTGTAATAAAACCAGGTTGGAATTAAAAAGTCGACACACAGGCTTTGTCTTCTGAATAAAGATTCGTCAGTTGGTGCCTCTGATTTGCAAGACCTATGCATGTCAGACAGGTTTTTCTACATCAGTTACAAAAATGGAATAGGTTGCTGGAACAACTTTTTCTCCATCCTGAATCTGTGGATTGATTCAGTGGGTATAAATCTTGTAACAGCAACAAATCCTGCTAATAGTTTTTGTTAGCTGTTTTAAGGGTCAATGCTGCAGAAGATGAGGGTCCATTATTTTAGGACTGTATACACTATAGGCCAAAAGTTTAGGGTCACCATCTGGATCTATTAGTTTCATGCTTCATTAATTATCTACTACTAAGCCACAGTTCTGAAACTAATTTAGTTACCATTAATCTGCAAGGAAAGTTATGAAGAAAGAGCTAAAATTTTAAGGAAACTTTATATGGTAACGAGATTTTTTTTTTAAGCTTATTATTTAATGTGTGTTGTGGGGCAGTGGATATCGGCTCAGAACGAGAAATCTGGAGCCGAGTTTGAATTCCAGTTGAAATTCTTGCATTCATTTACGCACAAATACACTTGGGAAAGGTATTAATCCATCTCTTCCCTCCAGTTATGGGTTAAATAACAGGACAGATTGGGTTCTATAGCCTTGGCTGGCAACCAGTCTACTGCAGAAAGTAATGGCAAACATCTTCTGCCCAGTCAGTCATATCTGTTTGAGACATGATCGCCCAAAGTATGTATCACGTATGGCACTTAACTGACTGACTGATTATTTAATATATGATAAAACTATTCAGGAAGAATTTGGCTTGAAGTGATCTCATAAACTAATTTTGAAAAAAAATAAAAAAAAATGGCATGCAACTTTCGATATTTATTTATTTATTTTTTTCTTGCGATCCAAGCTTTTAGTCTATTGTGGATATATAAAATAACGTGCGTGTTTTTTGTTTTTTTAAGACAGTGTACAAATAATTTTATTTTTTTTATTATCTGAATACTACTTTATTTTTCTTTTGTATTTATTTTGTATGTATTTTGCTTTTTTTTTTTTTCTTTTATATTGTAATATGTATTTAACGGATTGTTTTGATTTATTTGCTTCTGGCATCTTCTGATGTGTTGATTTTTCCTCTCCAGCGATTCGATATGTTTCCAGAGGTGAGGTTGAATCTGTTTCTTTTAACAGACTTTCTCCCCCTGCCCCGCACTAGGTGCCCTCACCCAGGCCCATACTTCTCTTTATTGTCAGCTTTCACTCACTCTTCTGTGCTTGTTGGGTCTGGTCAAAAATTTCTAACATGCTAATAGTAAGCAAAATGAAAATGAATAATTGTTTGTTTGTAATCCTTGTTGACTATTTTATAAAAAATTTTTATGGTTCCTGCAGCATTTGATATTCAGTATTTTATACAGAATAGCCGAGTCCCTGATCTCAGAAATTAACTGTGATAGAATAAAACTATTTTTCTTCAATTTTCTCTAAGCAAATTAATAATGCCACTAAAATGCAAATAGTTGTGTAGACTAGGCATTCTAGCCTTTGATGGCAATCAATCTAAGAAAGTCTTTGCTAAATTTCCAACTGTGCAGACTAGACAGTGGGGATGCCACTTCACCATCTTTCCCAAGAATACATGGCAATTCAGATAAAGAAAAGGAATCTGAAAAGAGCTCAGACTGCTGGTATTCTGATGAGATGTGGCATTTTTTAAAGATTTCTTAGGTTCTTAGCTCTTTGTACTAATGGAAACATTTTTATTACTCTTGAACTAACATTGTTATAGGGTTAAATAGCAGGGTAGACTGGGCTCTCTAGCTTTGAGTGAGCAATTTTCTTTTAAGTATTATTAATTTTTGATTGCCTTTTGTTGCAACGGTCAGTCTACGATGTGGATAAATTAGTGCAGATCAGCTCCAAAGGATAAATTCTGGACAAAATGCTTTTCTTTCAAAAGAAGAATGGCAGAAAATTTTTCCTTTTCTTTCTTTCTCCTTTTGAAAGAAAAACGGTGGAAATTTTTTTTCTTCCTTTCTGTTTTTCTTCCTTTTGAAGTATGGCACTTAACTGACTGACTCTGCAATCAGAAGACAATAATAAGCCAATCCAAATTTTCTTACTGCCATTTATTTTCTTTCATTTGACTAGTAGAGGTTTATGGACTTCATTTATAATGGAAATGTCAACTGTAATTAAATTAATAATTGGAGTTGATTTGATAAAAATTCAGTCCTGGGTCTGATGATAAACTACATCTGGCAGCAAGGCTTCTGATCAGGAGATCGGAGATTTTGAGGAGCATGGAACCACCTCTTAATTCTTGTTGTTCCCAAGTCCACCTGGACCAGGAGTGGAAGCACTTGTTAGGGGGGTCCCAGCTATGGGCAAATAGTGAAACCCCCTAAAAAAAAAAAAAAACACTATGAAAGCATTATAGCAAAATTACTAGCAACACATTTTTATATTGTAAATAAAAGGCCTTGCTGCCAGATACAGTTTGTCATGCCCAAGATGGTGCAGTAAACGAGTCGATTTGTACAAGGTGTTGTAAGCAAGCAATTATTCTTCACTGCATTTTTATATCTGTAAATGAGAATGATTTCTAAATAATTCTTGTTATGTTTCTCTCTATTTCTCTATCTGATTGCTTATAACTAGCCCCACTTTTTCCGAGGTTCATGTTATCCCCCCCCCCCCCCACAAAAACAAAAAACGAAACAAAAAATTAATTGTTCATCTTAGTTTTGATTGTTCATAGAAATCACATATTAGAATTAAGTGTTTCTTTTATGTATAAAAAAAATATTTTTCACTATTTAGACCAGCATTCTTCTTCTCTTGGCTGTTATATGAACAAAGTTTCAGCCGTTGTAGATCCTCTGACCTTCATCAGATGTCAGACACATGCTCTAGTAGATTTAAGTGCTGGCTAAAAACATGTTTCCCTGGCATTTGGGTTCAATCCGTGGTTCTGGTAGTGCTGAAAAATCACATATTCTGTTCATTTCTGTCTGAGTGTCTGGGATAAAGTTATAATTTACACATGGCCTCTTGTCCTCATCTTCGTCATCTTATCACATTTCGGCCATTTTTGCCCTCCAGCATTCATCAGCTGAGGTTACAACAGGTGAAATACTGTAAGTGTAATGACCAAGACCATCACACTGGTGTTCATTGCCAAAGCGTATAACACTCAGAATTTGATGTTATCTTATTAGATGTTGGCATTCAATGTGTGCAGCAGTGAATGAATTTTTGGAACTTACAAACATTGTTTTTTTTTCTGAAATAGCTGATTAGCACCCAATTTTTAGCCATCTTTCATCACATTTTCTCTATTAAAAGCATCTTCCAAAAATAAAATACTTTCTGAAATTTTGATTTGAAACTAATATTATTTACCTGAATTAAAAAAAAAAAGAAAAATTGATTTTAAAAACAAGCAGTAGCAGTGATTGAAGTATTTTTCAACACCCAACAAGCACTTGTCAAGCAATTGACAAACACTTAACAAGCACTGATAAGATTTTACAGGTTTATTGCTGTCTTATGGAGACTGCAACTGTTAAAACAGAATTTAAGAAAATGATGGGTGAAAAGTTTCTTATATAATTTTAAAGTACTCAGCAATTTTAAGAATGTTAACTTTAAATTTACTATAATAATTGATCTTATTTTCTGTTAATATTGTGTATAGTCAATTATATTTTCAAAAAAACATTTCATACACATGAAAAAAGTACAAAATATTTTTAAAATCTTAGTGTATGATGATTCGTATTAAGCTTTACAATTTTAGTAAATATAGTCTTATGGACAAAGTTTTGAAGAATTTTGGGCCTTTTTTATCATGTTTTGCTTTTTTTTTATTGAGGAAGTGGAGGTTCCTATTCTTGTAGTAATTGTAAATGGCATCAAAGTTGCCAAAAGTAGACACATTCTTAATTTACAACTATCATCTACAGTAGCATTTACACAGTATTGTACTGGGTTCTTTGAGAAGTTCATGCTGATTTTCAGTTGTTCATGTTCCAACACGTGAGAAGACGCCAAATTTATTGACAGATACAATATGCTTACATTTTCATTTTGGAAACACTTCAAACTATCTCTTGAGAAAGAAAGTTTAAAACTACATAATTTGCATCATTTGTACATCCCTATGGCAATGGAAGATTATAAGGTGCTTTTTAGACACTTTGCTTTTTTATTACCATAAAGGCAAAAATGTTTTGCAAGCAACAAAAAAGATATGTCGTATGGTGAAGGTTCTTTAGCTGATAGAACTAAGTTTAGAGTTGGTGATTGTAGCCTTATTGATGAAGAACGCTCAGCAGACCCACTCCACTACAGATGACGGCTAAATCAAGACATTCATAATAACATGTATTACACAACATAGGAATTGGCAGAAACACTAAATTTATGAAAATCCACCATCCATGAGAACTTAGTGACTTGGATACTCAAATCGCTATGATGTTTGGATACCACATGATCTGAGTGAAAAGAATCTGTTGGATTGCATTTCTTTGATTTGCTGTATAAATGCAATGAAAATGTGCCCCCCCCTTTTCTTCTTCTTCAAATTGTGACGGGTGATGAAAAATGACTTGTTTACAACAATGTTCAGCGCAAAAAAAAAAAAAAACTGGGGCAAATGACATTAACCAACTTCAGCCACACCAAAAAGAAAGTCATGCCGTGCATCTGATTGGATTGGAAAAGAATCCTGTACTATGAGATTTTGCCAAGTAACCAGTCAGTCGATTATGAAAAGTACTGTTCGTAGACAAATTAAAGGCAGCAATTCAAGAAAAGAATGCAAAGAATTGGTGAACAAGAAAGGTGTTTTCCATCTGTATAAAGCTAGACCCCATGTTTCTTTGGCAACCTGGCTTGGCTATGATGTGTTACATCACCTGCCATATCCACCAGACATTGCTCCTTCAGATTTTCATTTTCTCCATAGTAAAAATTCTAATTCTTTGGCTGACCAAAAAAAAAAAAAGAAAAAAAAAAAAAAGCAACAAAAAGCAACACCTTAGTGAGTTTTTTGCTGAGAAACTGCTGAAATTCTGGGACAACACAATTTCTAAATCTCTGGAAAAATCAAGAAAGCTTGCACAAGATGGTTCATATTTATTTGAATAAATATTTAATGGTATAATATTGTTTGTGTTTTAATTTCCCTGAAAAATCAGCATGAGCTTACCGGATAACCCAGTACTACAGTAGAGAAGCAAAAAAATAATTCTTAAAAATAACTTAGCAGTTTAACCAAAAGTACTTGGGACCAATAGACATTTGGACGACTTTTATCATCATTAAGTCCAGAAAAGAAGACACTTATATAAGAAAAACATTTGAAAAAGAAAAATTAACCAAACAAAAGTGTGTCTTAAAGCCCCAAACGCACAAACATGAGTTCACACCTCCTTGTTTATGACTGGTTGATGCTAAGCATTTATTGCTATCTGCTCTTTACTGCTTACTGAAACTTAGGTATTGGCTTTGTCTCATCTTTTACTTGCAATTCCAGGGCATCTGCTGGGATGCTGTCTTTCCTTCAGCAGTGCTTTTTCATTCTGGGTCTGCCAGCATTTGCATCATCAATTCACTTGCTCGTATTATCTCCAGAGCATTGTCAGTTATTATCTCTTCTCATCTTCTGTCTAATCCATTAACACGTATTACATTTTTTGCTATGTACTAAAATTAAACAGTAGAAAGATGAGGGGTGCTGAAAAGTTCTTGGCCTGACTCACTTTTTTTTTTTTTTTTTTTTTTTTTTCCAGGATCAGAGCAAGTGACTAATTTTAAAAAAAATTTTTTTTCAGTCTCCTATTTCATATTTGGATGAACCTGAAGGAGACTACTACCACCTTTAAATTTGTTGTTTCTCTCTCTCCCCCCCCTCTCTCCAATGCAATCTTATCAATTACATCCTAAACTTTCCAATTGACAAAAATAATTTGGGAAAATTTCAATATTTAAACAATTTTAGTGGGGGCTCAGTTTTTCATACATCATAGTGAATCGATCCTCCATTTTGGAACCACTTGCTAGTACGACATTACCACTACCATTAAATTTGTTGATTATCAATTTTTCTTTTTTTTTTTCAGTGCAATCTTATCGATTACACCCTAAACTTTCCGATAGACAAAAAAAGTTTGTAAAAATTTTAACATTTTAAACAATTTTAGTGGGCGGGGTGGGGGGGACTCAGTTTTTCATGCAATCTTTGTAGTAAATTTTTAAATCACTCCTGTGCAATTAACTTTTTAGCTTGTGCATATTCAACAACTTAATTCTTTGCGAAAATTTTTGAATAAAGCCATTCTTGGAGTTTTCAAGGAAGATGTCATCGTAAGAACTAAAGAAAACTTTAAAAAGACAAAAACAAGAGCAACAACTTGTCCCAAAAAACAAAATAAAAAAACAAAACAAAGCGACCCCAATGCGAGTGGTTTAAAAATGGAGGATCAATTTACTATAACATTGTATGAGAAATTGAGCTCCCCCTCCCAAAAATTGTTTAAATATTGAAAATTTTCCAAATTTTTTTTTTTAATAATTGGAAACTTTATGTAATAATTGATAAGACTGTGCTGAAAAAAGTAAAAAAAAAAATGAAAAATAACAAATTTAAAGGTGGTGGTAGTCTCCTTCGAGTAGTTTGAAAATAGAGGATCAATTTACTATAACATTGTCTGAGAAATTGAGCTCCCCCGCCCAAAAATTGTTTAAATATTGAAAATTTTCCAAATTTTTTTTATAATTGGAAACTTTATGTAATAATTGATAAGACTGTGCTGAAAAAAGTAAAAAAAAAAATAAAAAATAAATTTAAAGGTGGTGGTAGTCTCCTTCATGTCTGCCAAAAGTTTGTATTCTAGCTCAAAATTACTGTTATCATTAACTTTTTCAGCTTGTTTTTATTCATAAGAAGTGACAAAAAAAAAGGGGGCTTGTTACATAAACATTTTCTTTGCTTCCTTTGACTCATCTATTAGATTGTGAAAAACTTGAGTGAGTTGTGATTGGTTAGATTTTTTAATTTTTTTTAACTAATTTGCCCCAAGCAAGGGGACAATACTACTAAGATGCAAGGAGATACTGACAGTGAAAGTCAATGAAAAGATTTTAGAAGGAACCAGAAACCCAATTTTAAACAGAATCAACCTCTACTTTCTTTCAAAAGAGTGTGGAGGTGTGTAAACAGGGTCAATAGGTAAATTGATTTACTCCTAGATAGGCCCAAAATATATCAAATCATATTTACCTTTGCAAAAAGAAAGATTTGCTACTGCCTAGCCATATCAGTTAATAAGTAAAAATAAAGGCATTCTTTATTTTTTTTTTTTGCAATTAAAACACATTTGAAAACTCCAGGTCAAAGTTTCTGAAAAATATCTCAAATAATGGATGTCAGCATTTCAACAATATCAGACCATTTCAAGAAAATTGGCAAGGTGAAAAAACTTGATAGATGGGTTCCATATGAAGTTAGTGAAAGTAAGTTTTAAAGTGCGTTCTAGGCTTTCTCTACAAAATTTGAAGCATCTGTTTTTTGATCGAATAGTGACTTAGGAGAAATGGATCCTTCATGAATTCTGTTTCATGACAATGTTCGACCACGTTGCAGGGTAACTGCAAAAGCTCACTAAGTTAGAATACAAGACTTTGCCACACCCACCATGTTCCTTTGTCTGATCTCTTGCCCACTGATGTCCCTTTTTCAATCATGACCGTTGTCAAGAGATATTTTATTGCAAAGATGCAGAAACTGTATTCAAACATTTCTTGGCTTCCAGTCTTGTATCAGTCAGTTCAGTGCCATATGTGAAACAAGCTTGGGTGATCATGTCTCAAAAGAGACATGACTGACTGAACAGAAGATTTTTCTGAAGTAGGTTGCCATTACTTCCTGCAGTAGACTGGTTGCAAACCAAAGCTATAGAGCCCAATCTGTCCTACTATTTAACTCCTGGCTGGAGGGAGAAGTGATGGGACTGGAATTTAAATTCACACTCTGATTTTTCGCTCTGAGCTGATATCCACTGCACCACAATGCACCTCCAGGCAGAAAAGAATGAATAACCAAAAACGTTTATGCATGTTCAGGGTTCCTATTTTGACCAATTTAAATGCTGGTTCAATACATTGATTCAGGAAGGTTGATTTTAAAATCAAATATTATTTTTTGAATAATCTAACCAAAATTGACAGTTTTTAGAAGGATATAAGACAAAAATATATTCCTTTGGTCTATCATTTATTTAGTCATGTCATGAATATTTTCTATAAGTTCTTTGTATCAATACTCTTTCCTGTTCAAGAGAAATTACTAATAGTTGCATGTTTAATTTTCTATTTTGAAGAAGTGAAGAAAGAAATATCAAGCCTCTCCTTTTTCTGAAAACGTTTTAACTTGCATTTCTTTGCTTCCTTTTGTGGTTAAAAGAGGGGGTGGGAAACAAAAAAACAAATTATCTTCTCTATTGCTTATTTTGAATAACTAATCAAAGAATTGCTTGAATTTACAAACTATTTTTGTTGGTTGATCATTTAACTGTAATTATTGCAAACAAAATGGAGGCAGGAAATCTGCGCACCATGTAGATGATAATTTTCTTTTTGTTTCTTTTTACATTTTTTTTAATTTTTTTATTTTTTTAAATGACCTTCTCCTCTTTAGCCTGTCAAGGAATATACATTTGCACCCAACTTCAGCCGATTTGGGTTATATGGTTTGTTTTATATTTAGCACAAAAAGATATAATGTTCATAGCTATATCGACCAGACCAATGCCTGTGTCATTGAAAAGATATAATCTCTCAAACTGGATTAATGTAATTTTCTGCAATCAGGTGTTTCTTAACGTTGTAAGCTGTCAAATCCTTAAATGTTGTTACAAAATACCTCTCAGTCTTACATTGTTTTCCTTTTTCTACCTGAATACGTGGCTTGACCTTTATTTTTCTGCAGGGAGAAATACCCTGTGAAATTTTAAGGCAGGGAAAGAGATGGCTAGTGTTGTACAATTTTTTTTTTTTTTTCTACTCTTTTCTGCACAAAATTTTTTTCTTTCTTTTCCTTGCAAATTTCTTCTTTTTTTTTCTTTTTTTCTTGGAAATTTCTCTTTTTCTTCCCTCCGAAACAAAATGCAAATTTCTTTACTTTTTTTTTTTCATTCTTCCCTCACAAATTCTTTTTTTCTTTCTGCTCATGCAAATTTCTCTTTTTTTTTTTTTTCCTCTCACACAAATTGTTTTTTTCTTTCCTCTCGCACAAGTTTTGTTTTTTTTTCTTTCCTCTCGCACAAGTTTTGTTTTTTTTTCTTTCCTCTCGCACAAGTTTTGTTTTTTTTCTTTCCTCTCGCACAAGTTTTGTTTTTTTTTCTTTCCTCTCGCACAAGTTTTGTTTTTTTTTCTTTCCTCTCGCACAAGTTTTGTTTTTTTTTCTTTCCTCTCGCACAAGTTTTGTTTTTTTTTCTTTCCTCTCGCACAAGTTTTGTTTTTTTTTCTTTCCTCTCGCACAAGTTTTGTTTTTTTTTCTTTCCTCTCGCACAAGTTTTGTTTTTTTTCTTTCCTCTCGCACAAGTTTTGTTTTTTTTCTTTCCTCTCGCACAAGTTTTGTTTTTTTTCTTTCCTCTCGCACAAGTTTTGTTTTTTTTCTTTCCTCTCGCACAAGTTTTGTTTTTTTCTTTCCTCTCGCACAAGTTTTGTTTTTTTTTCTTTCCTCTCGCACAAGTTTTGTTTTTTTTCTTTCCTCTCGCACAAGTTTTGTTTTTTTTTCTTTCCTCTCGCACAAGTTTTGTTTTTTTTTCTTTCCTCTCGCACAAGTTTTGTTTTTTTTCTTTCCTCTCGCACAAGTTTTGTTTTTTTTCTTTCCTCTCGCACAAGTTTTGTTTTTTTTTCTTTCCTCTCGCACAAGTTTTGTTTTTTTTTCTTTCCTCTCGCACAAGTTTTGTTTTTTTTCTTTCCTCTCGCACAAGTTTTGTTTTTTTTCTTTCCTCTCGCACAAGTTTTGTTTTTTTTTCTTTCCTCTCGCACAAGTTTTGTTTTTTTTCTTTCCTCTCGCACAAGTTTTGTTTTTTTTTCTTTCCTCTCGCACAAGTTTTGTTTTTTTTTCTTTCCTCTCGCACAAGTTTTGTTTTTTTTCTTTCCTCTCGCACAAGTTTTGTTTTTTTTTCTTTCCTCTCGCACAAGTTTTGTTTTTTTTCTTTCCTCTCGCACAAGTTTTGTTTTTTTTTCTTTCCTCTCGCACAAGTTTTGTTTTTTTTCTTTCCTCTCGCACAAGTTTTGTTTTTTTTTCTTTCCTCTCGCACAAGTTTTGTTTTTTTTCTTTCCTCTCGCACAAGTTTTGTTTTTTTTTCTTTCCTCTCGCACAAGTTTTGTTTTTTTTTCTTTCCTCTCGCACAAGTTTTGTTTTTTTTTCTTTCCTCTCGCACAAGTTTTGTTTTTTTTCTTTCCTCTCGCACAAGTTTTGTTTTTTTTCTTTCCTCTCGCACAAGTTTTATGTTTTTTCTTTTACTTTCCCTAACAATTTTTTTCTTTTTTTTTCCCTCCTTTGCAGATTGTTTTTCTTTACAAGCTTTTTTTTTCTCTCTCTCTCTTTCCTTTGATTAAAGGCAATTTAAAACAAGCAAAATTTCAGACACTTTGTAAAGAATTTTGATTTCACGTGTGTTTTCTGATGTAAATTTTCCGTCATCATCGGAAATTTAAGGGAAGGAACATTTTGAGTGGCTTGTGACTCAGAATCCAAAATGGAGGATGTTATAAGTTAAAGAAAAAAAAAAGAAGGAACCAAGCTTAAAATAATCTCTTTACTTTCTATAACGTTTGAAGTGGTTCCTTTGCTCTTTTGGTTCTCCTATGTATGGCACTTCTGAGGGTGAAGGTCCATTGCATTATTACACTCAGATTTTCTCCCACACTACAAATAAAGCAGACAAAAAAAAAAAAAAAGCTGACCTTTTGAAGTTTACAAATTTGGTGGCAGAAATTATGTTTTAGCTTACATTGTTTCTCAGGTTGATACAATAAGGTTGTAAAAAATACTTACCTTCAGATTATTGTCCCTATCTTTTTCGCTGTTATCACAATGTTTCAGTCGTCGTGCCTTTTGGTCTTTCTCAGGTGATAGACTTCTTGTTCTCCTTCCACTGCCTGTGACTAGGGATATTTTTGCATGCCCTGTTTCCACTAAGTCCAAAATACAGACTGCCCAGCTCAGGGATTGAACTCAAAATTACTATGTCACCAAATTCAATGCTTTAATCTACTAGGATATTGCCCTGTGGAACAATTTTCTGTTTGAAATGAGGAAAAAAAAAAGCTGTTTAGATAATGTATTTAATATTTAGTTAAAGCAAAAATACTTCAAAATTTCTTTTCTAATATATTTGTTGTGATATCTGCAAAAGATAAATTCCATCTGGTTAATCAGATTAAACAGATAAATTAAAATAGTCAATATCTTTAAAAACTAACCTAGGTAAGATGTTGACTAGGTAAGATCTAGTTAATTTGATTAAACAGATAAATTAAAATAGGTTAATTTTTAAAAATCACAAAATAGTTAAAAACTTATGTTGTCTTTCAGTTTGCGAATGAAAAAATGTTTGCGAAATGCTGACGATGACTAACATCGTCAGCATTTTGCAAACATTTTTTAAACTAAGTTCCTCAGAATATTAAAAGCATTAAAGTTTCATTTTCTTATAGGGAATCTAAGGATATCTCATCCAGTTCTGATTTTTAGTACCACCCAGTTATTGCTGGCCTCAGCTCACAAGCTGCCTAGCTCAGGGATTGAACTCTCTATTACTGCCACCAGTATTCCTGAATCAATGCTTCAATACACTAGGCTAGATAAACTTTTTGTAAAGCAAATGATGTTACAAAGAATGAAAAAGGTTTTATTTATGAAAGTTGTGTTCAGGAGGAAGCAAAGAAAAATAATTTTTTTTTTTTAAATAAATTTAATATAAGATGTTAAAACCTTGCAAATGAAATTGTTTGATAATTCACTCCTGTTGTAAATTACAGCAAATTGATTGATATAAGAAAATTTCATCAAAAACATAAAATAAAAAATAATGAAAGTCTAAGATCATATTGAAACAAATAATTTGGTAACTTAGCCACTGCTTTTGACCTTTTAGGTTTAAATATTTACAGATCTTGAGGAATTGTAGTCAAAATGCACTTTGTTTTAATATGATGGAAAATTGATTCATGTCAAATGAAAATCTTTTTGGAAATGAAATCTTAAGCAATAAGAAAAGCATGGTTATTTTAGTAAAAATGGTTGCTTTTTTGAGCTCTTGTTTTTCAGGTAATATCTGGTAAAATCAATCATGTAATAAATGGTGTGACAAATGTCTCAATATAATGGCTAGACATTAGTGGCAATGGTATTTTCATCTATCTTATATCTTATCATTATGTGGGTGTGAGATTTCTGTACCACTCTGTTTTTAAAAGGTTTGCTGTTTATAAAAAGGCTCTCTCCTAGATTTTGATTATAAAAATTTTGTTTTTTAATTTTTGTTTTTAATTTTATTTAATTTTATTTTAATTTATTTATTTTTTCAAATTTGTTTCCTAATCATTTCCTATGAACTTTATATTGCTACAAATAATTAATCTTTTCCCGTCATCTAGGTCCAGGTTATAAATGCTTTTGTATTGGGAACTTATTTGTGTGTGTGACAGTTTCAAAAGTTGCAAGTTATTTCTCTTTTATACCATCTCTTGTTGCAATACAGCTAACCTTGTTGGTTTTCATGTTCCGGGGAAGCAATTTAATTTGTGAAATAGAAAAACTAATGGCTCTCTCAATTAAATTTCAGTTGTACCCTGCGAGGGATATCGTCTACGACAGTCTGGAAAAGCCACCAGAACATAGAACTGATGATGACATTGAAACACTTTTGGATTTTATGAGACACTTTTCTGTAAGTATCTGTGGAAAAGGTTCTAACACACTCTCTCTCTCTCTCTCTCTCTCTCTCTCTCTCCACCTTTTACCTCTGGCTCTCTCTCTCTCTCTGCAACACACACTCTCTCTCTCTACCTTTTACACTCTCTCTCTCTACCTTTTACACTCTCTCTCTCTACCTTTTGCACTCTCTCTCTCTACCTTTTACACTCTCTCTCTCTACCTTTTACACTCTCTCTCTCTACCTTTTACACTCTCTCTCTCTCTACCTTTTACACACTCTCTCTACATACACACACACTCTCTCTCTACATACACACACTCTCTCTACCTTTTACACACTCTCTCTCTACCTTTTACACATCTCTCTCTACCTTTTACACACTCTCTCTCTACCTTTTACACACTCTCTCTCTACCTTTTACACACTCTCTCTCTACCTTTTACACTCTCTCTCTACCTTTTACACACTCTCTCTCTACCTTTTACACACTCTCTCTCCCTACCTTTTACACACTCTCTCTCTACCTTTTACACTCTCTCTCTACTTTTACTCTCTCTCTCTCTACTTTTTACTCTCTCTCTCTCTACTTTTACTCTCTCTCTCTCTACTTTTTACTCTCTCTCTCTACTTTACTCTCTCTCTCTACTTTTTACTCTCTCTCTCTCCACCTTTTACTCTCTCTCCACCTTTTACTCTCTCTCCACCTTTTACACTCTCTCCACCTTTTACACTCTCTCCACCTTTTACACTCTCTCCACCTTTTACACTCTCTCCACCTTTACACTCTCTCCACCTTTTACACTCTCTCCACCTTTTACACTCTCTCCACCTTTTACACTCTCTACCTTTTACACTCTCTCCACCTTTTACACTCTCTCCACCTTTTACACTCTCTCCACAACACACACTCTCTCCACCTTTTACACTCTCTCCACCTTTTACACTCTCTCCACCTTTTACACTCTCTCCACCTTTTACACTGTCTCTCTCTCTCTCCCACCTTTTACACTGTCTCTCTCTCTCTCTCCACCTTTTACACTCTCTCTCTCTCTACACCTTTTACTCTCTCTCTCTCCACCTTTTACACTCTCTCTCTCCACATACACTCTCTCTCTCTCCACCTTTCTCTCTCTCTCTCTCCACCTTTTACACTCTCTCTCTCTCCACCTTTTACACTCTCTCTCTCTCTCCACCTTTTACTCTCTCTCTCTCTCTCTCCACCTTTTACACTCTCTCTCTCCACCTTTTACACTCTCTCTCCACCTTTTACACTCTCTCTCCACCTTTTACACTCTCTCTCTCCACCTTTACCTCTCTCTCACCTTTTACACTCTCTCTCTCCACCTTTTACACTCTCTCTCTCCACCTTTTACTCTCTCTCTCCACCTTTTACCTCTCTCTCTCCACCTTTACCTCTCTCTCTCTCCACCTTTTACACTCTCTCTCTCTCTCCACCTTTACACTCTCTCTCTCTCTACCTTTTACACTCTCTCTCTCTCTCCACCTTTTACTCTCTCTCTCTCTCCACCTTTTACACTCTCTCTCTCTCTCTCCACCTTTTACACACTCTCTCTCTCTCTCCACCTTTCCCTCTCTCTCTCTCTCTCTCCACCTTTACACTCTCTCTCTCTCTCTCCCTGCCCCACACTCTCTCTCTCTCTCTCCACCTTTTACACACTCTCTCTCTCTCTCTCTCCACCTTTGCCTCTCTCTCTCTCTCCACCTTTACACTCTCTCTCTCTCTCTCTCTCACACACACACTCTCTCTCTCTCTCTCTCCACCTTTTACACTCTCTCTCTCTCTCTCCACCTTTTACACTCTCTCTCTCTCTCTCTCTCCACCTTTTTACACTCTCTCTCTCTCTCTCCACCTTTTCTTACTCTCTCTCTCTCTCTCCACCTTTTACACTCTCTCTCTCTCTCTCTCTCCACCTTTACACTCTCTCTCTCTCCACCTTTTGCACACTCTCTCTCTCTCTCCACCTTTTACACTCTCTCTCCACCTTTTACACTCTCTCTCCACCTTTTACTCTCTCTCCACCTTTTACACTCTCTCTCTACCTTTTACACTCTCTCTCTCCACCTTTTACACTCTCTCTCTCCACCTTTTACACTCTCTCTCTCCACCTTTTACACTCTCTCTCTCTGCCTTTTACACTCTCTCTCTCCACCTTTTACACACTCTCTCTCACTCTCTCCACCTTTTACACACTCTCTCTCACTCTCTCCACCTTTTACACTCTCTCTCTCTCTCTCCACCTTTTACACTCTCTCTCTCTCTCTCTCCACCTTTTACTCTCTCTCTCTCTCCACCTTTTACACTCTCTCTCTCTCTCCACCTTTTACACTCTCTCTCTCTCTCCACCTTTTACACTCTCTCTCTCTCTCCACCTTTTACACTCTCTCTCTCTCTCTCCACCTTTTACACTCTCTCTCTCTCTCCACCTTTTTACACTCTCTCTCTCTCTCCACCTTTTACCTCTCTCTCACATACCCACACTCTCTCTCCACCTTTTACTCTCTCTCCACACTTACTCTCTCTCACATGCACACTCTCTCTCCACCTTTTACTCTCTCTCCACCTTTTCCTCTCTCCACCTTTTACACTCTCTCTCCACCTTTTACACTCTCTCTCCTTTCTCTCTCTCCCCACCTTTACTCTCTCTCCACCTTTTACACTCTCTCTCTCTCCACCTTTTACACTCTCTCTCTCTCTCTCTCTGCCTTCCTCTCTCTCTCTCTCTCTCCACCTTTTACTCTCTCTCTCTCTCTCTCTCCACCTTTTACCTCTCTCTCTCTCTCTCTCTCTGCCTCTCTCTCTCTCTCTCTCCACCTTTACTCTCTCTCTCTCTCTCCACCTTTTACACTCTCTCTCTCTCTCTCTCTCCACATACACACTCTCTCTCTCTCTCTCTCTCCACCTTTTACACTCTCTCTCTCTCTCTCTCCCTTTTCCCTCTCTCTCTCTCACACTTTTACACTCTCTCTCTCTCTCCACCTTTTACACTCTCTCTCTCTCTCTCCACCTTTTACACTCTCTCTCTCTCTCTACCTTTTTACTCTCTCTCTCTCTCCACCTTTACACTCTCTCTCTCTCTCTCTCCCCTGCCACACTCTCTCTCTCTCTCTCCACCTTTTACACTCTCTCTCTCTCTCTCTCTCCACCTTTTACACTCTCTCTCTCTCTCTCTCTCCACCTTTTACACTCTCTCTCTCTCTCTCTCTCCACCTTTTTACTCTCTCTCTCTCTCTCTCCCTTTCTCTCTCTCTCTCTCTCTCTGCCTGCCTCTCTCTCTCTCTCCTGGCACACACTCTCTCTCTCTCTCTCACACCTTTTACACTCTCTCTCTCTCTCTCTCCACCTTTTACACTCTCTCTCTCTCCACCTTTCCCTCTCTCTCTCTCTACCTTTTACACTCTCTCTCTCCCTTTTACACTCTCTCTCTCTCACCTTTTACCTCTCTCTCTCTCCACCTTTTACACTCTCTCTCTCTCCCCCTTTCTGCCTCTCTCTCTCTCCACCTTTTACTCTCTCTCTCCACCTTTTACACTCTCTCTCTCTCTCTCTCCACCTTTTACACTTTCTCTCTCTCTCTCTCCTTTTACTCTCTCTCTCTCTACCTTTTACACTCTCTCTCTCTCTCTCTCCACCTTTTACACTCTCTCTCTCCACCTTTACACTCTCTCTCTCTCTCCACCTTTTACTCTCTCTCTCTCTCTCTCTCCACCTTTTACACTCTCTCTCTCTCTCTCTCTCTCCCACCTTTTACCTCTCTCTCTCTCTCCACCTTTACACTCTCTCTCTCTCTCTCTCTCCACCTTTTACACTCTCTCTCTCTCTCTCTCTCCACCTTTTACTCTCTCTCACATACATTCTCTCTCCACCTTTTACATTCTCTCTCCACCTTTATTCTCTCTCCACCTTTTACACTCTCTCTCTCTCTCTCTCACATACACACACTCTCTCTCTACCTTTCACACTCTCTCTCTCTCTCTCTCTCCACCTTTTACACTCTCTCTCTCTCCCACCTTTTACACTCTCTCTCTCTCCACCTTTTTACACTCTCTCTCTCCACCTTTTACACTCTCTCTCCACCTTTTACCTCTCTCTCTCTCCACCTTTTACACTCTCTCTCCCACACTTTTACACTCTCTCTCCACCTTTTACACTCTCTCTCCACCTTTACACTCTCTCTCTCCACCTTTCACTCTCTCTCCACCTTTTTACACTCTCTCTCCACCTTTCACACTCTCTCTCCACCTTTTACACTCTCTCTCCACCTTTTACACTCTCTCTCCACCTTTTACACTCTCTCTCCACCTTTTACACTCTCTCTCTACCTTTTACCTCTCTCTCTCTCTCTCTCCACCTTTTACACTCTCTCTCTCTCTCTCTCTCTCCACCTTTCTCTCTCTCTCTCTCTCTCTCCCACCTTTTACCTCTCTCTCTCTCTCTCTCCACCTTTTGCCTCTCTCTCTCTCTCTCTCTTTTACACTCTCTCTCTCTCTCTCTCCACCTTTTTTACACTCTCTCTCTCTCTCTCTCTCTCCACCTTTTACACTCTCTCTCTCTCTCTCTCTCCACCTTTTACTCTCTCTCTCTCTCTCTCTCTCTCTCTTTCTTTCTTTTTATTTTTTTGACCTCCAGCAATGCAATAAAGTTACAGAGTGAAAAAGAATCTGAGTACAAATAAACACATTATTAAGGAGAAAGAGCAATAAAAGAAAAAACAAAGAAAGAATTGGATTCAAGGACAGAAGATGACAATTAGCATTGCATTTAAATTTTTGAAGATCAAAGTTGAGTGGAAAGCAAGAAACCAGAAAATATTTCCACAAGCAAGAGAAGAAACTATTTGCATAGAAATTACCTTCATATTAAAAGATTTTTTTTTTTCTTTTTTATGATATTTATTGAATACTGGAATTTTTTTAATTTTATTTTTCCTGAATCACCATATTTTTGGTCCTGGATATGACGGTAAACTGCATCCGGCAGCAAGGCCTCTAATTTGGAGGTTGTGAAGAGTATGGAACCACCTCTTAATTGCTGTTGTTCCCAGGTCCACCCTGACCTGGAGTGGTAGCATCTGTTAGTCCCAGCTATGGGCAAAAAGTTAAACCCCAAACTGGGGTCAAAATACGATGAAAGTATAAAAATAGACTTTTATAGAAAAATATACGTTTTTGGAAGGAAAAATGTTACCAACAGTACATTTTTGAAGGACAAAATATTACCAGTATTACATTTTTTGAATACGAAACTAGAAGATATCTTTCTAAAATTAAAAAAGTTCAGTTTTTTTTTTTCGTAAAAATCTGACTAAATCAAACTTCTCACAATCGCTGAACATTAAAAAAAAATACCTTAACCTTTTGTTGCGTATTGGTTATGACTGAAATATTTCTCTAGCCTTTGTTGCATATTGATTACAATTTATAACCAGTATGTAATAAAGGGTTAAAACCCCACCTTTTTGGCATTAAATAACCCACATAGGTTGATATGCCATTAAACAAAACTCTCCCCTCTCAAGCAGCCCTCTCTCCCTCTCCGTCGCCCTCTCTCGCCAGCCTTTTGCTCTCTCCCTCGCCATGCTTTGCTCTCTCCCTCGCCAGCCTTTCTCTCTCCTACTTCCAGCCTTTGCTCTCTCCCTCGCCAGCCTTTGCTCTCTCCATCTTTTACCTCTGGCTCTCTCTCTCTCTCTCTCTCTCCATCTTTTACACTCTGGCTCTCTCTCTCTCTCTCCATCTTTTACACTCTGGCTCTCTCTCTCTCTCTCCATCTTTTACCTCTGGCTCTCTCTCTCTCTCTCCATCTTTTACACTCTGGCTCTCTCTCTCTCTCTCCATCTTTTACACTCTGGCTCTCTCTCTCTCTGTCTTTACCTTAGCTCTTTCTCTCTCTCTCCATCTTTTACCTCTGGCTCTCTCTCTCTCTCCATCTTTACACTCTGGCTCTCTCTCTCTCTCCATCTTTTCTCTGGCTCTCTCTCTCTCTCCATCTTTACTCTGGCTCTCTCTCTCTCTCTCTCCATCTTTTACCCACTCTGGCTCTCTCTCTCTCTCCATCTTTTACACTCTGGCTCTCTCTCTCTCTCTCTCTCTCTCCATCTTTTACACTCTGGCTCTCTCTCTCTCTCTCTCTCTCTCCATCTTTTACACTCTGGCTCTCTCTCTCTCTCTCTCTCTCTCCATCTTTTACACTCTGGCTCTCTCTCTCTCTCTCTCTCTCCATCTTTTACTCTGGCTCTCTCTCTCTCTCTCTCTCACTCTTTTACACTCTGGCTCTCTCTCTCTCTCTCTCTCTCTCCATCTTTTACACTCTAGCTCTCTCTCTCTCTCTCTCTCTCTCCATCTTTTACTCTGGCTCTCTCTCTCTCTCTCTCTCTCCATCTTTTACACTCTCGCTCGCTCTCTCTCTCTCTCTCTCTCTGTCTTTTTACACTCTGGCTGTCTCTCTCTCTCTCTCTCTCCATCTTTTACACTCTGGCTCTCTCTCTCTCTCTGTCTTTACACTCTGGCTCTCTCTCTCTCTCTCTCTCTCTCTCCATCTTTTACTCTGTCTCTCTCTCTCTCTCTCTCTCCATCTTTTACACTCTGGCTCTCTCTCTCTCTCTCTCTCCATCTTTACACTCTGACTCTCTCTCTCTCTCTCTCTCTCTCTCTCCATCTTTTACCTCTGGCTCTCTCTTTCTCTCTCTCTCTCTCTCTCCATCTTTTACACTCTCGCTCGCTCTCTCTCTCTCTCCATCTTCCCTCCAGCTCGCTCTCTCTCTCTCTCTCTCTCTCCATCTTTTACACTCTGGCTCTCTCTTTCTCTCTCTCTCTCCATCTTTTACACTCTCTGGCTCTCTCTCTCTCTCTCTCTCTCCATCTTTCTCTGGCTCTCTCTCTCTCTCTCTCTCTCCATCTTTTACACTCTGGCTCTCTCTCTCTCTCTCTCTCCATCTTTTACACTCTGGCTCTCTCTCTCTCTCTCTTTCCATCTTTTACACTCTGACTCTCTCTCTCTCTCTCTCTCTCTCCATCTTTTTCTCTGGCTCTCTCTCTCTCTCTCTCTCTCTCTCTCCATCTTTTACACTCTGGCTCTCTCTCTCTCTCTCTCTCCATCTTTTTTACACTCTGGCTCTCTCTCTCTCTCTCCATCTTGCACACACTACTGGCTCTCTCTCTCTCTCTCCATCTTTACACTCTGGCTCTCTCTCTCTCTCTCTCCATCTTTTACACTCTGGCTCTCTCTCTCTCTCTCCATCTTTTACACTCTGGCTCTCTCTCTCTCTCTCCATCTTTTACACTCTGGCTCTCTCTCTCTCTCTCCATCTTTTACACTCTGGCTCTCTCTCTCTCTCTCCATCTTTCACACTCTGGCTCTCTCTCTCTCTCTCTCCATCTTTTACACTCTGGCTCTCTCTTTCTCTCTCTCTCTCCACCTTTTAACACTCTGGCTCTCATGCCATCTCTCTCTCTCTCTCTCCACCTTTAGCACACACACACACACACACACACACTCTCTCTATCTCTTTCTCACCCTCTCTCTGCATCTTTCACACACACTTTCTCTTTCACCCTCTCTCTTCACCTTTCGCACTTTTTTATTGCTAATGAATCTTTATGAAGTCATTGATCAGCAAATCTCTCTCCATTGCACAATTGCATTGATTGCCTCATATGCTGACCTCTTGACCCTTTTTCTTTCAAACACTTCAAGTCAACAAAATGTTGCCAACCACATACGGACAGCAGCTCTTAAAAATGCTAACTTGTTTTTTAGTTTTTATTTTACTCTTAATTGTTTTGGGCTTTCGATGGAATTGCATATGTCAAGAGGATTGTTTGTAGCATGGTTTTGTCTACTGAGTGGATCTTAAATGTTATCTATCAATCCCTTGCTTCTAGGAAGAGTTAACCTTTGATTCTTTTTTCCTTCCTTTTTCTCCCACATATAAATTCTTTGAGCATCATCAGCAAAATATTCATCAAAATAAAAATGGTTATTTAAGTCTTTTGAAAGAAAAATGTGAATTTTTTTAAAATTTACTTTATACAGCCTTTTCTTCTGAATAGAAAAAAGATTTAGTAAATTTGTCTTTTTATTAGTTAATCTTTGGCAGATGCGTTAACATGAAGTGGAATGATTGTCCTATTAATTGCTAAGTTTGCTTCTTTTTTTAATCATTTCATTCTAAGCAAGGCAATAAAGCCACTAAAACACAAGTTACTGAGTGAAAGAATATGAGAAAACATTAAGGAGAGAGAACAAGAAAAGAGCAAGAATTAAGAAGACAGAGGATTAACGATTGACATTGCATTTAAATTTTTGAAGATCAAAGTGGAGTGGAAAGCAAGAAGCCGGAAGAGAGTCCCACAAGCGAGAGAAGAAACTGTTAACATAGGACTTATAATAATATGAAAAAAGAAGACAAAGCAGTAATCTGGAAGTGAGTTCCACAAGCAAGAGTGCAAGAGAAGAAACTGTTAGCATAGAACTTACTGTTACTTTTAGCAATTTCAACAGATGTGACCTAACCTCCAATGTAGTACTGAGCTTAAATTCATGAAGTTAGGGTACCAAAAAGGAGAGTTCATTAAAATAATCATGAAAATATTCGTAGGAAATGTGCAGAGAAGTTATATTATGTTATTTTTCAATTGCCTTCAAGTCAGTGATTCATATAAGAAAATTTAAATTCTGAACCTTTAAGCTTTGGGTCAGGAACTCATAGTTTGTGGTTCAAATCTGTTATGAGTGATCCACAAGTCAATATTGCAACAGTGTACCTGTTCCATGCTTGAGTTACCTTTCCTGTTCATTTTGGACATTTTGTCAAGCTATGATGCTTATCATATATGAAATCTTGTTATATCAGCCCCAGGCTCTTGATTTTATTACCCACACTCACACTGTTTGGTGGGTGGGTGGGTGGAGTAATGGATAGCAGCTTAGATTGAGGAATCGGAGTGCCAAGTTAGAATTCCAGTCAAATTCATTACATTCATTTACATGCTAATCCCCTTGGGGAAAGGTATGAATCCATCTCTTCTTTCTTTCTTATTATTATGTGTGCTTATTAGGAGGCAGGGAAGATTATATTAAGGAATGCAGCTTGTGTGTTGTGGTGCATTGGATATCAACTCGAAACAAAAGATCAGGGAACCAAGTTTGAATTCCACTTGAATTCCTTGCATTCACTTACACACAAATACCCTTGGGAAAGGTATTCATCCATCTCTTCCCAGTTATGGGTTAAATAATAGGACAGATTGGATTCTATAGCCTTGGCTGGCAACCAGTCTACTGCAAAAAGCAATGGCAACCTACCATGAGATAATATTCTGCCCAGTCAGTCATGTCTCTTTCGAGACATGATCGCCCAAAGTGTGTGTCACATACGGCACTTAACTGACTGATTAGGAGGCCTGGAAGAGTTAAGGAATGCAGCTTGGATTGAGAAATCGGAGAGCAGAGTTCGAATTCCAGTCTAGTTCATTACATTCGCTTATGTGCTAATACCCTTGGGAAAGGTATAAATCCAACTCTTATTTTATTTTTTTTTTAATTTAAATTTTTTTTTTTTTTTTTTTTGTATTATTATGCATGCTTGTTCAAAGGCACAGTAGAGCAATGGATTGTAGCTTGACGTGAGGAATTGGAGAGCAAAGTTAGATTTCAAATCATGTTTGTTACATTCACTTACATACTGATACCCTTGGGAAAGGTATTAATCCCTCTCTTCTGCCATCTATGGCTAAGTAGTAGAACAGACTGGGTTCTATAGCCTTGGTTGACAACCATTCTACTGCAGTAAGAATTGGCAACCTACTGGGGGGAAAATCTCTGTACCACATGTGGTTGTGGGGGACTGCTTGTAGAGCCAAAATAGTCCCATGAAACTTCTAGGGAAGAAGCTACCTCAACCCAGCCAGGGTGAATGCCGCCACAAGTGCACTTTTATAGCATTTTTTTTTTTTTTTTTTTTTTTTTTTACCCTGCTGTCCAATCTGTTTGAATAGAGAAGAAAAAAAATCTTTGCTGACTTTTGATTTAGTGTCTAGTTAGTTACTATGAACTTGTAAGCAAGGAATCATATTTGTAAATTAAAAAAAAAAAAAAGTGACATTACTTGTTTACTCCCTATCTAGTAAATGAATAATGACCTCAATTTAATTGTTGCTTGTTTCTTTGTAGGCATTTGCGAATATGACATTAGCTACAAGGCGGGCCTTATGTGCTGTGATGGTGTTTGCAGTTGTAAAGAAAGCAGGTGTTCTTGTAATGAAAGATGGAGAGGAGCTGGACTCCTGGTCTGTCATTCTTAATGGGGAAGTAGAAATCACTTATCCAGATGGAAGCAAAAATATCCTCACTATGGGCAACAGGTAAGTTGTTCTCTTAAATTGATACTTAAAATTTAAATGGATATTCTTATGTAATCTAAATGATGTGTGTGTGTGTGTATATATATATATATATATATTTATTTATTTTACTTATTTTTATTTTTATTTTTTTCTAATCATATCACCCCGAGCCAGGCGGTAACGCCACTGATGTGCAGGGGGATACGTAAGAGTGAAAAGATTGAGAAAGAGAAAGCCGGAAACCACATCCTAAACAGGAAACAAGGGATGAGCCTTTTCACCCGTTCAATAGATGTGGTCTATATATCTATATATATCCTTTCTGATTGAAGTTCAATTAAATCAGCTTTTTTTAGAAAAACATAGCCATGTATGTAATATTAGACAGATTTTAGTCGATAACACAATAATACTCACACATACACACAGTAAAAAGAACCTTCAGATATTGAAGGCCGTCTACATTAAATCAAAGCAAACCACACTCAATAAAATCACATTACAATTTTATCACAACACATTACATTGCATTTAGACATATTGTTCTGTTAACATTTTGGTCTTTCATGTGGTGTGACGTCATAGAACTGCATTACAAATTTATGACCTGTGACTGTTATCGTTGCATAGCAATGTTTTATGTCAACACGAGATACTATCATCTTTGATGGTGGATGTCTTTATGTTAACGTCCCTGTAACCACTCTGAAAATGGCTCATGTGAGCCGAAAGCTTAGAACCCGTGTAATAAAAAGAAATATCCAAATGTTGGACTACTTTTGTCATTATTTTCACCTGAAATTAAAGTCAAAATACGATGTTTAGAATGGCTCATGATTATACATAATAGACATTCATTGTCTGTTATATTTAACAATATATGTTTAGAAAATTAACTGCTGCTGCAATACACACACACACACACATATATATATATATATATATATATATATATATACTTATTTATAAATGGAACTTTGTGTGTGTGTCCGTTACCTATAGACTCCGAAACGGCTGAACCGATTTTCTTAACAATTTACACAGTTGTACTATAAGCGTCTGCGAGTGTTCTTAGCTACGTTTTGTGCCAAGGTACCTCCGATAAATATAAAAAATCAATAATTGAAAAAAAATTGGTTATAGAAGGAGTGGTCCAATTTTAATCAAATTTGATACACTCACAGACAAAGACATAAGAAACGATATTCAGAAGTTTCAAGGTTGCAGTTCTTACAATAGTGCAGAAAATCGATAACATATATAAAAGGCAAGATGTTTGTGTGTGTGTCTGTTTATCTGCCTATATGACTGTATTTTTTTTCAGCCCTTTTATTTTAGTTTTTGCTTCAGGTTTGGTTCTAAATAGGTATAATTGTAATTCTTAGTCTCAGCCCTGATACCATTTACTCAGAGGACTTATTTAGCCTTCAAAATTCAGTTTACCATGAAAAAAACTTATTTGATATCGATACCAGGAAATCAAAATTTGACTTACATCCATTCATTTTTCTTTCAGTCTACGGTTTCGCTTTTTAGTCTTTCGTGCCAACGTCCAAAGAGTCTGAGCTCCAGGACCATGGATTAGTTTTAAAGCTTTCATTACACCCAAGCAACACCAGGCTAGACTGCTAGTATATATATATATATATATATATATATATATGATAAAAAACAAATATGAAACATTTATCAATCTAACAGGTTTCACTTTTATCACTTGTCAGCGATTTAGGGAAAACATACAGACAGAAATTGGTCAGTCGTGTATCACATGCATTAAAACAATAGATAATTCTATATGAATGTAAGAAGAATTATCTATGCTTTTAATTAGAATTGGAATAAAACCTAAATACACAAAACTGAATTTATGCATTTTCATTATTCTTGAGGATTTACAACAAAAATATTAAGCACGATTAGATTGTTTGTTTACAAGAATAATTTTATATTTTAAAAAGTAATATAATTAGAATTAACAAAATGTAATATTTAACATTTACCAATTTATAAAGAACATTTTCTATTTATAAATTTATAAACATTTGCTAAATTATTAAAATATGTGAACCAATTCTAAGAAAATCTTTATTCAACAATTCATAAAGTTTCCACCAAATTGGCAATTTGCTGATGTTTTGTCAACCATTCCAAGGTCTCAGTTTTTCCTTTTCTCTCTCTCTTTCCTTTTCTCTCTCTCTTTCCTTTTCTCTCTCTCTCTTTTCTCTCTCTCTCTCTCTCTCTCTCTCTCTCTCTCCTTTTCTCTCTCTCTCTCTCTCTCTCTCTCTCTCTCTCTCTCTCTCTCCTCTTTCTCTTTCTCTTTTCTCCTTTTCTCTTTCCTTTCCTTTTCTCTTTCCTTTCCTTTTCTCTTTCCTTTCCTTTTCTCTTTCCTTTCCTTTTCTCTTTCCTTTCCTTTTCTCTTTCCTTTCCTTTTCTCTTTCCTTTCCTTTTCTCTTTCCTTTCCTTTTCTCTTTCCTTTCCTTTTCTCTTTCCTTTCCTTTTCTCTTTCCTTTCCTTTTCTCTTTCCTTTCCTTTTCTCTTTCCTTTCCTTTTCTCTTTCCTTTTCTTTTCTCTTTCCTTTCCTTTTCTCTTTCCTTTTCTTTTCTCTCAAGGATAGCTTTATAATCAAAACTTTCATTCTTCTAATTTTAAAATTTTTCTTATTCTTCAGCTTTGGTGTGCTTCCCACCTTAGAAAAGCAGACCCATAATGGGGTTATGCATACCCGTGTGGATGACTGTCAGTTTGTTTGTATTGCCCAAAAGCAGTATTACGATATCTTGCACCAGGTATGAAACCTTCAATTTATTCATTTAAGGATTTAAAAGAAATTCTCTTATATTGAAGAAAAACATCAGTGTTCTTTTCTGCATGGTTTGTCTCTTTAGAGTGCCAGTCATAATGTTGCATTTGAAATGTTCAGTGTTATTAAAATCAAAACTGATACTGAAACCCATTTTTTTTTTTTTTTTTTACTTTACAGAAACCTTACTTTGGCACTGAGTTTTATGTTTGTCAATTCTGTAAATATATTGGACATGTGCAGTCAAAGATGACTAAAGCAATCTTGTTCTGAATTATTTTAAGAATTCTATAAATTCCTACTTTGGACAGAAAATAAGGATTAAGTCTCTATAATGTCAGAAGATTTTTTTTTTAATCATTTAATGCCATGCAATTTCTTTTAAAATATGTTTTGTTTGCAGGGAGTGGAAAATACTAGAAAACATGAAGAACAAGGCAGAGTTGTCATGGTAACAGAGCATCGTGTTTTAGACGGTGGTAACAGAAGAGGTCATATAGTTATTCGGGTAAGCATCTTAACTTTCCTTGCATGAGGCTCTTGTGAAAAGCACAACTGGTCCTGATTATCATATTATTCTTGTTTACAATAGAAGAAATGCCTAGCAAAAATTAAAGGTAAAAAAATGTTGGAAATGTATTATCCGCATGTACTTGTTTTCAAAAATTTTTGCTTGGCTTAAAAATCTTTTTATATGAAAGAGTCAGTTATATAGATAATAAAAACCAAGGTATGCAGGTGTTGATATCAGTTGTTTACAAAAAGGTATTACATATATCGTCAATATTTGTTCTTTGGGAGTCGGCATAATTGAACACCTTTTGTCTTCGAAACTGGAAATACACTGTTATTGATTAATAAAAAGAACCTGTAAGATCTGTCGTTTTGATAACATTAATGTTACAAGAAAGCAGCTTTTCATGAAGATAAGTTTTGAAACAAAAATTAGAAGGAACACAAAATGGTTAAACATCTAGTTCATTTCTATTCTATATCATGAAAAATTAAATATTTTACTGAAATGTATGGACAATTTAATAGGAGTAAATAAGCTTGCTTATCTCCCAGTTCACACTCCTCCCACTCTTTTGAACTTTGTTTCCTGTTTAGGATTGGGTTTCCTGTTCCTTCAAAAGTCTACTTCAACTCTATACTTCTAAAATCTCCACCTAAACCCTGAAATTTTATTTACTATTTATTTTTCATTTTATTTTATTTTTTCCTCAATAGTAGAAAGGTTCACCTATTGTCCAATTGGGTTTCCGGTTCCTTCTAAAGTCTACTTCAACTCTATACTACTAACATCCCCTCCTAAACTCCCGACATTTTTTTTACTATTTATTTAAAAAAGTTTGAATTACTTCATTTATTTATTTTTCCTCAATAAGAATAGATAGGTTTACCTATTGTCCATTCACACTGCCTCAGGAATTTTGAACAGGAATATAGGTTTCTCTCCTATTTCCTGTTTGGGTTTCCGGCTCCTTCTAAAGTTTTCTTCAACTCTATAATTCTAACGTCTCTGCATGTACCCTGAAATTTTATTTACAACTTATCTTTTCTCAGTAGGAGTAGATAGGTTGGAGTATTTTCTGGTTCATACTCTTGCAGGACTTTTGAACAGAAATATATAATTTTTTCCTAATGTCTCTTGTTTAGGATTGGGTTTCCAGTTCCTTATAAAGTCTACTTCAACTCTATACTTTTAATGTCTCTATCTGAACTCTGAAATTTTATTTACTAATTATTCATTTTTTTTCTCTACATTGGGAATAGGTTTGCCTGTTGTCCAGTTGACCCTTGTCCTTGTTATTTTGAACAGGAGTATAGGTTTATCCCTTGTTTGATGATTAGAATTGAGTTTCCAGTTCTTTCTAAAATCTTTCCTTTTCACCTTATTGGCATTGTTGCCTTGCTTGGAGTGAATTGATTAAAAAAAAAAAAAAGAAAGAATTAGTGATGGCTGAACTACTGGGTAATATGAAAATTCAAAGATGTAATTAATTCCATTTTTAGCTTCAGGAACATAGGGTTGTATTACAAGAAAAGATGGTAGTTAAGTCTGTCTAAATTGATGTATTGTTACCAATTGTGATATTAAATATAAGTTCATGACTCAGTCTGGGATTAATTAGTTTTAAGGTTAAACCCTTCAACCACAGATAAGAAATATTTTTATTCTTTCTAGGATTTGTAGCCTACAGAAATTCTAGAAGTTTCCATTTTTGTTCATTGACTTTATTTATAAAATATAATTACATTTCATTCAATTACATATCTACCATTAAATTTATGACTTGTTGCCACTTATCAGACAGATTTTTGACACTTTTTGTGGTTTATGAAAAGCTTTTTAAGGAACAGTCTGCTTTTATTTAGTTCAACCTGGGTGGAGGGAGAGGAGACGAATCTGTGCTTTTTCAGAAACAATCTGTGTGAAAGCGAATACACCCAACTAGGATGGAATTGGAACCATGATCATTGATTATCCTTTTTATGTTTCTTTCTTTTTCTCACTGAAACCAAATATTGTCTTTTCTTTTATTTCCACACGATCAGAATGGGGTAACAAGTTAATGTTTATGACAATAAAATATCTAGAAATTCCTCTATCACATCGTCAAAATAAGCTGATGGCGAGTTCTACAAGAATAAAATATCTAGAAATTCCTCTATCACATCGTCAAAATAAGCTGATGGCGAGTTCTACAAGAATAAAATATCTAGAAATTCCTCTATCACATCGTCAAAATAAGCTGATGGCGAGTTCTACAAGAATAAAATATCTAGAAATTCCTCTATCACATCGTCAAAATAAGCTGATGGCGAGTTCTACAAGAATAAAATATCTAGAAATTCCTCTATCACATCGTCAAAATAAGCTGATGGCGAGTTCTACAAGAATAAAATATCTAGAAATTCCTCTATCACATCGTCAAAATAAGCTGATGGCGAGTTCTACAAGAATAAAATATCTAGAAATTCCTCTATCACATCGTCAAAATAAGCTGATGGCGAGTTCTACAAGAATAAAATATCTAGAAATTCCTCTATCACATCGTCAAAATAAGCTGATGGCGAGTTCTACGAGAATAAAATATGTGGAAATTCCCCGTGAAATATTTGAGCTTAACAACTTTATGAAAATAATGTAGTAATGATTATAAATATGAATAAAATCACCTCTTTCAGTAAATGACCAAAATGTGAGAATCAGACGCGTGTCTCATGGTGAGAATGCTAACATTCTAAATCACTTGAGCACAAATATTTTTATTTAAAAAAAAAAAAAAATCATGGAGAATGTCCTTAAAAATCAAATGCATCAAACCTTTTTGCAATAAGAATCATAAATATGAATCCTGGTCATTATTTAAGGAGTGGGTACAAATGAAAATATTTGAAATTGACAGCTTTTCACATTTCACTGAAACAGCGATTAAACCTATGCACTCAAAATGCAATAGTTTATTATTCATTAGGTATTGACAGGAGATATTAAGCACTTTCTTTTTCTCACTGAAACCAATTAATGTCTTTTTTACTGTTTCCATGAGATCAAAATGGAACATTGTATTATTTATGATGTATTGGCAAGGTGCAATGGTTGTGCGAACTAATAGGGAGGGACAAGCACAATTATGATTGTTTACAGTTCACATTTAGATGAGTGTCTTCATCTTGTTATCTATAAAGTTTCTACTTTTACATTTTTTTTCTGTTAGGTTGTCATAAATAATTTCCATTTTTATTCATTTACTTTATTCCTTAAAACAAAAAATCATGTCCCATTACATTTTTTGCAATGACTTGGTACGCTTATCAGGCAGCCCTTTTGTTGCTTTTGGAGAAAAATTTTGACAAGAAATTTTTTTGAACTCTTGAAACTGGTTTTTGTTAGCATCGTCAGTCTTTTGCTTTGAACATTTTTGTTAACAATCCATTTTTTTGTCACCTGATACGAGATATTTAAGAAACTGTTAGGATAATACATTATTGATTAGAATTTCCCCAAACTGGAAATGACTTTGATCTTCCATATTGCTCATAATAAAATCAATGTCAAGTGAGGATAAATGTCACACTCAATCAGGAAATGCTTCACTGTATATATTGCTTGACATGGTGAACATTGAAGCTACTCCACCTGTCTGAGTATAAAAGAGTGATTTTCGTGTGATGAATGTGTAGTTGTGACAAGGTGAATTGTTCTTTTCAAGTATTTTCGAGTTTGTGTTTTCACTATCCTGGGGTAGGCTGGCTTAAAATATAGTTCATTAGTTTTTTGTTTTTGTTTTTTTAAGTGAAGTCACACATCAAATGATTTCAATGCTTGAAATTTTTTAATCATCTGTGTTAAGGAAAACACTTTGTAATCAGCTTTGATAGGTTCATCTGATTGTTTCTCCCACATTTACTCAAAAGTTATGCAAATAATGGTGAATATAGTAACTAAAATTTCAGTGAAACTTTTCAAGCCACTTTCGATACATTTGATTTTTTTTTTTTACAGAACCTCCCCCATGTTTTGTTTTTTTTTTAATAAGACATAGCCATGTGATTTAGACTTTTAGCATTCTGACCATGAGATGCCCATCTGAATCTCATATTCTGGTCAATTTGTGAAAGATGTGATTTGATAATATTGGCTTGGGGAGACAATCTCAGTGTGTAGCACTATTGGGAAATACTTGAAAAACATGTCACAAGTTGACTCAAGCACTGTGACTAATTGTTTAGAAGTTTTCAATGTTGTGCTTGCATGAAGTCACAAGTCTGAGCCTAAGGGGTAGGGAAAAAGTCTCATAAGCCATAGCTGGCAATTTAATGGGAGATGGTGTCTCAGTAAAAAAAAAAAAAGCAGATACCCCAGCAGCCTGCCTAAAACTTATTTCACATTTTGTGTTAGCGTACTCTTATTTTCAGGTTAATTTATAAACAAGTTAACTTTTGCTGCGCTAAAAAGATTAGAATGTCCCAAAATATTTCTACCTGGAATAATGTAATGTGTTTAAATGGCCCAATTGCCAAAACTTTGTGATAACAACAAAGATAAGGACAGTAGTAAACTATAGTCATAAAATAATTGTGCTTGTCAATCCCTTTGTTAGTTTGCACAACCATTGCACCTTGCCAATAACTCATAATGGACTATTCCGCACACAGAAAGAGCAAAGACACTCCTTTGTTTCAGTAAGAAAATGAATGAAAGAAGGGAAGGTAAGAGTTTAATGCTTCCTGCTAATACTTCATAAATAATGGACTATTCTATTTTGATTGCATGCCTTTGTTGCCTTCACTTATGCACAAATATCCATGGGGAAAAGTATTAATCCATCTCTGTGCCCTCCATCTATTGGTTAAATAGCAGGACACTGATTTCAATGAAAGAGAAAGAAGGGAAGATAGAAATGTTTAACGGCTGTTTCAGTAAAATGGAACAAGTTGTCGGTTTCAAATTTTTTTTTAATTCATACCCACTTCTTAAAATAATGACAGCATTCATATTTATCATGGTTATTGCAATATTTTTTTTAATCATATCACCCCGAGCAAGATGGTAACGCAACTGAGGTGCAGGGGGCTACATAGGAGTGAGAAGATTGGAAAAGAGAAAACCGGAAACCGCATCCTAAACAGGAAACAAGAGATAAGCCTCTTCACCTGTTCAATAGACGTGGGTGGAGTGTGAACCGGGCGATAGTTTAGTCTATCTACTCCAATTGAAAAAAAAAAAGTGAGAAGATTGGAAAAGAGAAAACCGAAAACCGCATCCAAAACAGGAAACGAGATGAGCCTCTTCACCTGTTCAATAGACGTGGATTTTGTTAAAGACGTTAAGCTCAAATATTTAACAATGTGATCGGAGAATTTCTAAACATATTTTGTCATAGAACTCGCTACAAGTTTGTTCAGTCATTAATTTAAGAGCTAAGAATTAAGATTTATGAGAAATTTCAAATGGGAAAACTTAAATTTTCATGGATCATTCTAGTGAATCTTTTTGGTTAATGGATGTGCGTTGTGGTGCAGTGGATATTGGCTTGGAATAAGAAATCAGAAATTCCAGTTGAATTTGTTGCATTCGCTTACATAAAAAATACCCTCTCCAGCTATGGGTTAAACAGCGGAACAGATTTGGTTCTATAGCCTTGGTTGCTACAGAAAGAAATGGCAACTATTGTGGGGAAAATATTCTGCCTAGTCTGTCATGTCACTTTTGAGACATGATTGCCCAAGCATATATCACGTATGGCACTTAATTAAATATAAAGGATATGCGTTGCGGTGCAGTGGATATCATCTTAGAATGAGAAATTGGGGTGCTGAACGTTAATTCCAGTTGAATTTGCTGCATTCATTTATGCACAAATATCCTTGGGGAAAAGTATTAATCTCTCTTCTCTGTCCCACTATGGGTTAAATAGCAGGGCAGATTTGGTTCTATAGCCTCGGTTAGCAACCAGTCTACTAAAGAAAAGGGAAGCCTACTGTGGGAAGATATTGTGCCCAGTCAGTTAAGTTTCTTTTAAGACATGATTGCCCAAGTATGTATTCCTTAACTGACTGACTGACTGAATGGTGAAAAAAAAAAAAATGTGGGAGGAATTTTAAGTTTTCAGAAATTTATGAACCTTTTTTTTCGGTTCAAATAAATTTGGCTGTTTAATTAAAATGATTTTCTAAATGATTTATTTTTTGCTGATGCTAAAAATTAACAAAATTTCTTCGTGAGATTTACTAGAAAGCAATTCTTCATAGTGTTATGAAGCAATGAGTATTCATCAGTACAGAATGTGACATTTTTATACACAAAATGTAACGGTTGTAGAGAGAATTTGATACAGTGGTCTTTGTGCTCTCTAGAGAAATGAAATTGCAAATGCTCTCTTTCCTCTTTCTCTTCATAGACGCTACTAAATTTTCATTCTGAAGTTTTTCTTAAGAATGCTTTGGGAATTTTTCAGACATCATGAAGATGGAATGTCGGTCAATTTAAAACTAGATTTTAAGTACTCACTCACATACGTGTGTGTGATGAATATTTGGGCAGCAACCTTTCTTTCAAACATCTTTCATTAAATATGGCTGACAAAGGAGATTTTATTTTTATTAAGTTTATCCAGCATCCTAACAATATTAACCCTACTCCCCCACTGGGGCAAGATGTGACATAAGGTCGGTTTTAAACGTGGAAAACCTGAGCATGTGCGCTCAGGCCACTGGTCAAAGATTACCCAACCATGGCATGCACGGTAACTGGGTACAAAGCTTGTCTTAGCATGTCAGGACTGGTCACAGCATGTCTAAGCTTGTCTTTAGTGTCACATACCCCTGACACAAAATTGTGCTAGGTCTGTTTTGTTGAAGTTAAGAAATATGAAAATTGTCCATAATTTTTATCTTCCCAAGTGCTTTCGGCCACTTCTATAGCCATTTTCAAGGATGTTTTGTCTCTGGTGTTATTTTTCCTCATGTAAAAAATTGCATATGCTAAAATAAATTTAGACATTGATTTTTCATTGTCATAAAGAAACAAGTTTTCAATTTTGTAAATTTCTGTGTTTGCTCTTGTTCCCCCACACTTTTTTTCTTTTCTTTTTTCTTATAAGCAGCATTTATTTTAAAATATTAATTTAACTTTCTTTGTTAAGGCCATAGATTCTTGCAACCCTTTAATAAATCATTTTTCTTAGTCTACATCAGTATATCATATTGTGTAGTTAATCAAGCCTCCTGTAAACATATTCAGACAATCCACTAATGTCAAACTGCTGCAATCTGTGATGTAACTCCAACACACCAAAATAACTAATATATATATATATATATATAGTGGAACCTGCATATAAACTGTCTAGAGATTATATGCAAAAGAGGTATTGTCATATTTTATGTAAAATTCATAGATATGTGTTATGCAATGAAATAATTTGTACTATTATGTATAGTGAGTAAGCATGAAAGCAATTAAGTCCCAACTTTCAATTTCAGATTATTTAGTATTTTTTCAGTATGGCAATTTGCAGTGTCAGGAAATTATTTGCAAGTGCTAGAATTTAGTATTATGGCTCGTAAAAAAAGAACTAACAATGAATGAAAAGAACTATATAATCAAAGAAATTAGCAAAGGAAAGTCTTCGCTTCAAATTTCTAAAGATTTGAAAAAGGATCATCAAACAATCAAGAAAATATGTCAAATGGGAATTCAACCAAGGAAAGTCTTGGGCTGAATTCAGGAATTTAACAAAGCGAGATCTTCTCACATATCCGAAGAGAATTAATAAGAAACCCAAATGCGTCAAGTGCGTTCATATTTGAGGCCGTCTGGAGCTCCGATGGTGTCAAGAGGAACAAGGTGCAAAGCGTTTAAGAAGTTTACTGATGTAAAACATCAAATAAAGAAACCCATTTTAACAAAAAAAAACGTAAGGAAAGAAGATTGCGGTGACCAAAAAAATACATGAAAACTGATTTCAGTAAAGTGCTTTTTACAGACGAATCAAGGATCACCCTCGATGGGCCCAAGGATGGGTTTGCAAGCGACATGACTCAAGAAAATGTTTTAAATGCCAACAAGGTGGCGGTGGGATCATGATATGGGCTGGGGTTATTGGTAATGAGCTTGTGGGTCTATTTAAAGTGAAAGATGAGGTTAAAATGAAATTCAAAAGTTACTGTGATTTTCTAGAGCAATATTTCTTTGAATGGCTTGATAACCGGTCTTTAGCCAAGTGTAGGTTTTTATTTATTTATTTATATATATATATATATATATATATATATATATATGTTAAAGTTTAGAACCTGTACAAATTATAATTTCCTACAAAAGTGTACATTTTGTTTTGACATCGAAAAAACAATGTCTCATCAGGTAGTTAATAATGATGGTAGTGAATGTTATTTTTGAAAAAGAAAATTTGAAAATCTCACTTCCCCTTTATTTTTGAAAAATTTTTTGTACAAGGTAAACAGAATAGAAAAAATGGGAAAACTAAAAAGAAAATCGAAAAAAGGAGAAAAACGAAAAGGAAAGATACATAGGAAATAAAGAACGTGATACAGAAAGTAAAAAGAACACAGAGAAAATATTCATAGCTCTATTTCTATATTGAGCACTGTTTTAAATTAATGTTTTGAACATTAATACTTCGTTCTTTATTCACTTGAATATATATATATATATATATATATATGAATGAAATTCATAAATATGCCATAACATTTTATTTTAATTTGTTTTGTCTTCTCACTTTTCCCATTGTGACTATATTTGCAGGGTACTCCCGAACGATTAATGCAGCATTTAATAGAGGAAGAAAATTCATCAGTTGATCCTACGTATGTGGAGGACTTCCTGTTAACTTATCGCACATTCCTCCCCAGCCCTTCATGTTTATCGAACAAGTTACTTGCTTGGTTCAATAATAATGAATTGGGCAAATCCAATTTGAAAATTAAGGTAAGTAGTGATTGTTTATTTCTAAAGTGTTCTCTTTTAGCAGATTTCACATCTTGCCTCTTTTAATGCCACTGTACCTAGTTTCTCTTAATTGGAAGTTATACAACACTTCCTTGATTATCCTGACATGAAATGCAGAGAAGAATTAAAATGATCATTTCTTTCATTTATCCAACCTAAAATTTTTTATTTTTTTTAATCATCTCACCCCAAACAACAAGGCATTCTACTGCCACTGTTGCGCAGGGGGTTACATAGGGGAAATGTCAGGAGGAGGGTAATAGACGGATGAGGATACCAAGGATGTGGGTGAAGTAGATGGAAAAAGAGCTTGTGAGATTGGATGCGAGTTAGTGTGATAGACGTATATTGACCTTACATTTAAATTTTTTTTTTTAATCATCTCACCCCAAGCAAGGCATTCCACTGCCACTATTGCACATGGGGCTACATAGGGGAAGGTAAAGAGAAGGCATGGTTAGACATAGGGAATGTCAGGAGGAAGGTGACAGATGAGTAAGGATAGCGAGGATGAGGGTTGGGCAGATGGGAAGAGTGCTTGATAGAATGGGAGCAGGTTAGAGATTGTAGCAAGTATATGGAAGGGAATTCCATAGGTGGGAAGTGCGTGAAAAGAAGCTGTTAGAGTAGAAATTGCGGTTGTATTTTACCGGTTTCACAATAAAAGGGTGGTACCTAGTTGCTAATCTGGTAGCTCATGTAAATTCATACCTAAGAGGGCACCAGTGATCTAAGTTCATTGGAGCAGAAGCCGTGAAAGTATTTATAGAAGAGGCACAGGGAAGCCATGTCATGCCGGTGAGAGAGCGACTGCAGCTGAGCCGCCAAGTCGGTATCAATCATTTTGCGGATTCTCTGTTGGATTTTGTCAAGAATCCCGAGGTGAATAGCAGGGGCATCCAACCACATGTGGCAGCAGTATTCAATACATGGGCAGATGGTAGTGTTCTAAGATTTAATCCTAGACGACCAATTTGTGAATTTTGAAAACCATGCTCAGCGTCTGATAAAAATGCATAGAATAAAATCTGTTCATTTTATTCTTGTTAAATTCTTCATTGTTTTCATACAAAGAATATACATTTGAATTATATTTTTTTTATTATTCAATTCACCCCCGCCAAGGCAATAATAATGCTAAGACACAAGGCTACTAAGAATCAAAGAGAATGTGAGAATACATTAGAGCAAGGGTGAGATGGATGGGAGTAGTGACCAGATGGGCAAAAAATGTTCTGAGTAAATATATGAATGAATGAAATGAAATTTGGGAAAAAGACATGGAACGTGCTATGTGGAGAATGTAGAGATGAGGGTAAAAATTCCTTTCTGTGAGTTTATGAATATTTGAAACAATGACATTTTTAAAGAGAGCTGTATGCCACTGAAGGATAATATATGCAAAATAGTGACAACTTTTTCAACCCCGTCTGCTCAGATCCTTTGTAAGGAAAGGTTTTCCAGGTTTGTTTTTTTTTTCTCTCTCTTTTTCTCATTGTTTCATCTCACGCAAGGCAGGACCACCACTGGTGCACAAGGGCTACAGTGAAAAAAGTAAAAAAAAAAAGTGTAAGGTACAGGGGATGTCAAAGAAAAGATAAGAGAAAGATAGGAATCAAGGAGGTAGAAGATGGCAACTGCCATTGAATTTAAACTTTAGAAATTGTAGCTATCATCAAAGCAAGTCTATGGAAGGGAGTTCCACAGGTGGGAAGTGCAAGAAAAGAAATTGATAGAGTAGAAGTGGTGATTGTTTTAATGGCAAAAGGGTGAGACCTAGCTACCAATCTAGTAGTATGAGTAAATTCATAGGGTCAGGGCACCAGGGAAAGAAGCTTGTTTGAGCAGAAGCCGTGAAAATATTTGTAGAAAAGACAGAGGGAAGCTACATCTCATTGGTGAGGAAGTCACTGAAATCAAGCTGCTAAATTGGGATTGATTATGTTGCAGATCCTCCTTTTGGATATTCTCAAGAATAGCAGGAGATCCCAACCAGACATGGCAACAGTATTCAATGCACAAATGAATGGTATTTTTATGTGTAAAATGGATTCTGACAAGAAAAATCTTCCTTGCCCAACACCGAGACCCAACCTTTTTTTAGCAGTAAATGTAGCTATTGATTTGATGTAGTAGTTCCACTTGAGGTCAGTTGAGAGTGAGGTCAAAAAGGTGCAGTGTGTGTTGCTTTCTGGGAGACTCATAAAGATGGAAGGTAGGAAAGGTTCTCTATGGTGGTTCATTTCTTACTCTTTTGGCTTTTGTTCTTTTTGCTTAAAATCTTTCAATGTGTTCTTCATACTCTTCAACTACTCCCACTCATGAACAGATAGGCACCATGTGCCAGCCATTAGGGAATATATCCAGCTTTATAATTATACTCTTCCCTTTTTATAGTCATTTCATTGTTGTTGGCTTCATTAACGTCTTTGAACAGTCGGACATTGTTCTAACAATGGCACTACCACCTGGCAGCACCAGTGGAAAGGAGGGAATACTTAAAGCTCTCATGAATTTTAAAAATCTATAGATAACCAAGCTCATCTTTTTGTGTACTGTCCCTTCAGAACATGAACAAACATAGCTCTGCACAACTTCCTGCTCTTTGTAGCTTTTAGTAAAGTTTGCTTTTTGCTCTCTCTCTCCCTAATCCTTGTTCTTTGAGCCATATACACAGGCTTGTTAGGTAGGTTACTGGCATCTATCCTCTGTATCTCTTGCTTTCAATATGTCCTGTGAGTGTTTAGTTTTCCTAGCCACCTTTCCTAATGTTTTAGAAATTTCAACTGCATTTTTTTATTTTAGAATGAAACCCATAAGTTTGTTAAAATAAAGCAAGATATGTAAATTAAACTTTGAAAAAAGTATGGTTGTGTACTTTGTGTAAATTTGTTCTGTAAGTACCAGCAATTTGATTAGGCTAGAATTTTTTTGCAACACACAGAAGTATGTTGAAATCCTCATAGTATTAGTATTGTTGAAGTTATTGTTAACATTTTTTTGTTGAAATTGACCAAAACTCTGCATTTTTGTTTAATCTAGCAAACCAATTGAATAAACCCATTTGTTTGGAAAAATATTTTGACAAAAAAAAAAAAAAAACTACTATTAATTTCTTTAGTGTCATTTATAGGACTTCATGGTAAATAATATTTATTTTAAGAAAATTTTTTTTTTTAATTTATTTATTTTTATTTATTTATTTATTTTTTTTCACCCATTTTAACAATGATTAAGAAATTCATAGAATTTCTTACTCTTGAGCATACAAAATACAACTGGCCATCCATAAATATTTCTTTCTGGAGCCAAATTTCAACTTTTTGAAGCATTTGGTCATTTGATTTGCTTATTGTTCTTACAAACACAGGCCGGACTGAAAACTGGATTCTTGTACATATAAAAACTTGAAAAGATATACAAAAAACAATTTTGCATTTTTATTAAATAAGTATTTATTTTAACCATTCAAATTTTTTTTAAATAGTGGGAGGATTTTGTATATTAAATAATAAACATTTAATTTTTAAAAACAAATTAATGAAAATTTATTGTTCTAAGCTACTCAGCCTAGTAAAACCAACTGTACTTTGTACCTGGTTGCGCTTCTCCTCAAAAATTGGTTTTGATTGGCTGTTTTAGAGGGAGTAACAAACAAACAGACAGACAGACAATTTACACAATTTTATATACAGATTTTGAAATAACTGATTGTGACATTTTTTTTATTGCATCAAATTGTTAAGAAGTGTAGATTTTATTTCTCTCCTAAGCCACGTATTTTAATTAAAATCCAAATGATATTTATGTCATTTTAAATCAGGCAGCAAAATAATTAAACAAATAGGCCAGTGATTTCTTATTTGTGAGATGATTTCTTAATGATGTTGTTAGTGTAATTAGATTAGTGGGTGTGGAAATGTAATGAACACACACATCAATTTGGGAATAGGTTTTTTTTTCTTGCTTCTCAAAAGTAGGTTAAATATTTAATGTAAAAGTGAAAGAAAGACATTGTTTTTGGTATTAACTGGGGTTTAGATCAAATGGGAAATCTTATCTTTGCAATTTCTCAAAATTATTCCGTTTTTTTTTGTTTGTTTTGTTTTTTTTTTACTGTGAGCAATGATAACTGGAACAATTGTAGAAAATAAAAAATTCATTGCAAACACTTTCATTATACAGAAAATAATTTCCTTGTGGAAATTATAAAAAAAATTAAGCTTTTTGCTTCTCTTAATCATTTCACTTGAAGGAAGGCAATAAAGCTGCTAAGATACTGAATATGAAAGAATATGAGAATATTAAGGAAAGAGAGGGAGAGAGAAAACAAAAGAACAAGAATTAAGAAGACAGGATAACGATTGACATTGCATTTAAATTTTTGAAGATCAAAGTTGAGTGGAAAGCAAGAAGCCGGAAGAGAGTTCCACAAGCGAGAGAAGAAACTGTTAGCATAGGACTTATAATAATATGAGAAGAAGAAAACATAATTAAGGAGAGAGGACAATAAAAGAACAGGAATTAAGAAGACAGGATAACGATTGACATTGCATTTAAATTTTTTATCAAAATTGACTGGGAAGCAAGAAGCTTAAAGACTTCCATGAAAAAAAAAGATTTAAGAGAAAAGAAACATAACAGAACTTAGTTATATCTAGTCATTTCAATTGTAGAAGAGACTTAGCTGCTAATCTAGTTCTATGCTTGAAGTCATAAAGTCTAGGTACCAAAGAATGAAGTGATATTTATTTTTCATGAAATACAAAAATGTGGCACAAGGCCAAAAGTGGGGATGGGGGAAATGCTGGTCCTCTGTCTAATATAAACTTAGCTAGCCACAATCACTGACCCAAACATACCACAACATTCCTTATACCAAACACATTCATACTTACCATTCCTACTAAATACATCGTAATACCTCAAAATCTCTCTGAAGTCCTAACTAATTCCTTTATATGCAATTTTTGTTTCTGTTGAGGAGGAGAATAAAACAATTTAAAAATTTAAATCTCCTTGATGTGTATTTACAGTAACCCCACTCCATCCTTAATTGTGACAAAAACGTCAGTTAAATGAAAAAAAAATCAATGTAGAACTTTAATAATATAAAACACTCATTTAAGTACATCATCAAATATGAAAAAGACACTCGAAATACAAGAGGTCTTTTTCACTCACAAGAGAACTGACATCTTTGCTTCCCTATCGTGGGACAGTATTGGAGGCAGAAATAAGAGGCAAATGAACCTGAATTCCCTAGCTAAGTAAACTTTGAAAGAAAAAAGTAAAGACTCAAAAAACAATCCAAAATTACCCAAAATTTTGGACGAGTTTGCCAATGTTTAATCCAGTCAGAACCCTACCCTAATACTTGAATAACATGACACTAATTGCATAAGTTTGGCATACGGGATTGGAAAACATGGTCAGTAAAAGAGAATTGGGTAGATGTGTGAAGCGCATCCTTCTGCCCTTTCCTTTGAGGAAAAATTCCTCCAGGACTACAGATGAACTGTAACCTTGGTCTTTTGCATCTCTGACCAATTCATTTTCAAAAGGAAATAACAATCAAACCAGATGCTAAGTATCTTGTCCATCCTGTCTATCCAGAGGAAAACTCTATTCAGAGAATCTCCTTTCACATGTCCAAACAAAAGCCAACAGACTTATTGTGGTTGATCTTAGCCCCTGTCATTGTCTTGTACCCTCTGATTTCTTTGCCAACTTCATCAATCTCGGTTCTGCTTGATAGAAAAACCAAAACGTCGTCAGTATAGGTGGAGTACCTGGCTGGGATGTCAGTGCCAAGTAGGAAACTCCACATAGGACTGGATTTTCTCTTGACTTGTGAAAGAAAGTCTCCAATGCAAGAAAATACAGCAACGATGACGTGAACAACCTTGATGAATGGAACAAGCCAATATGAAAAGTTCAGATCAAGCCCCATTTACTTCCACCAATGCACTAGACAAAGTATACAGAAGCCAGATCAAGGTGCAAATGTGCGGCCCAAAATTGGTGGTGGAAAGGACAGCTTTCAGAAACTGACTGTCAACCTTTTCACATAACTTGGACTGATCTAAATTGATCAGCACTGCTTCACTGTCGACTTGCTTGATGATCAAGCGTACCAAATGAAGGTTGTCCTGAATAGTCCAGTCCTTCACAGCATAAGTCTGTTTGGAGCCAATCAGACTAGAGAGGACAGCTTGCAAATGGGTGGCTAAGATCTTGGCTAAAATCTTAACTCTGTATTTAGCATAGTTAAAGGCCAAAAGCTACCTATCCTATCCTCACTACTTTTGTTCTTGTTTAGCAACTTGATCACACCTCTTATAAAGCATTGATGTATAGACCTCTGATTCATTCAGTAGTTGTAAATCAGTTCCAGCAAAGGAACAAGAATGGACAGCTCATTCACCTCGAGACACTGAAAATCGTGAGTAAACCTAACTCTGCAAGACTTGGACCTCAGGCCCCGGGCATTTACACTAGATAATCGGTGCCATTATTAGACCAATTAAGATTGCTTCTTCCTAGGATGTGTGTTGTGGTGCAGTAGATATCTGTTCAGAATGAGATATTGGGAATCCAAGTTCGAATTCCAGTTAAATTCGTTGCATTTCACTTATGCGCAAATACCCTTAGGAAAGGTATCAATCTGTCTATTCCTTCCAGTTATGGGTTATGGAAAAGTATCGGGCAGCCGAGTTCGAATTCCAGTTGAATCTATTGTATTCACTTACACGCAAATACCCTTGGGAAAGGTATTAATCCGTCTCTTCCTTCAAGTTATGGGTTAAATAGCAGGACAGATTGGGTTCTATAGCCTTGGTCGGCAACCAGTCTACCGCAGAAAGCAATGGCAACCTACTACGGGATAATCTTCTGCCCAGTCAGTCATGTCTCTTTCTTGATATGATCGCCCAAGCGTGTATCACGTATGGCATTTAACTGACTGACTGAATATAATAGTTGAAAACATGATTAAGGTTTCTACTGGGCATAAAGTGGGGGATCAGTTTATTACTTCATAACAATATAAAACTGATCCCCCACTTATTACTACTTAATAATATAGTACATCTCTTCCACCTCTAGCTATGAGTCAAATAACAGGACAGATTGTGTTCTATAGCCTTGGTCGGCAACCAGTCTACCGCAGAAAGCAATGGCAACCTACTGCGGGATAATCTTCTGCCCAGTCAGTGATGTCTCTTTCGAGACATGATCGCCCAAGTGTGTATCACGTATGGCACTTAACTGACTGACTGACTGATAAAAGGCATCATTTGCCTCTTGCAGTGTTGCTCACACTTTTTGTGATTCTTATCCCAATTTCACTACTGTTAATATCTTTTTCACTTTGAGAAAGTTTCTAGAATCTTTCACATCTTTGGGTCCTGGGCATGATGGTAAACTGCATCTGGCATCAAGGCTTCTGATTGGGAGGTTGTGACGAGCATGGAACCACCTCTTAATTGCTGTTGTTTTTCGGTCCACTCTGACCTGGAGTGGTAGCACCTGTTAGGGTCCCAGCTATGGGGCAAATAGTCAAGCCCCCAAACTGGGGTCAAAACACTATGAATGTATAAAAAGTACACTTTTATAAAAATATATACATAAAAATAGACTTTTATAGAAAATGTACATTTTTGAAGAAAAAATTCTTACCATAACATATTTTTGAAGGAAAAAAATTATTCTCAACAAAACACTTGAATACAAAACTATAAGACATTTTCATTTTTCTAAAATAAAAACAAATTTTTTTTTATTAAAATCTGACTAAATCAACCTATTATAGCCAAACATTAAAAAAAGAAAAAACTTAAAACCCCACATTTTTGGCATTAAATAACCCACAGAGGTTAAACAAAACTCAATTTTACATCTTTATCGTTTCTTTTAATTTCAACAATATTTTTAAATCTTTAATCTTCCTACATTTTGTTCTCACTTTTTAAAAATTTGGATAATAAGCATGAGAAGATACACAGGGGATGGCTAACAGCTGATGTAAGAACTCAGTAAGCCAGGTTCAAATTCTGGTCAAGTTCATTAGATTCACTCTTGTGCAAATGCTCTTGGTAAAAGGTATAAAATCCATCTTTTCTCCCCTCTCAAAGGCAGGCTGTTCTCTCTAACCAATCTAGGAGAAGAAAAATTCTGAACTCAAAATTCTGTCACCTATAGTTAGACATTGCATTGGATGTAGGGACTATGTTTTTGAAACAAAAATCTGATGGATTTGTAACAGCTCTGGATAATTCTAGTGAGGAATGATTATCCGAAATGGCAACACCAAACATTGGGTCTGAGGAAAGTGTCATTGTGTCAATAGAAGTGAAAAGATATTTTCCTGGAAACATAAAATGCTTAAAATATTTCAAGAGAATACTTAGTCATTGTTTTTACTATAAGCTTCATAACTGTCTTCTGAACAAATTCTTGAATATCAATATACATTTGATAAATGTTTGTTTATGTAGTGCTTTTTTTTCCTTTTTTTTCCAAGTTGCAATTTCTTGAGAGACCTAAATTAAGTTTTATATATATATACTGGAAGTTAAGGTCTTAAAAAACATAACCAAATCAGTAATTTATAAACTTTGACACAAGTAAAACATTTTAATTTAATCTTTTGAATATTTCAGGTTGCCAGAGTTGTGTTGCTGTGGGTAAACAACCATTTTAATGATTTTGAAATGGATTCGGTAATGTGTGAATTTTTGGAGCAGTTTGAAAATCTTTTAGTACAAGAAGTAAGTACATGAGTTGTTTTAAGGTGGGGAGAAAAAGACAATGTTTGATTTGTAAGAATACGTTGAGCAGTAAAATGAAGTTGTTAAAATTTTTTTTTTTTTTGTTTTTAATATCTCATTTTGAGGCAACTTAAAAAGATGAAATAAAATACTTTCAAAACATAGCAATCTGTACATCATCAAATGAACAGTTTACTATAATTCTATTATTTATTTGTTTTACGTGTTTTAGTGTCAGCCAAATGACTGGATACTGGGGATGGAAAATTAGCTTATGAGGAGTAAGTCCAACTCATCTCTGAAATGATTAGAGATCACTAAATGTCAATTTTGGGTCAGAACTGTTATTTCTAGTCACACTATAAAAAGAACAGTCTAGATTTCTGAAATGATGTATTGTAACTATTTACACTATTTATATTGTTTGGATTATTGTCCTCATCTTTGTCACATTCACAATGTTTTGGCTGTTGTATGCTCCAGCCAAAATGCCAAATACAGGTGGGGGATACTAAAATCAAGCAAGTACAAAAATTTAAACACCTGGGAAGTGTTCTAGCAGAAGATGGAAAGTGCGACACAGAGATCCGAAGTCAAATTGGCATGGTGAAGGACGCATTCCAGAAGCTAAGTAAAGTATTAAGACGCAGGAAACTTTCACTAGAAACAAAGAAGCGAGTACTAGATTGCTATGTGATGTCTAGGTACATTTGCTAATTTTTAATGAAAGCTATTGTTAGTTTGTTTTTTTTTTTTATGTTAATGTTGAATAAACTTCTCTTTGTAAAGCAAAAAAAAAAAAGACCATTTTATGACATTCTATAACTCATTGGTGTTAATGTGTCTGCATAATTGTATTTTAATGTTTGTCATGAATGTATGATTTTTTGAATATTTTTTTCTGAGAAGAAAATCCAATAATCACAAACAGGAGATCAGTGCAAGGCTCTTATACTCCCTTCCCAAATCTGTGACATGCCTACACACCCCCATAACCTACAACGTTCCCATTTTCCAGAAGTAGTATTTAAAATAAAGTTTATTTTAACCTAATTATGTATAATAATGGCTTACACGCAATATAGGTGAAGTATTCAACTAGAAAAATTGAAAATAAATACAATGTAATTAAATACAAATTAGAGACCTGTCATAATAGATAGTTTCGTTTTAAATAAATCAACAATGGTTTGCGGTAATATTTAACATTAACATAAGAGCTTTCTTGTTAAAAAAAAACTTTACTAATTTTAATGCATCAAAATTACAGATATCTTTCTCCCTCCCATTGCTACAATTCATGCTATTTCAGTTATAAGATTTCTTTGGCCTTCATTTGGGCGTCTTTTTTTAATGATTGTGACCCCCCCCTCCCCATCTATGATAGGGATCCTCAATTTGCATCACAATTTTCAGTCAGTCAGTCAGTTGAGTGCCATACGTGATACACTCTTGGGCGATCATGTCTTGAAAGAGACATGACTGACTGGGCAGAAGATTATCCCGCCAGTAGGTTGCCATTGCTTTCTGCGGTAGACTGGTTGCCAGCTAAGGCTATAGAACCCAATATGTCCTGCTATTTAACCCATAACTGGAAGGAATAGGCGGATTAATACCTTTCCCAAGGGTATTTGCATGTGAGTGAATGCAATGAATTCAGCTGGAATTCGAACTCGGCTCCCCGATTTCTCGTTCCGAGTCAATATCCAATGCACCACAATGCACATCCACATTTTCAAAGTACTATTCATATAAAATACAAATTCTATTGCAACATAATTAGGTGCAATATTGGGTTACATGCAATAATTGAACTAGGAAAATTGAAAATAAATATAATGTATTTAAATACAAATTACAGACCTATCACAATAGGTAATTCCATCTTAAATCAATGTTTTGTGCCAACCTTTTTAACATTAACTTGAGACTTTTATTGTTAAAACATTGAATAATTTAATACATTCAACATTTTGGATATAAAATAATTTTATAATGCTATTTTTTTTTTTTTTTTTTTTTTAGACTTGAACAAAACTGATTCAGGGATTTAGATGTTAAAAAAACCCCATAATATCAAAATCTACCAAAAATTTTTCCATCCTTTGATACTCAGTTCTGCTTAGCTGAATTTATAATGTAGAAAAATGTATGTAGAAAAAAAAAACAAATGTTAATAAGATAGCAAGGGTAACAAATTCCTGTTTTTATTATTGGAATTGCTCAAAAGTCAGAAAATTATATATATATATATATATATATATATATATATAGCCTTTTCCGAAATTAATCCAAAGGTACATCCTTATGTAATCCTTGAAAATGGGTTGGAAAGTAATGTTTGTTTTTATCCATGTGTTTTTCTCTGTCTACAATGTTATATTTAAATAGAATATTGAAATCCTGATAAAATTTAAATTTTCCAATTTAATAAATGTAAATGTTACGTAAAAAGGGAGGAGAGATTTGATTGTATTTTACCATTTAAGGCTTCATCAGATCTAAAATGAAATTTAAAAAAAAAAAAAAAAATGGAGAAAATTTAAAATCTTTCAGATTGAACTCAAAAATGTATTATCGACTTTTGAAAAACTCACTCTTATTCTTTTTTTTTTTTTTTTTTTTTTTTTTAATAAGAAACTCCAGCTTAGAGTAACAGTAATAAGTTTGATAATTTAAGTAAACGTAAACACAAATACACACACACACACACACACACACACTTTTCTCTTTTGTTTTAGATATAATGAAGCCTTAAATTGCGAAATGAAATATCAAATCTCTCCTTTTTTCATGCAACATTTCCGTTTATCAAATTGCAAACATTAAACAATGATTTTTATATATTATAAACTATATTTTAAAACATGTACAAATTTTATATATATATATATATATATATCCACTACAAATTGTACATTTTGTTTCGACATTGGACTTCCGGTGTCTCATCAGGTGGTGTGGAAAGGAATGGAAGGCCTCTTTTACATTGGAAGTCCAATGTCGAAACAAAATGTACAATTTGTAGTGGATATATATAAAAAAAATTTGTACATGTACTAAAATATAATTTATAATAAATATTCACAGCTCTATATTATATATCGAGTACTGTTTTAAATTAATGTTTTGGGCGTTGTAAATTTTTCTTTGTTCCTTATTCACTCGGATATATATATATATGTCTTAAATCTTTTATTGGATTACAGTAACATAATTTATGATCAACCGATAATGGTAGCATATCTTAATTTCAGAAAATGAATGGCCAGTTACACCTTCTTGAGCTGGCTTGTTCAAGCAAAGCCCATCCCCGAACTGTAACTCTGACCAGAGCAACGCGTGAAGAAATTTTACATTTTCTCATCATTGGAGGTTTAGAAAGAGGTACAGGCATTTTTGTTTCCCAGGTGGAAAAGGGTTCAAAGGCTTATGACGCTGGTTTGAAAAGAGGGGATCAGGTAATTCTTTTGTTGTCTCATTTTTTTTTCTTTTATCAAAGTAATTGAAACCAAGTATCAACAAACTCTTGTGGTTACATCAATTTTTAGATACTTAGAAACTTAAGAAAGACTGGATACATTTTCTAGTTTTTAATGAAAGCTATTGTTTGTTTGTTTTTTGTTAATGCTAAACGAATTTCTCTTTGTAACGCAAAAAAGACTATTTGTTTGACATTCCATGACTCATTGGTGTTAATGAGCCTACATAATTGAGATATATCATTTAGTTCTTTGTCATATATTATTTTTATCATTTTTAACATCGTTATCATACTTGATAGCAATATGATTGTCATGAAACCGAAAAGATTATATTTATAAGATGCTGTTATTATTGCTGTTGAAATTAATATAAAAATCTAACACTTCAATTCTTCTAGTTAAAATACAGCCCCTAAATTTACTGTCCTCGATTTGAAAATGTTTAACTTAAAGCTCAATCCGAGGTCTTATCATCTGGGATGGAAATGCAACATTTTAAATGACATCTGCATTTAAAAATTAACATTGTACATTGGGGAGGGGGGATAAACTTATCAACTTAATCTGATTCTCTCTTTTGCCACTTCTATCTTCCTTTTATTTCTTCTTTCTTTTATTTTATCACGGAAACCAGATAATGTCTTCCCCTTTCCTTCTACATAATCAAAAGTGGATTAGTCCATTATTTCTGAGGTGTAGACAGGACGTAACGGTTGTGCTAACGAAAAGATGGGCAAGTGAAATTGTAATTGGACATTTTGAAAATTCAGATCTAGAAAAACAGGTTTCTTATTTTCAGTCAACAAATAAAGCTGCTTATAATGTACGCAAATATGACTGTTCAGTACCCTAACTGGGTGACAGTCTGGGAATACCAGGTACTTCCAATTCCAGTTGGGTTTGTTATATTCACTTAGATGCAAAATACTCTTGAGAAAGGTATGAATCTTCCTCCCCATGCTATGGGTTAATTAGCAGGCCTTGTATCAGTAAATCTTTATTATTCCAATAAAAAACTTTCTTACGGTATTTGTCTATACTTCTGAGATGAGATAGTATTTACATTATTTACACTGTTGTCCTTGTCTTTATTGCCATTTTATTAATTGAAATAAAGGGTTTGGTTCAAAACTTTTTGCGCCTGAAGAAGGCTGGAATGTACAATGACTGAAACATTGTAAACATAGCAATAAATATGAGGACAACATTCTGAACAGTGTAAATAATGTAAACATTCTTACAATCTAAAAATATTTCTGAATTTAAATAACCAGCAAAAAGTTTAATATGTCATATAAAATAAAATTGTTTAAAATCCAAAAATCTTGCCAGAAGTATTCAGTAATAGTAATATTAGCCATTTTCTTATTTGACCTTCAATGACCAAGCAGCCAATACGACTGTTGATTAAAGTTTATAAAATCTTTCTCTTAAAACAATTTTTCAGTAAAACCAGTTTCTTGAGTCCAGACGCTATCATTGCATTTGCTAGTATGGCGTCCCCTCCCCTTTTTTTTTAATAAATCGTTTTCAAATTGTGCAGAATGTCAATCCTGATTATGTCATTATTTTCTCTTCAAGTTAGATATCCTACCCATTTTAGTTTTTGATACTTGACTAATGATGAAAATTTGACTTGCCACTTTTAAAATGCTAAGGAAAACGGTGTTGGTATTCAAATACCCCACTGTCTTAACCGGGTGTTCAAGAACTGGATTTGATATTTTACTGAAATTATTGATTATATTTACATCCAAAAACAAATCCATTCACTTGTCTTCTGACTTAAATTGCAATATTTTTAATGCTTCAGGGGAGATAATTCAGTAAGACCATTTGTATTTTTTTTTTACAAATTGACTTGAACACTTTTTTTTTTCTTCAGCATGAATTAAGATTTAAATAGAAAAAAATCATTAAATTTAAAATTCCTTTTTACTGCTTTAAGAAATTTTGAGCTTTTAGTTCTACTTTATTAATAAAAAGTTCGTTATATATAAAAATCTTTTTTTCCATAACTACTTGGAAAAACTTAAACCTTATCTTGTAAGAGAAGCCCAAAATAGTTTTAAGAATAGATATTAATGTGAATTTAATAATTTAGATTTTAAACTTTTTTTTTTTTTTTCCTTGTACTGAATATTTTTAAATGTGTATATAAGCAAGAATTAGATGTGTATCTTAGCCAAAAGTGGTAATTTTCTGTGTAACAAAAAAAAAGTTTTAGCTCTAGGATACATACAGTATTTGATGTCCACAAATTCTTTATTATTCTTTTTTAAGGTTTTAGTAACTTTGATCATTAACATGAATTTTTTTTCTTGTTTTTTTTACTTTTTCCTTCTTTGGTTTTTTAAAAAAAATTTTCTTTTCCCTTATTTCTCTTTTTCTCTTGCATTTTTTCATTTTATTTCTAACTTTCTAATTTTGTTTTTTTTGTTTTTTTAATTTTTTAGATTTTGGAAGTAAATGGTGTCAATTTTATAAATATTTCACATTGTAAGGCTCTTGAAACTTTACGAGGAACAACTCATCTTTCTATCACAGTCAAATCAAACCTCTTGGGCAAGTATTGATTTATTTTTTGAACTTTTATTTGCAGCGTTAAAGATATTTCAGTAACAGTGCATAGTGCATTTAGGTAAATACTAAATTCTAATATTTCTTCTAAAACAATACCTTCTAAATATTGAAACAGGGCTCACAAACCAGAGACATCAGGGAATTGAAAAATAGTCACTTAGTGTGTGTGTGGTTTTTTAAATCCTGGATTTATTAGGGAAGTTTGGTTTAATGTCAGGGAAATCATAATTTTCTGTTGCAACTTGATATGACATGTTTTTTGTTTTGAAAATTGTTTAAAAACAAATGTTAAATATTATTTATCTGATATTTGTTTCCTAAGATAAGTAAAAAAAAAAAATAGAATTAAAAATATTTGCATGTTTCACTCCTGAATTGATAAATTTGAAGTTTTAATCCTGAATTTTATGAGGTTCAAATGACCCTAGTAAAACTGTGCCACTTTGTTTAAAAAATATTTGAGTAATATGGAAAGTGGAAAACACATGAAATGTAGGATATTTATAGACATACCATAGCTTCGTTTTTTTTTTTTTTTTTTTTTTAAAGTACGTTCATCAAAAACTAATTCCATATCAGACCTAATTAAGACAATGTGTGCAGTAGAGATGTTACATTTTATATGATTAAAAGGTTTGTTTGTGTCCATTCACCTTCTTAGCTGTACCCTGATGTGGGTATATACTTACTTTCTGTTTGTATATTATGCAATGTCAAAAAAATGGGTAATTTCAGTGAATTTTTTAGGAAAATCAGAATTATCATAGTTCAATGGTTAGGCCATTGAATTTTATGATAACCCTGGGAAATAATTGAAGTGACCTAAGCATCAGTAAAACTGTAGAATAATTTTATCACTGATGCTTCGATAACTTATCATTTGTTAATACCTATTACAAATTGGCTTAGTTTTAATCTTTAAGCGTTGATTTGTTAATTGTTTTTAAATTAGGTTTAGAAATTTAAAGCTGTAATTTAAATTTTTTGTTCATGTCCTGCAGAGTTCCGAGAATTACTAGCTGAGAAAAGATGTCTTAGCACAAATAAAGATGAGCCGGTCAAGTATACCGACCATAAGCAGCGGCTATCCGCCCCTGATTTGGAGGCCTCCTTGGTACCGGCTATCTCTTCAACCAAAGAAAAAAAGAATGATAAAAAAGAACGCGGGTTCATGACAATGACTTACAAACCCAAAATTCGTAAAGCTTTGATGAGAATAAATTTTATACCAAAGCTAAACAAGTAAGTTTGTTGGTTTATTAATCTTTGTCTAATAATGCTAAAGAAATAACGGTAAATGTTCGTTTTAATTCCCTTCACTTTCCCTCCTTCAAATTTATCCAAAATAGCATTATTTCTGTGCAAATGTATATGCTGAACTCAAATCAACAATTAGTTATTGAAGAAATTTACCTTTTTTGCTTTGAAAGTCCCTTAAAAAAAAAAAACTATATCTCACACTTTTTTCTCTCCCGTAACTCTCACGAAGTCATGTAATTAACTGCAGAATGACGTTCTACGTAGGTAGAAATTTTGTTTGGAATTTTGGTCGATTTTCTTCCTTTTACTGATACTTCTGGTGATGATCTTTCCGCTAATGAAAATAATAAGCGTAGAAATACAATAGCGCATTGCTTTCATTCCCGGAAGTACATCGCCGGAAGTACATCGCCGGAAGTATCAGTAAATGAAGAAAAATCGCCAAAAATTCTGTGAAAATTTGTTTACATGCGCAGTATGTCATTCAGCAGTTAATTACATGACTTCGTGAGAATTATGGGAGAGAAAAAGTGCAAGATATAGTTGTTTTTTTTTTTTGTTTTTTTATTTTTTTTATTTTTTTATTTTTTTATGGACATTTAGATAAACAAAAAAGGTAAGTTTCTTCACTAACTAACACATGATTTGAGTTCAGCATATACATTTGCACAAAGATAATGCTATTTTGGATAAATTTGAAGCAGAGAAAAGCGAAGGGAATTAAAACAAACATTTACCGAAATAACTACCATTGAAATAAGCCACCATGTTATTTTTTTTTTTGTTGTTGTTGTTTGTTTAAGGGAAGCAGAGTTGTCTCTCTTTGAAATTGCCCTACTTCTGTTACATGATAATTTAGTGTATAAAATGTATATTAAAATGTATATTAAAATGTAGCAAATATAATGGGATTAGAATTTTTTTTTTTTTTTTTTTACTACCTACCTTTGTCCAATAATAGTTGGTACATTTAATGTATAAAATGTTGATTTTTTTTTTTTTTAAATTTTTTTTTTTTTGTTGTTGTTTGATAGACAAAATGGCTGACATTTTTCAGTGGAACAAGTGACAGAACCTTCCAAGTTAATGAGAATAGAATTTTACTTGTATAAAATATGTAGGATAGAACAAAGACAAGACTACCAATACTTCTTTGGTTATTATTTCACCCCAAGCCAGGCAATAAAGCCTCTAAGATGCAAGGGTTTTACTGAATGTGAAAGAATATAAGAAAAAGATAAACATTATATAGGAAATAGAACAATAAAAGAAAAGGAATTAAGAAGACAAAGAATAACGATTGACATTGCATTTAAATTTTTGAAGATCAAAGTTGAGTGGTAAGCAAGAAGCCGGAAGAGAGTTCCATAAGCAAGAAGTGCAAGGGAAAAAACTGTTAGCATAAAACTTGGTTACATCTAGCTATTTCAACTGTAAGATCATGCGACATAGCTACCAATCTAGTACTGCACTTAAATTTATTAAGTCACAGTACCAAAGAGGAAAGTTCATCAGCACAATTATCATGAAAGTAATTTTTAAAAAAAACCAAAAAAACTATATATAATCATGAACTTGGATTGGTAGCACCTGTTAGGGTTCCAGCTATGGGCAAAGAGTGAACTCTCAAGCAAAAACACTGTAATTGTTATCGTAAAAATAGTGGCAATACATTTTCATAGTCATAGTAAAAATGGATATTGGCTTTGTTACCAATCGGGGAGCCGAGTTCAAATTCCAGTTGAATTCCTTGCATTGATTTACGCATAAATACCCTTGGGAAAGGTTATAATCTGTCTCTTCCCTCCAGTTATGGGTTAAATAACAGGACAGATTGGGTTCTATGGCCTTGGCTGGCAACCAGTCTACTGCAGAAAGTAATGGTAACCTACTGCTGGGTAATCATCTGCTCATTCATTCATGTCTCTTTCATGACATGATTGCCCAAGCATGTATCACGTGTGGCACTTAACTGACTGTTATTTTCATAGTAAAAATAATGGCAAACCTACTTATAGTAGACTAGCAATAGCTTTTATCTGTAGATAAAGCCATACAGTTGCATTCGCAATATTTAGATTTTAGTATTAAATAACCCATAGAGGTATTGATATGCCATTTAATAAAATCAACCAACCTATTTAATAATTTTCTCTTTACTTGTTGAAAATTCAAAGTCAGGTGATCATTGATGACATTGTCAAGAAAATATTTGGCTTTTTTACTTATTTTACCCAACCTAGAACCTTCGCTGGATGTTCTTTCATCATATTTACTAGAAGAAATAGATGAAGTTTACTTTGCTATGTATGTCCTGGGTATGATAATAAACTACATCTAGCAGCAAGGCTGCTGATTGGGAGAGTGGAGATTTTGAGGAGTGTGGAACCACCTCTTAATTGCTGTTCTTTTCAGGTCCACTCTGACCTGGGGTGGTAGCACCTATTAGGGTCCCAGTTATGGGAAAATAGTTAACCCCCAAACTGGATTCTGTTTGAGAGGGAAAAAAAAATTAAGAAACTACGAGAACTCTTACAGAATGTAGGTAAAGAGAGTGATAAGAAAGGACTACAAATAAACTGCAAGAAAACCGAATGCATGTTTACCAGCAAAAAGGGCAGCCCAGAATTTCAAATACAGGTGGGGGATACTAAAATCAAGCAGGTATAAAAATTTAATTAGCTGGGAACTGTTCTAACAGAAGACGGAAAGTGCGACACTGAGATCTGAAGGCAAATTAGCATGGTGAAAGAAGCATTCCAGAAGTTGAGTAAAGTATTAAGAAACAGGAAAATTTCACTAGAAACAAAGAGAGTACTGGATTGCTATGTGATGTCAGTTCTTCAATGTGGCAGTGAATGCTGGACAATATCATCGAAGATGAAGGAAAAACTTGAAGCAATTGAAATGTGGTTCTACAAAAGGTTGCTGTGAATATCATAGATCGAGCATGTGAGCAATGATGAGGTTTTGGAAAGGATGGAAACGAGAAGGAAATTAATACCGAGTATCAGGAAGAGACAGCTAAAGTTCCTGGGACATGCAATGAGGAAGGAGAACTTGGAGAACCTGATACTAACAGGCCAGATAGAGGGAAAAAGAGACAGTGCAAAGCAGTGGATAACATATTTGAAGAGCCTGATCAGGTGGATGACAGAATGAGGGTTGTGTGGTGTACTTAGAGCCATCAAGGACAGAGATACCTGAAAAGCCATGATCGCCATGTGTCCTGAAAGGACAGGGCACATAGAAGAAGTCTTTAGCATCTGATAGCAACTTATCTAAGAGAAGGAAATTTCTGAAATAAAACCTCTACACCTACTCTGTGTAGAATAGGGTCGATCAAACTCTTTGACTTTGGTAGGTAATCTTCCGAGAAATGCTGTTCCAGTCTCCTAAGCTAGTTAGTGTTAGTAAGGGCTTAAAGCTGTAAAACTCACACTAATATTTTCATGATGGTTCAATTTCGAAGCCATCAAGAAAACTGTTAAACCCATGCTAGCATGGAAATGGACACTTGATGATAATGATAGAAATATTTTCTGTTGGAAAACCCATGTGCATGTTAAAGTACTATGAAATCCTGTTGACATGAAAATAAAGTTCATTTCAAGATGACATTGTTTTGCCTGAATAATGCAATATATTAAATTTTTTTTCTTTTTCTTTCAGTAGCGATAATAGTATGAACCATTCAGATGAGAGTTTATACACAAAGCCATCTCGCAAGTCTTCCACCTCGTCGTCTACATCATCATCTACTGCTGGCATGTCTAGTCATTTGTCTGTTAGCAACCCTGACTTATCGGTGTCAGGATTGAATATTGATGATGCAAAAACAGAATTTCCTGAAAATGTTCTAAAAATTTATCGGTCTGATCAATCTTTCAAGTACCTTCCTGTTTACAAGGTAAGCATGAAATAGGTAAATTTGGGATCAATTCAAAATTTTCAGTCAATATTTAAGTAAGATGAATTTGTTGGGAATGAGATATTCATTGTTTTAAAACATTGTAAACTTACACCAAAAAAAAAAAAATATTGACAAGCATGGACATCTGTACTCACACACACAAAAAAAAAAACACTGTCAAAAGGATGGTTTTTCCCTTGACTCCTCTATTATTTTAACTACCTTCAATCTTTGGCAATGTTTTTTTTTTTTTTTTTTTTTATAGGAGCCCAAAATGCCAATTACAGGTTGGGCACACTAAAATCAACCAAGTACAAAAATTTAAATACTTGGGAAGTGTTCTAACGGAAAGGAAAAGTGCGACACTGAGGCTCAAAGGCGACTTCGCATGGCCAAGAATGCATTCCAGAAGTTGAGCAGAGTATTAAGAGACAGGAAAATTTCACTAGAAGCAGAGTACTGGATTGCTATGTGATGTCTGCTCTTCAATATGTCAATGAATGCTAGACAATATTATCAAAAATGAATGAAAAACTTGAAGCGACTGAAATGTGGTTCTATAGAATGATGCTGCAGATATCATGGATCGAGCATGTGAGCAATGATGAGGTTTTAGAAAGGATGGAAACGAAAAAGTAGTTAATACTGAGCGTCAGGAAAAGACAACTGAAGCTCTTGGGACGTGATGAGGAAGGAAGACTGGGAGAATCTGATAATCACAGGTCAGATACAGGGAAAGAGAGACAGAGGAAAGCAGTGGATAATATATTTGAAGAGCCTGAGCAGGTGGATGGCAGAGCGGGTTTTGGGTGGAGTAACAGGAGAAAGCGTGCTAAGAGCCACTAGGGATAGAGAGAATGTGGAAGGCCATGATTGCCTACGTCCTGAAGGGACATGGCACATAGAAGAAGAATGATTAGAATTTTAATAGAGCTTAAACATATGAAAGTGAAGTTATACATTTTTTTGAGAATTTACAACAAAAATATTGAACACTATTACTTTTATTTACGAGAATAATTTAATATTTCCAACATAAAAACTAATATAATGCAAATGTGTCATTTTTCAATTTGTAAAGAAATAAATGTATTTTTTTTTTTTTTTTAATTCATAAAATTTATTGTTGGTTCACATATTTTAATAATTTAGTAAATCGTTATAAGATTTACTAAATTTTTAAAATATGTGAACCAATTATAATTAAATCCTTATTATTTACGATTGTTCAAATTGATTAGTAGTTAGCTGATGTTTTGTCAACTATTTTAATCAACAATAGAATCGTGTAAATGAACAGTTTAATAAATGGTGTTTAATATTTTTGTTTTCAATTCTCAATAACAAGGAAAATATTTAAATTCACTTAGGTTTACACTTTATTCCAATTTTAATCATTGCTTTTTAAAAGAATAAACATTACTGATGAGTGAAAGTAGAACAGTACCAATAGAAAAATCATTCTTTTGACACTCCATTTTTTTTTTTTTTTTTTTTTTTTTTTTTGTGTGTGTGTGAGCATGAAAGTCCATGTTTGCCAGAAAGTGATCTTTTAATAAAGTTTGGATTAATCACTTGTTTATTCAAATAAAAATTAAAAAAAAAATCATTGACAATAATTATGACAATTCTAAACTGAACATCTTAACAGTTGAAATTGTCAAAACTTTCTCGGCTAAGTTATCAGTTTACATTAAACTCATATCCTTATCTTCATTATTGTCTCAATGTTTCGGCCGTCATGCTCTCCAAACTTTTTCAGATGTCGGTCAATCTGTTTAACCTTCAGGGAATTTTAAACCAAACCTTTTACATAATTGATGGGAGTAAACCGTTCTCATTCTGCTGTCCTGTAGCACAAGATGTCTTGTCCAATGGGACAAGAGATTAAAACACTTAAAAAATTGGTGGCATCATCATTGTGATTTTAATTCTGAGGACAGGTAGTAAAGACTCAGACTTGGCGGAAATAGAGTAGACAATATCTGGGCAGAACAAAAAAAAAAAAAATCTTGCAAGTTATGGACAGTGGAATAAGAATATTGTATTTACTGATGTGCAAATACTCTTGGGAAACATATTAATCCATCTCTTCTCCCTCCAGCTATGGGCTAAATAACATGACAGATTGGGTTCTATAGCGTGTCTCATGTATGGCATTTAACTGACTACCTCGATTAAATGAACAGTTCAGTTTGAAATTCTTAGGTTACTTGGATTGACTCACACACATTTGATGAAGGACAGATATCGAAATGGCTGAAAGTAAATTTTGTTACTCTGCAAAGATTATTACAAAATTCCACCAAATGACGCCCTCCTCATCTTTGTGAAAACCTTCAATTTATAACAATGAAAAATTTTTTCTTTTTTAATTTTCTTAATGTTTAAAAAAAAAACACTTAAAAAGAAAAAAATCAATGTTTTCATAGTTTAATTACAAGTAGTAAATTACACTTTTTATTGTTTTATTTACCTCTAAAAATTTTAGATTTAACTTAAATTTATTGAAAGATTAATATTTATTTTGAAATTTGCTGAAATCTTTTTTTTTCTCCTCCTCTTTAAAGGAAATTGATGCAAGAACTACAGTTATGTTAGCACTTCAAGAATTTGGAATCAATGAACCTAGCCGGTGAGTATTGTCATTTTTCTTAATATTTATAATACAGATCGAATGTTCAGTTTGCTATAATTTAATATTGGAATTGAATTTTTATGAGGTGGTAGGAAGTTTAAATCATTTTAAGAAACTAAGTTCTAAATCTGTGTATTTAGGGTTACATGTACACATATAGATAGAGGGAAGATGCATATAAGTAGAGAGAAAGAGAAAAAACACCCCCCCCCCCAATCTAAGTAATAATAGCAGTAATTATTAACTGCCTATCAGCAGGTAAGGGAAATGGAAGACGTTTGCCTGCGGTTAGAAAATGGGTACTTTTTCTTGGAAGACAACCCACATTTTGGTGCATACAATGGCTTAAATGCTGTCAATATAACAACAAAGATGAGGACAACAGTCCAAACAATGTAAATAGTGTAAATAATTACAATGCCTCATCTCAGAAATATAGACAGATGTCAAAGGTGAATATGGCAACAAAGATGAGGACAACAGTCCAAACAATGTAAATAGTGTAAATAATTACAATACCTCATCTCAGAAATATAGACAGATGTCAAAGGTGAATATGGCAACAAAGATGAGGACAACAGTCCAAACAATGTAAATAGTGTAAATAATTACAATGCCTCATCTCAGAAATATAGAGAGATGTCAAAGGTGAATATGGCAACAAAGATGAGGACAACAGTCCAAACAATGTAAATAGTGTAAATAATTACAATGCCTCATCTCAGAAATATAGACAGATGTTGAAGGTGAATATGGCAACAAAGATGAGGACAACAGTCCAAACAATGTAAATAGTGTAAATAATTACAATGCCTCATCTCAGAAATATAGACAGATGTTGAAGGTGAATATGGCAACAAAGATGAGGACAACAGTCCAAACAATGTGAATAGTTATAATACCTCATCTCAAAAATAGCATATAATTCTTTAATTTTGTAACTATTTCTTTTATTTCTCAAGGAGTTTAATTTGAGATTTTGAAAATATGATTGCCCAGTTAATGGTAAACATGTCAAAATAGACTCCATCCCCATTACGAGAGATGTCCTGTTAGACAATACCCACCTTGCTTTATGCAAGATTAATCTTAGTTTTGTCTCAACAAAAACACGTATATAGTTCTTTAAGCGTTTGTTTAAATTTCTTTACTTTGTGAATAAAATTTATTTTTAAAGTTATTTCTTTACAATATGGTAAGTAGTAAGTATAGTATGTGATAAGTAAGTATAGTATGTGATAAGTAAGTATAGTATGTGATAAGTAAGTATAGTATGTGATAAGTAAGTATAGTATGTGATAAGTAAGTATAGTATGTGATATTAAGCAAGTATAGTATGTGATAAGCAAGTATAGTATGTGATAGAAGAACTTAAAATTATAGTATGTGATAAGCAAGTATAGTATGTGATAAGCAAGTATAGTATGTGATAAGCAAGTATAGTATGTGATAAGCAAGTATAGTATGTGATAAGCAAGTATAGTATGTGATAAGCAAAGTATAGTATGTGATAAAGCAAGTATAGTATGTGATAAGCAAGTATAGTATGTGATAAGCAAGTATAGTATGTGATAAACAGAGTATAGTATGTGATAAGCAAGTATAGTATGTGATAAGCAAGTATAGTATGTGATAAGCAAGTATAGTATGTGATAAGCAAAGTATAATTATGTGATAAGCAAGTACTTAGTATGTGATAAGCAAGTATAGTATGTGATAAGCAAGTATAGTATGTGATAAGCAAGTATAGTATGTGATAAGCAAAGTATAGTATGTGATAAGCAAGTATAGTATGTGATAAGCAAGTATAGTATGTGATAAGCAAGTATAGTATGTGATAAACAGAAGTATAGTATGTGATAAGCAAGTATAGTATGTGATAAGCAAGTATAGTATGTGATAAGCAAGTATAGTATGTGATAAGCAAGTATAGTATGTGATAAGCAAGTATAGTATGTGATAAGCAAGTATAGTATGTGATAAGCAAGTATAGTATGTGATAAGCAAGTATAGTATGTGATAAGCAAGTATAGTATGTGATAAGCAAGTATAGTATGTGATAAGCAAGTATAGTATAACGATAAGCAAGTATAGTATGTGATAAGCAAGTATAGTATGTGATAAGCAAGTATAGTATGTGATAAGCAAGTATAGTATGTGATAAGCAAGTATAGTATGTGATAAGCAAGTATAGTATGTGATAAGCAAGTATAGTATGTGATAAGCAAGTATAGTATGTGATAAGCAAGTATAGTATGTGATAAGCAAGTATAGTATGTGATAAGCAAAGTATAGTATGTGATAAGCAAGTATAGTATGTGATAAGCAAGTATAGTATGTGATAAGCAAGTATAGTATGTGATAAGCAAGTATAGTATGTGATAAGCAAGTATAGTATGTGATAAGCAAGTATAGTATGTGATAAGCAAGTATAGTATGTGATAAGCAAGTATAGTATGTGATAAGCAAGTATAGTATGTGATAAGCAAGTATAGTATGTGATAAGCAAGTATAGTATGTGATAAGCAAGTATAGTATGTGATAAACAAGTATAGTATGTGATAAGCAAGTATAGTATGTGATAAGCAAGTATAGTATGTGATAAGCAAGTATAGTATGTGATAAGCAAGTATAGTATGTGATAAGCAAGTATAGTATGTGATAAGCAAGTATAGTATGTGATAAGCAAGTATAGTATGTGATAAGCAAGTATAATAGTATGTGATAAGCAAGTATAGTATGTGATAAGCAAGTATAGTATGTGATAAGCAAGTATAGTATGTGATACTCAAGTATAGTATGTGATAAGCAAGTATAGTATGTGATACTCTTTTGACACTTTTCATGTGTCTTTATTTTTTTTCTTTATTTGCAGGTATCTTTGTTAAACTTAGTCACTTTTTTTGTTAATACTTATCAGGTATTTGTATAGAAAAATACAAAAATCATTTTTGTTGAGGAATTCTTTCTTTGGTGCCCTGACCACCTGAATTTACTTGTGCTACTAGACTGGCTTCTAAGTTCCCCCACCCTTTTACTGCCAAAATAGTCAAATGTAACTTCCACTTCTACTCTAGTAATTTCTTTTCTCCCACTTCACGCCTGTGGAACTCACTTTGATATACATACTTCCCTGATAGCTCTAATTGCCAAGAGTTTAAGTGCAGCATCGATTGCCATCTTCTATCTCTTTGATTCCCATCTTTCTCTCATCCTTCAACATACACTGTTCATTGTTCCGTTTTCTTATTTTCTATTCTCTCACTATAAACCTTGTGCACCAGTGGCAGTTCTACTTTGCTTGTGGTAAAATGGTTATTGACAAAATTGGTAATTTTATTTACAAAACAAGTTTTACAATTTTGATAAAATTAAAAAGAAAAATTTAATGTATTTTTTATTTATTTATTTTATTTTATTTTTTATTTTATTTTTTTTTCAGAAATTACTGTCTTTGCGAAGTTACTGTTACCCCTGGAGGTTTGACAAAACAAAAGAGATTACCAGAGCAAATGACCAACCTCCATGAGAAACTTGGGTTAAATAGCAGGTGAAGTTTTCATCCCCCCCCCCCTATATATATATATATATATATATATAAAAAGAAGTTTTTACTCATGCCATTAATAGTTTTGTAAGTAATGATTTGTTGTAAATCATAAACCTTTCCTATGCCATTGATTATTTAAAGCATTGGAGACATGGTTCCCCTGTCCAGTGTGGAAAATGTCATGAACAGAGTATATGACAAATGAGGTAGTTTTAAGGAGGATAGAGACAGCTAATGAAGAAAGCAGACTTGGAGAATTTAACACTCGTAGAATAAATTGAAATCAAATGGATGTAGGAACAACTGCTAGAGACAGAAAAGTGATAAGGGAGAATTTAATGTTGATAGTAAGAAAAGCCATCATTGTCTATATACTAGAAGAAAATAGCAGAGAGAATAAGGAAAGGAAGCTTGGAAAATTTAATACTCACAGAACAGATCAAAGGTAAGTAAATCAGAGGAAAGCAGTGAGTAACCCGTTATATATTGCTGTGTATTGTGGTGTAGTGGATGTCGGCTTGGAACGAGAAATTGGGGAGCCGAGTTCGAATACTTGCATTCACTTATGTGTAAATATCCTTGGGAAAGGTATTAATCTGTCTCTTCCCTCTAGTTATGTTTAAATAACAGAACAGATTGGGTTCTATAGCCTTGGCCGGCAACCAGTTTACCACACAAAGTAATAGCAACTTACTGCGGGATTATCATCTGCCCAGTTAGTCATGTCTCTCTCAAGACATGATCGCCCAAGCGTGTATCACGTATGGCACTTAACTGACTGATATATAAACTGCTGCTGCTGAAACAACAATCGACTTGATAGATAACCAATAACAACGAACACATATATATAAAAAATATTTCGATTCTGTTTGGTGACGTGTGTGTGTGTGTCTCGGTTTATTTTCAACTTCATCCAACCCAGGGATTGAACACAGAACAATCAGGGAACCAAATGTGTTTAACTATGACTTTTATCCACTTGGTTATTTTTTTTTCGTTCTTTATTGAAATTTATTTGAGCTAAGTCAAGCCTGAAGACTCATTCTTCCCTCCCCTTGTTCTCCTCCCCATTATCACCTGATTTTTGCCCTTTGTAAAACCTGATCACTTTTTGGAAACAATAAAAATTAATTTTGGGGATAAGGAATAGTGTTTTTTTTTTTTTAAATTACTATTACCAGTTTAAATTTTTGCATAAATCTTCTGAATATTTTTCACTGTCATAAACCATTTCCTGTAATTGTTTCTCTGTCTTCCACACAGATACTACCTGAAGGACAATATCTGCACTGACACACTTGTACCAGAAGAAATGATGGGGGAGCTTATTAAAGAATCTCAAATCAATTTACTGCAGTTGAACACAATGGAGTTGGCCTCCCAATTGACCCTTTCTGACTTTGAGGTGTTCCGAGAAATTGAACCCACTGAATATATAGATGACATATTTGGCATTAAATCTTTGTTTGGTCACCACAATATTCGCAAGTTTGAAGAGGTAAGTAATGATTAACTTTTTGTGCCTCAAAATATTCACACAATGGAAGCAGATTTATTATCGTATATGTACCATTTCTTCTCAGGATGCAAATTTTTGTAGCTCTCCACAACATCCTATCTTTTTGTAACTGTTACAAATGTTTGTTGTCACCCCTGTCCCTCCCACTCTTTAGGTAACTCCTTGTTTATTTTTCTTGCTTGATTGTACTTGTTTTTCATATAAACTGCAATATTGTTTTATTGGTCCATTCGGAGGGGAGGGTAGGGAAAATTTTGTGGGGAGGGAGGAAGAATAATTTTTCTAGATTAGTGTTCATTAGACCTTGTTTTAGGCTGTAACATTTGTGAGAATCTAAAAATATTTATGTAGAAGTCAAATAAAACTTAACCTTCTAACATGGCTGCTTCCTTTTGTCTCTTTGAAGTAAGGCCAGCTAACCTACCTCATTTATAGGAGAGTACCTAATGCAGCAGGTGGGTTAGTCCACTTTACTATAATGGACCTGCTCAACACATTTGCATGAGTGGATTCTATTCACTTTACATATCTCTTCATTTGATCACTAAGAGGTTTTTTTCATGTGGAGTGGCCACACCAATCTACTTGCATGTCAGATCAACTATGATTAACCAACATTCAACAATTTATTTAATGTCTATGTTGTTCAGACTATTGTCCTTATCTTAAATTTCATATAAAAAGTTGGAGTAGAATTGGGGAAGGAATGATGTAAGTTATCCCTCTCTTTCTTCATAAAAGCTCAATCAAAGGAAGTAAGATAATTCTTGCGTGCAAAATGACATGTAATATATTAAAAACAGAATATTTTGCAAATGAATCACATTGAGCCCACAAACATTCATTCTGCTTACACAAGGAAGGCTGTCGTGACTTAATGAAAATCATTTCTTGGACTTTCAAATAGTAATCAGGGTGTAACTTGCATAGAAACTGAATGTATCCGCTCAGTACTAAACAGCACACTCACGGTTTTGTGTGATCTTGATGTAATGGCTGACTTAGGCAAATTATATGACTGGCCAATTCCTGATATATGGTGAAACAAGCCTAGAAGCTGAGTGGTCCTGACTGGGCATTTCAGCTTTGATTGCTTACTCACCACCATAACTTATGTAGCTTCCCTGTGCCTTTTCTATAAATATTTTGATGCTAATTGTTCTGATGATCTTTCCTCTTTCATACCTAGGCTTTATGAATTTAAGTGCAGTACTAGATTGGCAGCTTGGTCTCGTATTACACTTGAAATGGCTACATGTGTACAGAAATTTTATCCTAAGAGTTACTTCTCTTATTGAAATCTCTTCCAACTTCTTGCTTTCCACTCAACTTTGATCTTCAAAAATTTAAATGCAATGTCAATCGTTATCCTCTGTCTTCTTAATTCCTGTTCTTTTATTGTTCTCTCTCCTTCTTCTTCTCATATTATTATAAGTCCTATGCTAACAGTTTCTTCTCTTGTTTGTGGAACTCTCTTCCGGCTTCTTGCTTTCCACTCAACTTTGCATTTCAATTTTTGAAGAACAATTATCTTCTGTCTTAATTCCTTTGTGTCTAAATGACTTTATCTTTTTGCTTGGGGTGAATGTTAAAAAAAAAAAAACCAAACTTGTGGGTGTATTCATCTATAATATTTTTGTGCTTTAATCTTTTCAGCTTGCTAATCGAGAAATGTTTTGGGTCGTGACTGAAATTTGTAGTGAAACAAATCTCGTTAAAAGGATGAAGATAATAAAACATTTCATTAAAATTGCAAGTAAGTCGTTTATGTTTATTGATTATGTTTGTTTCTTTCTTCCTTTTTGATTCTAATTTTTCTTTTTTATTTTGGAAAAAATTAGTTTTTTATTAAGCTAGACTTTTTTGCTTTTTTTTTCTCTATTTCTCTCTCTCACTCCTCCCTTCTCTCTCTCACTCCTCCCTTCTCTCTCTCTCCCTCCCTTCTCTCTCTCTCACTCCTCCCTTCTCTCTCTCTCTCTCTCTCTCTCTCTCACTCCTCCCTTCTCTCTCTCACTCCTCCCTTCTCTCTCTCCACTCCCTCCCTTCTCTCTCTCTCACTCCTCCCTTCTCTCTCTCACTCCTCCCTTCTCTCTCTCACTCCTCCCTTCTCTCTCACTCCCTCCCTTCTCTCTCTACTCCTCCCTTCTCTCTCTCACTCCTCGCTCTCCTTTTCTCCTTTGGTTTTTAAATTCTTTCTCTCTTTTTCATTTCTTTACAGAGCACTGTAAGGACTACAAGAATTTCAACTCTATGTATGCAATTATTGGTGGCCTTGGCCATGGTGCAGTCTCCAGGTTAAGGAACACTTGGGATAAATTGCCCAATAAATATCAAAAAATGTTTCAGGTGAATCTGTATTTTGATTCATTTTCTATTTAATAATTATCTGTTCAGTTTTATAAAGTATGTTCATCTTAAATTTTTTCATTTAATTTTATTTTCTGCCTGAATTTCTGAAATGAAGAAATAATGATAACTCCTCATTTCAGAAATCATTATTTACATTTGAACTATTGTTCTCGTCTTTGTTGCTATCACAGCATTTCAGCCATTGTGCTCTTCAGCCTTCCTCAGCTATATATTGATCTGGGTAACTTGCAGAGAATTCTGAACTGAACCCTTTAGTCTACTCCCATAGATTAAACAGTCTCATTCCACTGCCTATGTTTAGGGATATCTCATCTGGTTTTTATTTTTAATTTTATTCTGTTATTGCTCAGCTAAGGGATTGAACTCATAATTACAGTGACCAAATTCATGAGCCAATGCTTAAATTCACTGGGCTATTGTTGAAGACTAGAGGACACGATGACCGAAACATTGTGATAACACCAATAAAAAAAGAAGAGTCCAAATGGCAATGTCCATGAAGACCAGCTGAGTTTTAAATGAACAAAGATTTCTGGACACCCTCTCACTTTCTCTCTCTCTCTCTCTCTCTCGTGTTCTCTCGCCTTCTCTCGTTAACTTCTTTCAAGAACATGACTTTTTTAGCCAAATGGTTGGATTGCTAGTTTTCTGTCCATGAGACCTGATTTCAACTCACAACAAGGCCAATTTGTCAAAGAGCTGACTTTTGAATATCACCTAGGCAACCCACCCTAGCATTTAATACTCTTGAGAAGTGCCTGAAAAACCATACTGCAAGTTGACTAAAGACTTGTGTAGATCAGATTGTTTGGAAGCCATCGACATTTACGTGCAGATGTAGCCACAAGTCCACAACTAATGGCTTGATAGCACTACTCCATTTGATTATCTTGACTAGATGTGTTTCCAATTCATGTAACATGGTGATTAAACAAAAGCACTCTTACCCCAGCTACCTGGCCACTTGCAGAGGTGTATTGGCCTATAAAGAAAAAACAAGTTGTGTCTTGGCAATCTACTACAGGCAGAAATCACAAAACATTTAATGTTTTTCTCTCTTTTTCTTCATTTCTCTCTCTCTCTCTCTCTCTACTGCAGGCAACATTTTACATTTTTAGTAAAGCCTAAAAAAAATTTTCATAATGACTTTGAGATTCTCTGCGGAACCAAAGCTGTTACTTTCCTGGTTAATTACAGATTTCTCTTTCCTTTTGTTCTTTGTCTTCTTTTTTGTTATGGCCTGAAAGCATCACAAGATGTTCTTTGTATTCTGTCATACAATAAAATTTTTTTCATCATTTTATCTTTCTTATTCTGTTAAAGAAATTGAGACGTCCCTTTTTAAATAAATGAACTTTTATTCTGATATATTTTTATTCTAATCTAAATTTTGTTTTCATTTTAACCTTTGTTTTAGGATCTCCAAGAGCTTATGAATCCCTCTCGCAACATGGCCAAGTATAGAACATTGATCAGCCCTGAGAATACCCAACCCCCAATGGTAATTTTCTTTTATAAGTTTTGACTCACATGTGAAAACCACAGCACACTTTGATTCGAATGGCATAGCTAAACTAGTAAATTGTAAATTATCAATATGCAAATTAATTGATTTTTCTTTTAAAGAAAGCTGCTATTCCTTCAAAATCAGATTTGAAGAACACATAAAAACTGTAACCAAAAGAAATAGCAAAATCTGAATATATATATATATATATATATATATATATATATATATTAGTAATTTTGTTATTACAGTGGTTTATAAAAAACATAACAATACACAAAATTTTTCATTACACTGTTTATATTATTTGAACTATTGTTCTCATCTTCATTGCTATTTTTATGACATTTTGGCCGTTGTACACTCCGGCCTTCTTCAGGTGCTAGGAATTTCGAACCAAACCCTTTTCATTGAGGTATATCCTTCTCATTCCTTGTGCAAAGCCGCTTCTGGTAGTGATGAGTTATCTCTCCTTAATTTGACTCTCTAAGTTATTTTTTCATCACTGCTGTAGCCTGGTATTCACAGCTCTTTGGTTCAAATCACTGGAAATAATCAATGCCTATATCCATTAGACTATATAAAAGTTTAATTGAATGTGTGTGTGTATATATATATATATATATATATATATATATATATATAATTTATTCATAAATTATAACATGGATATGTTACAATATCACTACAAAAGTAGCCATTTTGTTTCAACACTTTTGTGTCTTTTCAAGTGATGTGAAGAACCATCACATCACTTGAAAAGACACAAAGGTGTTGAAACAAAATGGCTACTTTTGTAGTGATATTGTAACATATCCATGTTATAATTTATGAATAAATATTATTAGCTCTACTTTTGTATTGAGCACTTTCTTAAAAATAGTGTTTCTTTTGACAAGGAATATTATTCCAACAATACTTGTGTGTGTGTGTGTGTGTATATATATATATATATATATATATATATATATAGTCATCCGCTGACAGATCTGTTTTGCTGTATCACAGCTTATCAGTACAGTTAGACTCCGATTGCAACACAACCCAGGATTGAAACCCGACCAAATTGGTGTCAGTTGGCAATTCCACCTCTGAGCTATGGGTGCTCAGTAGGAGGAGGCAGACTTTTTAGCGTGTATATTATCATTATACACGCCCAATAGCTGAAAGTGTTCTAATTTATTGCTGAGGTCTTTGTTATGATAGAGAACATTGTTAGAACTTAAGTTTGATTAGTGTGGATTTCAACACTGATTTTGCTTTACTTAGTAAAAGTGCTAAGAACTTTCTCTTTTGGAATGGTTAGGGTATCTTTTGTTGGGGTATAGTTTCATTCTAATCCCTAACACTGTGGAAATAGTTGGTATATTACTAACTGCCATTTCTCCTGTCATTGTTTTTCTTTAGAAATAGTTTTTCCTCTTTGTTTTCATGGATTATATACTTGGTAAAGACTGTAGAACAGGTAGGCTTAATAACATTAGTACCATGGAGTTGAATTATCGAAAAAAAGGTATATGGCCATGGACTCACCATGCTAGGTATCTGGCCTTGTCTTCTTACCACTAGTTATTACTGCTGGGATGTGGTAAATAGTTTTCAGCCCTATGTCTAAACAGTTTTGAATTCTGTTTCCCTTTTCCTGAACTGTTTGCCAACCAAGGCTAGAGAGTTCAACCCTCCTTGCTATTTAACCCATAGCAAGAAGGAGAAGACAGTTTCATGTCTTTCTTAAGGGTATTTGTGAAATAGTCTCAGCTGGAATTGAACTGAATGCTGATTCAACTTCCATGTGATAACAGCTATGCTACTGGTACATCAACATTAATCTCTGCTAGCAGCATATTTCATTAAAACAAGTGATTTTAAGGGTGTGTGGATGGTGTAATGGATGGATAGCGGCTAGGAATGAAATATTATCGACAATTTTGACTTCCAGTCTCATTCATGGCATTATGTGCAAATACATGGTGGAAAGATATGAATCCATTTTTTCTCCCCTTAGCTATGGGTTAAATAATATGAATTAGACTTTATCATAAGATTGAATTAGACTGCAGACCATCCACCCCATCCTCCTCAGGGAGTCTACGGGACTGGATAGCTGTAGATCCTCTTCTTCCTCAGGGAGTCTACAAGGCTTGAAAGCTGTGATTGATCGTGAGATTTTTATAAACATCTTGAAAATCCTTTTTTTTTTTTTTTTTTTTTTCACAGTTGCCCTTCTTTCCTGTTATTAAGAAAGATCTGACGTTCATTCACCTCGGCAATGATTCTGTTGTTGATGACTTGATCAATTTTGAAAAATTAAGGATGATTGCTAAGGAAATTCGTCACATATGTGACATGTGTTCTGCCAGATATGTAAGTATTTTTTTTTTTTTTTTTTTTTTTTTTAAGAACATAAAAAAGTGAATGATCAACATATTTAAACTCTCAAGAATTTCAATGATCTGTTTTAATTGTTCATACCAATTTTTAGAATATATTCGAGATATTTGGGGATAAACGCATCCCATAGAAATTAAATAATTTAAAAACAATTATCGATGTCATTGGGAATGCACTTAACTCAGTAATAAATACGCGTTCTCCAAAGGAGGCCCTTTGCCTTGAACTCTTATTGGGATTTAAGTTTACTCTAGATCTAAAGTGGAACTTATACATGTGATTCATTGCTAAATAGATCAATATGTGTTCTCCAAAGGAGGCCCTTTGCCTTGAACTCTTATTGGGATTTAAGTTTACTCTAGATCTAAAGTGGAACTTATACATGTGATTCATTGCTAAATAGATCAATATGTGTTCTCCAAAGGAGGCCCTTTGCCTTGAACTCTTATTGGGATTTAAGTTTACTCTAGATCTAAAGTGGAACTTATACATGTGATTCATTGCTAAATAGATCAACTTCATCCTGTAGTTTAGGAATTGTTTCTAGAGGGTAATGCCATCTTACAGAATAATAATACACCCATTCGTACTGCTAAAGTTGTAGTTAAATGGCATGCGGAACATTCTAGTGAAGTAGAACATCTCATCTGGCCACCACAATTTCCAGACTTCAACATCATTGAACGTTTATGGTTCATCTACTGCCTTTCTGCTTCCTGCTTTCCTGCATGCTGGAAATTCTCCTCAGTCGTTCCTGTCTTTAAGAATTGCGGTGAACCCTCTGACCCATCCAACTATTGCCCTATCAGTCTTCTACCGATATTCGCGAAAGTGTTCGAGGCTATAATCAATGCTGAAATAGTTTATCATCTCACCGCCCACAAACTGTTCTCCGACAGGCAATATGGATTCCGCTTTGACAGGTCCACGGCCGACCTGCTAACAACTGTAACGGAGTACATGCTACAGGCCCTTGATGAATCTGACGAGGCTCGCGCGGTTGCTCTGGACATCTCCAAGGCTTTCAACAGGGTTTGGCACCCTGGCCTCCTATGCAAACTACGCGGTTATGGTATTACCGGTTGCCTGCTTGACCTAATCCAATCTTTCTTAAATAACCGCCAAATGAAGGTCGTTCTGAATGGGCGTGCCTCTTCGTCCTACAGCACAAATGCTGGTGTCCCACAGGGCTCTATCCTGGGCCTGACGCTTTTCCTTATTTTCATCAACGACCTCCCAGATGAGATCAAGTCCCAAGTAGGCATCTATGCAGATGACACTTCAATATACTCTCGCTCCAGTAAGAAACCTGTTGTGGCAGACAGACAGACATCTCGCTGCTGACCTTGAGCAGGATCTACACTCAGTGGTGAACTGGGGCAAGAAGTGGCTTGTCAACTTCAATTCATCTAAGACCAAGCTGTTGTCTGTCAACCATTACAGGCAACCTCTTCTGCCTCCCATAAGCATGGACCAGATGATTCTCCCGGAGAGTAATACACTATGCCTCCTCGGACTTACCCTGTCCTCAGACCTCAAATGGAAGCACTATATTGAATCCATAGCAAAATCTACTGCTAAGAAGATTGGGTCACTATGTCGATCCAGGATGTTTTTTCCTCCTGAATCCATCCTGCATATATACAAGTCAACCATCCGTCCGTGCATGGAGTACTGCTGCCATTTATGGTCAGGTGCCCCTGCCGTTCTCCTCAGTGTTCTTGACAAGCTCCAAAGGAGAGTCTGTAATGTGATAGGTACTGATCTGGCGACTCGACTGCAGCCACTTTCCCATCGTCGAAATGTGGCCTCCCTCTGTCTCTTCTATAAATACTTTCATGGCTTCTGCTCGGATGAGCTTAAGTCACTGATGCCTCCTCAACAGGTGTTTACCCGTGCAACCAGACTGGCAACTGGGTCCCACCCATTCACAGTCAGGTTAGCCAAATACAGACGACAATTCTACTCCTGCAGCTTCCTCTCTCGCACTTCCCGCCTGTGGAACTCGCTCCCGTATTCTTGCTTTCCTGACGGCTACAACCTCCAGAAATTTAAATGCAAACTTAATACTCATCTACTAACCACTGGCCTCTAGCTCTCTCCCCTCCCCTGTATAACCTTCCCTTTCTCTCCACCTATGTATCTGTCATCGCACCTGCTTTCTCAGCTTTCTATTGTTCCTTTCTAACTAGCTTGTACTCCTCGCTCTTTTCTAATTAATCTTTATACATTTATGTAGCCCCCTTCACATCAGTGGCGTTTCCGCCTTGCTCGGGGTGAAATGATTAAAAAAAAAAAATTTTTTTTAGAAAAACAAGTGAGGAGTATGGATAAAAATTATTCTGGAGGCAATTGAAGCCTTGTACAAGTTAATCTCCTGCAGATGTCAAACGCTAATCAAACGCTACCAAAGGCAGTTCTACCCCATTTTGAAATAAATTTACTTGAAATTTCAAGGTGTTTCCGTTATTTTGTCCACCCCTTGTATGTATTTAGAAATAGTCCTTCATGTAGATATTTGTTGTATATTTTTAAAATTCTTTTTTGGCTGTTTCTCCAAATACAGGATGTGAGTAATATGTATCTGAATGCCCATAGTGTATATGGCAGCCACACTGTGTCGGGTGTGGCGACTCTGAAACGAACAAAAAACAGGAGAGGTTCGGCAATACCAAATATTAAGAAGATGTATGAAGAGGTAAGCTGGTTGTTGTTGTTTTTTTTATGACCACGTTTTGTGACTTATTAAACGAGAAAGAAAATGGTTGTCTTATTTCTTGTTGTAAACATTTTAAACTCTGTAGATATCAAAGCATATTCTACAAAAAGCAAAACGTCTATTCAGTTTTCTTTTCAATCACCCTGTGTGTGTGCGTGTGTTATATATATATATATATATATATATATAATATACACACTGTTAAATATAAGACGCAATGAATGTCTATTATGTTTAATCATGAGCCATTCTAAACATCGTATTTTGGCTTTAATTTTCAGTTGAAAATATATATATATATATATATATATATATATATATACACACACACGCACACACACTTCTAGAATTTAAAAAAAAATTAATACTAAATTGTGTTATAAAAATAATAAATTTTCCCCAGTTTTAGATTTATTTTAATGATTTTTTTTTTAAATTATAACTGTCAATACCTGTTTATTTTAGATATGAAATATTCATCCCCATTTATATTTTATATATATATATATATATATATATATATATAAAATAAAGATCATGTCTATTTTAAATTAAATATATTTTTAAAATAAAATTAAAAAAATAAATGTAATCCTTGTACATTGTATTGTCTGTTCTAGCATTGTGTTAACCAGATACTTTTATTAAAATTTAAACTATATAATGGCCAGGCTCTGCCCAGCACCTAAGAATTGCTTTGTGCTTGAAACTTAACCATGCTACTGGTGAGATTATATATATATATATATATATATATATATATATATATATATATTTATTATTATTATTATTATTATTATTAAATTCGGTTATAATCCGAGGAAAAGAACAGCCTGATTAATGAAGACAAAAAGAAAACTGTCTTACTCACCTACACGTTTCATCCTGTCATGAACTTAATCAACACTTTGCCTTGATAAAGTCCATCACAGAACAAAACATGCAAGTGAGAAAAATATAATTTTCCTTTTGTCTTTTTTATTTAATCATATATATATATATATATATATATATATATATATATATTCTAAACATATACTGTTAAATATAACAGACAATGAATGTCTATTACGTTTAATCATGAGCTCTTCTAAACATCGTATTTTGGCTTTAATTTCAGTTGAAAATAAAGACAAAAATTCTCCAACATTTGGATAATTTTTTATTAATTTGCTTCTAATCTTTCGGCTCACATATCCATCTTCAGAAAGGTTATTAAAACGGTAATACAATAACATCCACCATCACCGACATTGCATTTGAATACATGGTTCTGTTGTCATTTTGCGCTATCACATTGTATCGTCATAGAACCACATTGCAAATTTGCGAACTGCGTTTATTTTTGGTAACTATTGCTGTTGCCTAGCAGAGTTTTATCAACACAAAATAAAATCATTGGTGATGGTGGATGTTATTGTATTACTGTCTTAATAACCTCTCTGAAGATGGCTCATGTGAGCCGAAAGCTTAGAAGCAAATTAATAAAAAATTATCCAAATTTTGGAGAATTTTTGTCTTTATTTTGAACTGAAATTAAAGCCAAAATTTAGATGTTTAGAACGGCTCATGATTAAACATAATAGACATTCATTGTCTCTTATATTTAACAGTAAATGCTTAGAAAATTATTTGCTGCCTCGATACACTAAATATATATATATATATATATATATATAAATATATAGTGGGTGCTTCAAGCCTTGAATTGTAATCTTTGTAGAGATGGTGTCTCAATAAAAACACTGTATTGAGTTGGAGCATCTAGTCTTGTAAAATCTTGCCTGAAATCATTATGGCAGATCCTCTGTCAGACAGGACCTGCCTTGCTTTTTCGCAAGATTTATCCTGGTACTGCCATAAAAACAAAAAAGAAAAACATGTCATATCTTCCTGGTGTCAATTAAAATAGTGCCCCCCCCCCTATCTAAACTGTCATATAACTGTGCTTGTTTCTTGCTTATTAAGTTAGTTTGGGCATTATATGCCCTGCCATTACCTCAGATAAATAATGGGCCATTCTGTTTTGATTGCAAGGAAATATGGAAAAAAAAAATATTTGAGACACTGTTTGGTTTAAGCGAGGAAAAAAAAAAACAAAAAAACATACATTCCTACATAATAGAATTGTCAATTTTGAATCTGTTCATTTGTACCCACTTACTTCTTTAATAACCTGCATTCATAATTTTGATTGTTATCGCAATATTTTGTAAAAGTTATTAAGCGTGAATATTTAACAATTTATTTTCACAGGTATTTTTGTCGTAGAACTTGCAATTAACTTATTCAATCATTGACTTACGAATTATGATTCTTCTGAAAATTCAAATAAGAAAACTAAAATTAGATTGCTTGTAATTAGAATTTTGGAAAGTGAAGCTAACTCTGGTCATGTTTTGGTGAATTTTCACAAACTCCCACCACCGCTTGACAGGTTTAAGTGGAACTTTCACTTTCCAAAATTATAATTTAGATAACACATCACTCAATAAATCCTGGGCTTAACTAATAAAAAAACAACTTTTATGCAAAATTTGACTTTATTCATCGATATAGTCTCCTAGCGTGAGACACTTGATTCCAACGCTTCTCTAACAATTCGATGCCTTTTTTGTAGAACAATTTGTCTTTGGCCTCAAAATATGCCTCAGTTTCCAATATCACTTCATTGGAACCAAATCTCTTTCCCCAGATCATTCTTTTGAGGTCTGCAAACAGCCAGTTACCGCTGGGAGCCAAATCTGGAGAATAGGGTGAATGCGAAAGCAATTTGAACTACAATTTGTTACAATTGACTTATTACACAGTGCATTGTCTTAGTGAAAGATCACTTTTTTTTTCTTCATTTGTGGCCATTTTTTTATGGTTTCTTCCTTCAAATGCACCAATAATGCTATATATTATTTGTTATTGATGGTTCTCCTTTTCTGAAGGTAATTGATAAACAAAATACCTTGTGCATCTCAAAATACGGAGACCAAAACCTTGCCTGCTGATGTTTACGTCTTTGGTGGTTGCTTTAGACGGCTTTCACCTGCTGCTGTCCACTCAGCTGACTGATGATTTGACTCTGGAGTGAAGTGGTGGATCCATGTTTCATTCATTGTCACATATTTACGCAAAAACCCTTTCTTGTTGCGTTGAAACAGTTGCTAACAGTGCTCTGAATCGTCTATGTACAGTTGTTTTTGATAGTGAGCAAACGCGGCACCCACTTTGAACACAGCTTTCTCATTGACAAATGTTCATACAAAATGCTGAATACGCTGCCTTCTGATATGTTCAATTCCTCCACTATTTCATGCAACTTCAATTTATGACCAGCCGAAATGAGTTTGTGAATTTTGTTTGGTGTTTTTCGGGACAAATACCAATTTTGGGTGACCCGAGCATTCAGCATCATTTGTGTCTTTACAACTGTGTTTAAAGTCAGCATACAACCTCTTAATCATTGTTTCCGACAGAGTAGAGTCCGAATAACACTTATCAAGCCATTGCTTTGCTTGAACAGTATTTTTTCATCAGAAAGCAAAGCTTTATTAACACATGAAATTCAGAATTTTCCATTGTTTTGAAAATTTGCAACAGTAGCTTCACTTAAATAACTGTAATTTGTAAATTAATAATCCGAATAGGCCCAAATTTTGTCACATGCCATTTGAAGGTTAGTACTTTATATGGGTTTTTTGTTAGTGGTACCATCTACATGTCAGGCCCTGGACTTATTGAGTGATGTGTTAGAAAAAAGGAATCGCTTAAAATTTTGTTTCTATTATTATTTTTTTTTTATTGGTCTACCAAATCTTGGTAATTTGGTTGGCATTAAAATTGTCTTTTACTCAATATGTTTTTTCTTTTTTTGTATTAGTCTCAGATGATCAAACGTGTCAAATCCTACTTAACCAAAATGCCGGTGATAACAGATGAAGATAAGCTACAAGAACTGTCGCTTCAATGTGAACCTCCTCGTAAGTGACCCTTGTCCACCTCTCTCCACATCATTTCCATCCCCACCATCTGTCATGTCCTCCATTGACTGAAGTTTCATTTCACTTCGTAGTCGGGTTTATTTGGGAATCTCGTTCTGCGATCTTTTGTAACGGCAATGTCCAAGTTTCTTGGCCGGGGGATTTATTTACAGAGCTGCTCTACTATTAACATGTCCTGTTCCCTCTGTCTAAGGCGATTCTGGACTGTCACCCTCGCTTTGTCATGTGAGGCTATTGGTTGGATGAAGATTTACCCCTCCCCTTTCACACTGTCGGCAAATGCAGTTTTTAATGTGGGTGAGTACCTGGACTTTGATGACTCTGGTTGTGTGCACCTCAGATGTAGAAATAGTCTTCTGGATCTACCTATCTATTCGTTAGCAGGCAAGGACATTCTTTGTTCCGTTTCTTCAGCTTCCAAATTCATCACAAATGTCTTGGGATTCTACAAAATTGGTATACATCAGTAATGTATATGCGCAGATAGATGGAAATTGGTCATCTGTTGTTTGCCTCTGTGACTCTGTTCATTGGTACTCGTACATTGGTGTTGTATACCACCTTCTTATGTCACCTTATTCGGACTAATTATTACATTTCAAGACAACTGGATGTGTGGGTGGTGTAATGGATAGCGGCTCAGTATCAGAAATCAAAGAGCTGAGTTCAAATTGCAGTCAGGTTCGTTACATTCACTTACGCTCAAATACCCTTGGGAAAGGTATGAATCCATCTCCCCCAGCTATGGGTTAAAAAGTAGGACATATCTAGAAAGACTGTTGTTATTCTTCCAAAAAATTGATTATGCCATATTCACTTAAAAACAAAAAGAATTATTTTTGAAATCCAGAATGTTTCAACTTTAAGTAACTCAAAAAGGGTTGATAAACATTAAAAAAAATAGTCAACCACTGACATACACTACCGGCCATAATTATTAGGCTACCCCAGAGTTTTAAAAAAAAAAATGGTGTATTTCATACTATCCTTTTAGTATTTATTGCCAAGTGAATAATTGTAAATGAAAATAGAATGGTTCTTTTATTAATATTGCACAATAACATGTGCATCAAATAAATTTATAAATATTTAATATTTACCTATATTGCAGTCTCATCAATGAAAGAATGAAGAAAATTTATGGTGATTCAGACAAGTTCATTTTTGCTTCCTTGCTTTGTAAAATTTTGCAAATTAATAACAAAAGAACCATTCTAAAAAAAATTTTTTTTTTTATAGAATTATTCACTTAGTATGAAATAGATCATTTCTTTTTAAAAAAAACTAGGGTGGCTTAATAATTATGGCCGCTAATGTACATATACATGCACATTTACACATTTATATATATATATAATGAATTATTTTGAACATTATTTTTACCGATACTCATATTTAAGTAGATATTCTGTTTTTAATTAAACAGTATTTTATATTTATATCTACCGGCCTGATCATTTCATGATAAATTTTATTGCGAAAATGTGTGTTATCCAGCAGGATTCGAACCTGCGACCCCTATTTATATAGGGGAAGCTACCATTTGATCTGGTACTGTCTTAACCACTCGACCATGAATAGCCTCTTGATCAGACAAGGTTTTTATCATGCTTAACACAATTTTCTATTGTAAACAAACCATATCTGCTCTGTAATGTATCGTAATGTCAATAGGGGTCGCAGGTTTGAATCCTGCTGGATAGCACACATTTTCATAATAAAAATTTATCGTGAAATAATCAGGCCGGTAGATATAAATATAAAATACTGTTTAATTAAAAACAGAATATCTACTTAAATACGAGTATCGGTAAAAATAATGTTCAAAATAATTAATTACAAATTGTTGGTTGCTTATAACCAAGTTTCGTTAAAATTCGTTAATTTCCATAACATATATATATATATATAAATAAAATAAAATACAAAATAGAAAATGTATTTAAATCTAATATGTTTCACTTTCATTAACACTTTTTCAGAAATCGAAAGGTAACTGAAAACAGCCATCCAAGAAACGTTATGCTTGTATGTTGTGATGGTTATTTTTTCATTTATCTCTTGATTTCTGAATAAAGTGAAACATGATTGATTGAGATATGTTTCTTATTTTGTTATATATTATCTTATGTTTTACTCACATCAAATTTTATGTATTTCAGCAATCTTCAGGTGGTTAATATATACACACACACACACATATATATATATATATAAGGAGGTAAATAAGTGTGTATAAGAGAGTGAAAGAACACGTAGATTAAAACCCACTGTACACACATTTGCTTTTATAAATAGTACTCGATACAGAATAGAGCTTAATATTTTAATTTTGTTATTACAATGGTTTGTAATAACAATGCATTATCTCACTATACAAAAATTTCCAGGTTTCAGAATTCATCAAATATTTTCAAAATAAATCATTTTCACCATTTAACATATCACCTGAAGAAAAACCATATTGTTCTGAAACCTGAAAATTTTTGTGTAGTGATAATATATAACAAAAATAATAAAAAATATAACAAAATAACAAAGTAAAACAAAATAGGAAACATATCTCCGTCAATCAATAACATGTGCATCAAATGAACTGTTCTGGTGTCCAGTTTTTGTGCTCTCTTCCCCATGCTAGTCTCTTCTTGTTATTGGCTGGCCGAAGCAAAGACTTCTGCTGCCTTGTAAAATTTTGCAAAGTTATAATAACAAAAGAACCATTCTATTTTCATTTGAAATTATCCACTTGGCAATACTAAAAATAGGAGGAAATACATTTTTTTTTTTAAATTGGAGTAGCCTAATATGATGCCCGGTATTGCGCGCGTGTGTGTGTGTGTGTGTGTGTATGTATATATATATATATATAAGTTATAGTTTAGAACATGTACAAATTATAATTTTCTACAAAAGTGTACATTTTGTTTCAACATCGGAAAAAACAAAACCTCATCAGGTAGTTAATAATGATGGTAATAAACGTTATTTTTGAAAAAAATTAAAAATATCACTTCCCCTTTATTTTTTAAAAAAAATTGTATGAGGCAAAGAGGGAAAAAAAGTGGGTGAGACAAAAAGGAAAGAGAGATAGATAGAAAATAAAGAGAGTAGGAAGACAGGAGAGAAAGAAAGAGCTAAGAGGAAAGAGCCGATGGTAACAGCTCAGAGAGAAATAGACCCGAAAAGAGATACATAGGAAATAAAGAGAGTAGGAGGACAGGAGAGAAAGAGCTAAGAGGAAAGAGATACATAGGAAATAAAGAGAGTAGGAGGACAGGAGAGAAAGAGGAAAGAGCCGATGATAATGGCTCAGCGTATTTTTTTTTTCCTTACTTCGCCTCGGTGTGAATGTAGAAAATTCTTAAGTTCAGATTTGTTTACTTAGTTTAGTTCCTTCTTTTGTGTTTTATTTAATAGTTGCACTAATAGTTTTCTTATGTAGCTACCAGTAGTAACTAATTTTATTTGCCTATATTTATTCCAAACAATTGGAAAATTAATTTTAGCGTGTATTTAAAAAAGAAAAAGAAATCCATTCAAGCAGAAACAAACAAAAATTCCTTAACCCAGTTTCAGCTTTTGATAAAGCTTTTTTTTTTTCCTCACTAATACCCATTTCTGGATAAATAAAAATTAAATTCTTTCAAGTTGATTACCTGCAAGTCTGGAAACCTGTTATAGAATGGATGGGATCCGCCCGGTGTCGTAGGCACAGCTAGCTATGGCATGTGTCTGTCTGTCAATTTATGTTTGTTTGACACTCACTGCTACTGCCTCCTTTTTTTTTTTTTTTTTTTTTTTTTTTTTTTTTTTTTTAAAGCTACACTCGTTTTGTTTTGTTTTTTTTTTTTTAATTTTGTTGTCTTGATAGAATTGAGTCTCAAAATAAAAACAAAAAAATTTGGGAAAGCAGCTCCAGTTCATTTTTTTTTTCTAGTCACGTTTTTTTTTTTTTGTTTTTATTTAATTGCTATTTTCACTGTTGACTATTTTTGTTCTTTTCTTGAGCTGTTAATCACGCACACATACTCACTGGTTTATAAAACAATTGCTATAAGAAAAACAATGTGATCAGTTTCGTCCCTTGATATGCAGACATATAGTGAAATGCGCTTTTAAGCCTTGTTAGATTATGTGCGTTTAATTGTAAGTTTGTTATTATAGTTAATCTTTCAAAGTAGAACTGAAATAAGTGCTTCATTTGGGTTTGTTGTAGAAGTTTGATCTGTATACCTATAGAAATCTTTTTAAAGTTATTTCTTTTCTGGAGATGGATGAACTGTTTGCATGGATGTTTTTACAAAATGTTTTGAACCTCATAAAATCTAACTCGCTGAATATATTTTCAATCTTTCAGTTTTTTTGTTTTTTTTTCTTTTTCTTTGTCTGTGGTAATATTGGTAGCTGTAACTAAAATACTTGTTGATATTTCTATATTGCAACAAATTACACACCACTCATTTTGATTGACCATGTTAATTAGAAATTACTCTGTTACTTACAGGATGCCATGGATAAATTGTTGTCTCAATTATGCAAAAATAAAAATAACAGACATCTCACTTTAACAGATATATTTACCAAAATTATGCAAAAATATCTTGAAAAATACTAAACAGTAAATTTATTTAGTAAAATCACCATTGGCTTCCACCACTGCATCCAGATAACTTCAGAATCACTTGTAACTCTTCTGGACGGTCTACTTGCTTAAGTTGGTGAATGCCGCCATAATTTTTGCCTTCAGCTCTTGTTTGGTTTTATAAAGAATTTTGTTGGTCTCTTGTTCAACTGCACCCCATACATAATGATCAAGGGGTTTGCTGTCTGGGGAGTTAGATGGCCAGATATAAATAATGATGGGGTTGCAGAAATTGTCTGACAGTAATGACTGGCTTCTCCTGCTTGTGTGGTGTAGAGTTTGGTTTCCAGATATAGGATCTTTCAGTAGCCACTCTCTTGACCCAGGGCAGTAGTACCTCCTCCAGGCACTTGATGTAGGCGTCCATGTTGAGTCTGAGGTCTTCATCAACAAATTTGGGAGTTCTTTTATCAGAATGATCAAAGTGAGTTTTTTGAGCTATTGTACCTTCGTAATCACCATTAGACTCACCCAACTCTTTCCAAATCCTCTGCACTGCCCTCAGATTGATACCCAAACACACTGAAATGTTTATATTGGGCATTTCAGAGCAAATGCCAAGAAGTACAACATGCTCTTTCCAAATTTTTAGTGGAGTGAATAGCATCGTGGTACTCTGTTTCTCAAAAGCAGTATCCAACTGACCCTACTATACTGTACAGTTGACAAAAACAACATGCATGTGCAAAATTAAAAATATAAAATGATGACAATTTACGCATAGCACCCTGTATGTAAATGTAAAAATTTATAATTGGTAATAATGAGTGACAGATGCCTATAAAAAGGCACTGTTGATTTATTTATGGCCAATTTGTTTAAATTTTTTGCATCACATGGCAATAATTGTAAGAAAATGATGCACTAAAATAAGTAGCCTAGTAATCGTTTTAAGTTCTCTAACTAATGATGTCATTTTCATATTTTTGTATAAAATTTTTTAACCTTATATTTTTTTTTAAGATTTTAAAGCTATTTGCTTAATAAAAAAAATCGTTAACCTTTGTTGCATGTCAGTTACAATTGTAACTGACATGCAACAAAGGGTTAAAATCTTTCTTGTGCTTGCTGCATTTGATAATTTTTATCTTCAGTGGAAATTCAGTACATAAGAGTTTTATTCTTGTTTAATACTGAAAATATCAGGATTGGTGACCGTATAAAAGAGGCAATCAAACTGCAACTAGCGAGCCACGTGTGGCTCTTGCGACTACGTTGGCGGAGTTTCTTTTATAATCACAGTTAATATAAAAGGTAAATTCCCATATTAAATACACTCGGTATAGTTAAAACTATACCAGACTAGCAGTATAGCCCGGTGTTGCTTGGGTGTAATGAAAACTTTAAAACTAATCCATGGTCCCGGAGCTCAGACTCTTTGGACGTTGGCATGAAAGACTGAAAAGCAATAGTTGTTTCCAGTTAAAGTGAAACCGTAGACTGAAAGAAAAATGAATGGATGTAAGTCAAACTTTGATTTCATGGTATCGATATCAAATAAGTTTTTGTTCGTCGTAAACTGAATTTTGAAGGCTAAATAAGTCCTCTGAGTAAATGGTATCATGGCTGAGACTAAGAACTACAATTATGCCTACTTAGAGCCAAACCCAAAGCAAAAACTAAAATAAAAGGGCTGAAAAAAATACATACATACAGGCAGATAAACAGACACATAAATATCTTGCCTTTTTTATATATATATATATATATATATATATATATATATAATCGATTTTCTGTAAGAACTGCAACCTTGAAACTTCTGAATATCATTTCTTATGTCTTTGTCTATGAGTGTATCAAATTTGATTAAAATCGGACCACTCCTTCTATAACCTGATTTTTTTCGATTATCGATTTTTTGATATTTATTGGGGTACCTTGACACAAAACTTAGCTAAGAACACTCGCAGACACTTATAGTAGAACTGTCAATTTTCAAGAAAATCAGTTCAGTCGTTTCGGAGTCTATAGGTAACGGACACAGAGAGAGAGAAAGACAAAGTTCCATTTATAAATAAGTTTAGATTAGATGTGTGTTGTGGTGCAGCAGATATCAACTCGAAATGAGAAATTGGAGAATTGAGTTAATTTTCCAGTTAAATTCGTTGCATTCACTTATGCACAAATACCCCTTGGAAAGGTATTAATCTGTCACTTCTGTCTCCAGCTATGGGTTAAACAGCAGGGCATACATGATAAACACTTCTCAAAAGAAACATGACTGACTAGGCAGAATACTTTCCCACAATAGGTTGCCATCACTTTCTGAAGTATACTAGTTGCTAACTAAGGCTATAGAATCCAATCTGTTTTGCTATTTAACCAATAGCTGGAGAAAGAAGAGACGGATTAATACCTTTCCCAAAGGTATTTGCATGTAAGTGAATGCAATGAATTCAACTGGAATTTGAACTCTGCTCTCCAACTTCTAGTTCCAAGCCGATATCCACTACAGCAGAACGCACATCCTTGGCAAAGGTGCTCAGCACTAAAAGCAGAAATGGGCTTGACAATAGTTTTTATAATTAGACACAAATAATAGGGTGTCACTATACACAGGTAAATTTTTTCCTGGGTGTGTAGTTAAAATTCATTAAAAAAAAAAAATAACAAATAGTGTCGAACTATACATAAAGTTGGCATATATACAAGTATATACGGTATAAAAAAAATTATATTAAGTAGAGTATTTAATTATGTTAAAATCCAATTTCTCTGACATAGCAGTTAAAATAAGTCACATGTCAGTCAGTTAAAGTGCCATACGTGATACACGCTTGGGCGATCATGTCTCGAAAGAGACATGACTAACTGGACAGAAGATTATCCCGCAGTAGGTTGCCATTGCTTTCTGCGGTAGACTGGTTGCCGACCAAGGCTATAGAACCCAATCTGTCCTGTTATTTAACCCATAACTGGAAGGAAGAGACGGATTAATACCTTTCCTAAGGGTATTTACGCGTAAGTGAATACAATGGATTCAACTGGAATTCGAACTCGGCTCCCCGGTTTCTCGTTCCGAGCCGATATCCACTGTACCACAACGCACATCCAAGTCACATGTACAGACACATTTTGTCTCCATTAGCAAGTTTGCTGGTGAAATAAAATTCTTTTCCTGATGATGGCAGTTAATCAACAAATCATGACAAAAAAAATTAAAAGTACATTAATTGTAGAAAAATTTTGGATATTGTTTTTTATTGGCTAACAATGTATTTGTCATAATTAAATTATTCTATTTTAATTGCGTTTGCTCCTACTATCCTTTGTTTGCATGACCATTATGTCTTGCTAATATCTCATAAATAATGGACTATTGTGTTTCGGTTGCATGGAAAGAGGAGAAAGGACATTAGTTGGCTTCAGTGAGAAAATGAAAGAAAGGAAGAGAGAAGCATTTAATGTTTCATTAAAATGGAAAAAGTTGTCAATTTCTAATCTTTTTATTTGTACCCCCTTATTTCTTAAAATAACAACCAGCATTTATATTTATCGACGTGTTTCAGTATGCTCATGTCACTTAAAGTGGTTTTGACAGCAATATAGTAGAAAAGGGGCCTAATGTGGACGCTTTAAGTGCCAGACAATTAACCCAGCCCTCTCCCGAAGAAGAGGTACTACCTGGATAGAAGACCTTCTGGTGCTTCGATTTAGTATTTCTTTAAACTTCCCCAGTATATACCAGGGTAGTATTCATATTTATGATTGTTATATTTTGTTAAAGTTGTTAACAATGCAATAGGAGAATTTCTACGGATATTTTACTGTCGTAGAACTTGTCATGAGCTTCTCTAATCATCAACTGAAGAATTATGATTCATCAGAAAATTCCAATAGGAAAACTGACATTTTCATGGGTCTTTCTAATTTTTATAGCTATGGAACAATATCCAACCTTTTTTTTTTTTTTTTTTTTTTTGAGGATATTGGTTTACTTAGAAGTGTGTATCTTACCCAGTAAATATTTTACCCTGTAAGTATTTCTGCTTAAATGTTTCTTTTTCCTTCCCCTTGTTACAGCTACCCGTCGAAGAGACACATCACCAGCCCTGAATATCTCTGGGCCTATGGGAACTGCAGTAAACACAAATGATGAAAAACGCTTGTATCCAGTGGGGCCTAAGTTTGGTATGTAAATTTTATTTCATTTTTTTTTTTTTTTTTTTTCCTGCAAATTTATCTTCATTTGCTTGCATTTAAAAAAAAAAAAAAGATCTTTGTATTTTGGGGTATTTTTTTTTTTTTTCTTGTATTTTTTTGTATTTAATATTATTTTGTCATTGAAGAATGCTTGTCTCATAGTTTTTGTTCTTTCTTAATGTTGTAATGTTCACATTTTGTTTAGTTATTTAAACTGAATGATTTTTGTTGTTTAATTAGTATTCACTGTCAGAAAATTGTGTCACTTATTTCAATAATGCATTGCCAGATACAATGAACTGAGATGTAAAAAACGAAATTATTTAAAAAGAAAAAAAAATTAGTCTTGAAAGAAACCTTTTTTAAAGTGTTTTTGTCAGTGAAGTTTTATCATGCATATAAAACATGACTAGTATTTTTTCCTGAAGTTGTGAATATTTCTTGCATATTTTGGGATTTATCTTTATAAATAAGGTGTTTCAAATCTCCAATGTTTCGTTTAAGAATTTTAGTTGTCTAAAGCTGTAATTTTTTAATCTTTTTTTATCTTAATTTATTCTCTTTAATGTTAATTTTTTTATTTTATTTTCGTTTTATTTTATTTATCTTAATTTATTCTTTTTAATGTTAATTTTTTAAATTTGTTTTTTATATTTTAATTTATTCATTTAGTGTTGATTTTTAAAACTTTTTTTAATATTTCATTTTTTTAAAATTTATTTCATTTTTAATTCATTTTATTTTTAATTTTTTATTTCTTAAGTTTTTTTTTTGTTTTTAGTTTATTATACTAAAAAAAAAAAAAAAAAGAAACAAACATTGGTATTAGTAGTGACAGTGCCTCTATCTATTTCTAGACTTGAATAAATATTCCTGTCTTCACTCTTGGCAAATTTTGGTTCTTGTCACTGACTAAACGTGGAAACGTTGTGTAATCTCTGAGGTGGCTGTTTTTTTTTCTCTTCTTTGGTTATTTTTTTTGCTTAAGTTTGACTAATAACTAATTAAAAAAGTAAAAATTATCGGTTGATTTCACTTACCAAATATACCTGGTTTATTTTTAAAACGTATTTAACATTTTTTCCATTGTACAAGGAATAATTAACTCCCAAGATCAGTCATTCCTAATTTTATTTTCTGAGAGCTGCTTTTAGTGTTTTGTATTGCGAAGATTGGTCCAATTTTTGCAGTTACTGTATATTTCTGCATGTAAGGTGACCTTTGGATAAGACAAAAAAATATTGTAAATTTTCATGAATTTATCTTATGCTTAAGACGACTGCTTATTGATGATATAAAGATGATGTTATTGGAAATGTTACGGTATCTTTAGAAATTCAAAATAACAAAGCCCATTCTATATCATGTTTTTTACTTCACATGTTCCCTGAAGGGAAACCGTTCTTTTAAGTTTTATCATGTGATCTTTTGCTAATACTGATTCTTCTTCCTCTTCTTTTCCTGTATCTAAACTTAGAAACTGCCTGGTGTACAAATGGCCATTTACTTATACTTCATCAACAATGACAAAACACTGTAAATAACAGTACAATAATGCAGCATAGTAGTTCATTCCATTGCTGTGAGCAGTCGTAACTTGATGTTTACATTTTTTCAGCTGAACTTACATGGGCACAAGTTGATTTCATTGATATGAAATTATTCTTCAAATAGGCAATTTATTATGATGTTATGCCAGTTAGAAAGTTAGAAATGGTTTGTTTTTATTATCATTATATTTTATAATGTGAATCTCTTCATATACATTTTATATATATATGTATATATATATATATAGGCAAGATGTTTATGTGTGTGTCTGTTTGTCTGTATGTCCTTTATACAAATCCACAATTTTTATCCAGTTCTTCACACAAATATTCTTTAGGTCAGGTCATGGGCTACTTATTTTTTTCCAGTAAACCCCCCACCCCGGATATCAGAAATCGATACCCCGATATCCAATCTGGTCTGATCAAGATCAGGATTTCAGCCCTTTTATTGTGGTTCTTGCTGCAGAATTTGCTCTAACTTGGTAAAATTATAGGTTTTAGTCTCAAATATTAGTAGATCTTTTCAGACAACTCATTTTCCCTGATATTGGAAATTGATATCCCCGATATTATATCGAATCCGATCAAAAACTGATATTCAGTTGTCAATATGACTCATTTTCTCCAATTTTACTCCCGATGGGTAAGATAAGTTTTCATGGATTTACTTAGGTTAGTTATATCCTTGGATGACTTATTTGACTCAGATATTGGAAATCGATACCCTGATATCCTATCAGTTCTAATCAAAATCAGGTTTTCAGCCCTTTTATTTTGGTTTTTGCTTTGGGTTTTGCTCTAACTAGTTATAATTGTAGTTTTTAGTCTCAGCCATGATGCCATTTTCTCAGAGGACTTATTTAGCCTTCAAAATTCAGTTTGCAATGGAAAACTTATTTGACATCGATACTGATAATTAAAATTTGACTTACATCCATTCATTTAGTAAGTTCTACAACTTCAAGATCAACCTTTCAACAACCTACGTTTTTCGTGCCAATGTCCAAAGAGTCTGAGCTCCAGGACCATGGATTAGTTTAAAAGCTTTCATTACACCCAAGCAACACTGGGCTATACTGCTAGTTGTTCATAACACTGAGGCTGAGGTTAGCCTACCGACAAACATCACTCAGAATTTAAGGTTTCATTTTTTAGATTTAAAGGTCATCTTATATGTGAAAATATACAGTATTTCAAAAAAAGAAAGATTAAATCAATTGAGTGGGAACACTTTGATGTAGTTAATTTTTTTTTCTTAACATTCAGGATAGTCGTATTTTCATTTTACAATTCTTTCCAGTTTTGATTTGGCTGTTCATCATTGTGATTGCTTTTAATGCTTCCTGGCCTGGATACCATTTCACATTTCTTGCTTCTTTCCACACTGTTACTGAGGTGTGGGGACCATGGACAATTGTTATGGTTTTTAATTAAGGGCTGTCTTTCTCCTACACTCGAGAGCCCAGTCTGTCTTACTATTTAACCCATACATTGGGGTATGCAAGAGTATTTGCACATCAATGTAAGGATCTAGTGTGAAATTAGAACTTGGCTCTCTGATATTTTTCATTTTAAGCCTCTATCCATTACACCACCCACTCATCTTTTGTCACTGAATCCCATTGGGGATGCAGACGTGACATTGGTAGGTCCCAGATCCTCCTTCAGCCGCTACTTGGAAGCTGAATACCAAGCCACACCTCATCTATCTTGATCACAAGGATGAAGCCGTTCACCACTTGAAAGGTTGTTATCAAGAAGTTCCATCTACCTCAGTTTAGAAATTCATATTCCTTCTTCTAGAAAGACTGCCAACCAAGGCTAACAAGCTCTGTCTATCTCTTTTCACATTATATACATATATTTAATATTACTAATATATATTAAATCATTTGCAACCAGTACCTATACCATCACCAGAGTTAAGCAACGAGAGCCTGGTCAGTACCAAGATGGGCGACTGCTTGTGAATACCAGGTACTGTAAGCTTGAATGGGCAGATAGTGTGATGGATAATGGCTCAGAATTGTTAATTGGAGATCATTTTCAATTTCAGTTGGGTTTGTTATATTCACTTATGCACAAATGCCCTTGATATGAATCCACCTCTTCCTCAATTATGGGTTAATTAGTCACAGCACCATTATTATCACCACCCTCCAAAATTCTTAAAATCTAAAAATATTTCTTGGCTTTAACCTTTGTATGTGACTTCATTTGCTGTGCAAAAAGTTAATCCTGCTACTGAAGGTGACTCTGATCTCTAAATAAAATGCATTTGAATTTCATAGTTGTGTTGTCATATCCTGCTATGGCAACAGAAAACAACTTTAAGTGAAAATAACAATAAGGTTACTGCATTCAAGGAAAGGAAAGTCATATTAATAATGCATTGTGCTAAAGGTTAAATAACCTGCAACAGGTCAAGCCGAAGAAAACAAATCAATCAAATCTTTGTCTCCTTAAAGTGCAGTTCCTTTTTAGATTGGCAACAGCTATGTGCCCCGCTTCCCCATCCAGTATGCAAATTCTTGATGTCTATAAAAATATCAGGCATTCTCCACCTGTCTTACCACAATCCTTACCGCATTCAGGTTCCCAACTCAATCTCCAGCGGCCCTCTGGCTTTCTAGGATCTGTACTTTTCCTCCCAGGAATTCACCCCCTTATAAAGGATACAAAAGGGGATAGAAGTAAGTGCTTCTATTGTTAGATTCTTTCTCTCTTATCTCCCCCCTTTTTTCTTTTCATTCTGTTGCACCATTTGATAATTCTGTACTTGTTTGGCACAAATAAATCTAACCAAAATTAGCTTTTGTCTTTAGTGGTAAGTATTTTGTTTTCTAATCCAACACTGGGTCTCTTTTTTTTTCCCTTTCTTTCTCTTTCAATTACATTGTCCATCCAACCGTTGGCCTGTTCACTCAAAGGAACATCTTTTGTATCTATTGGTTTCTCTCTTTTGAATGCTAGCTAACTTTACTAACAAAAACACTTCTCCATCTTTCAATCATCTTTCTATGTTTTAGACCTAAACGACCATATTGCCATCTTGTGTACAGCATGGTTTTAGTTTAGAGAAGTTTTCATTTCGGATGATTATCTTGTTTGCCACTGACTGATAGGACATTTTGAGATATCAAGTGTTTTGTTGTTGTTTTATTTATTTGCATGGAATAGATATTGTCCTGAGGATTTCTTTTTTTCTCTCCTAATTATTCATTGATCTGATTTGCCTGTGGAAGTATATATTCATTCATCTCAAGTGTTAGATGCAGAACAAAATAATTTAATGAAGATGTCTTTGTTTAGGGTTTATCAGTATAGGCAACCATTTGCACAACAAATAGACTCCAATTGTTGTCTCTTTAACATGGGATCTAGAACAAAATTATTTGTATTGTATTATTTTTGTTTTTTAAAATACTGAAAAACTGTTTCCTTCTTGAACATTTTTCTGTTTTGCCTTTTTTTCTGTTTTTTTCCCCCACTGTTTTTTTGTTATTTTTTCTCTCTTTCCTCCTTCTCTGGTCTCGTTTCCTCCTTCTCTGGTCTCGTTTCCTCCTTCTCTGGTCTCGTTTCCTCCTTCCCTGGTCTCGTTTCCTCCTTCCCTGGTCTCGTTTCCTCCTTCCCTGGTCTCGTTTCCTCCTTCCCTGGTCTCGTTTCCTCCTTCCCTGGTCTCGTTTCCTCCTTCCCTGGTCTCGTTTCCTCCTTCCCTGGTCTCGTTTCCTCCTTCCCTGGTCTCGTTTCCTCCTTCCCTGGTCTCGTTTCCTCCTTCCCTCGTCTCGTTTCCTCCTTCCCTCGTCTCGTTTCCTCCTTCCCTCGTCTCGTTTCCTCCTTCCCTCGTCTCGTTTCCTCCTTCCCTCGTCTCGTTTCCTCCTTCCCTCGTCTCGTTTCCTCCTTCCCTCGTCTCGTTTCCTCCTTCCCTCGTCTCGTTTCCTCCTTCCCTCTTTCTTTTCTGTTAGGGAGTGAATACAGTAATAAGTGTCAAGATGAAGAACTCTCCCTTTGATACATTTTTTTTTTTTTCATGGGTATAGAGGTGAGACAACTTTTGCATATGTCTGTGATCTATATTAGATGTTGAAGTCAGAATAAGACAATTGTTAGCTTAAAAGTATCTCATTTAATTATAAACTAAGTTTTAGGTCCATTAATTCGATAAAATATTTTGATAGTGGCAAGCAGTTTTTTTTTAATTTCATTTGTAGTTTTATACTTGGCCAAAAAGTTTTTGTTTATAAAATTAAAAAAAATTATTTAATGAATTTGTTGCTTCCCTGATATTTACAATCTCTAAAATTTAAATGCAATGTCAATTGCCATCGGATGTGCGTTGTGGTGCAGTGGATATCGGCTCGGAACGGGAAATCGGGGAGCAGAGTTCGAATTCTAGTTGAATTCATTGCATTCACTTATGCGCAAATACCCTTGGGAAAGGTATTAATCCATCTCTTCCTTCTAGTTATGGGTTAAATAACAGGACAGATTGGGTTCTATAGCCTTGGCTGGCAACCAGTCTACTGCAGAAAGCAATGGCAACCTACTGCAGGATAATCTTCTGCCCAGTCAGTCATGTCTCTAAAGAAACATGATCGCCTAAGCATGTATCACATATGGCAATTAACTGACTGACTATTGCCATCTTGTATCTTCTTGAATCCCGTTCATTATTTGTCTTTCCCACAATCCTCTCTATACTCTGTAATGGTTAGCAAGCTTGTTTTGCTAGAACCTGTTACAACTGAGTAGTGAATCCTCACTGGGCACTCCATACGTTTGGCCTTGTGCCACTTCTAAATAGTGCTTAGAAAATCACCTATATTAAGTTTGTCTAGCTTTCACTCTCTGTAGACCCCTCCCATGTATTAGTAGCAGTCTCACCTTTCTTGTGGGGAAAGTATTAAAAAAAACAAAAACTTTTTGGCCACTCACTAGTTTTATTTATTTATGAATTTTTTATTTTTTTTATTTTGCCTTCATTTATTTTTTTTATTTTACATTTTAGTTTCATTTCCATATTTGCTAGCTTTTGTCTCACCAATATTCAATATTTATCAACCAATGCTTTCCTCATGTTCTGCTGGCAATGCATGCTAAATTGGATTAATCTTCGTCTTTCTATGTGCTTCCTAAGAAATCACCATAGCAGCAGCAGCCATGTGTGCCTCTTCATCTGGAGAGCCTCCTGGCCGCTGGCCTGATGGTACCACTCCTACTCGCGCTCTGTGAATGCATGTTCGTTTCTCTTCTTCCCAGGTTCCGAGTCTCCTGAGGCTGTACGAAAACTTCTGTCTTTATCTAATAAAGTCCGTCCACACAATCCCAAACATCAACACCACCACCACCACCACCACCACCATCCCTCTTCTTTTTCTTTAGCTAGCCCCTTGTCTCCAAGACGACCTACCTCACCAAGGCAAACCAGGTCTGTTCCAGTACACCTCTCCCATGAAAGTTCTTCTGTCAACAGTATGGGACACCTCACCCGAAATTCTAGTCTCACGGGTAAGAATGGGTGACAATACACCCAGGTCTCATTCCTTCATCTCACCCCTTTCATTCCATTGACCACACCTGCTTCTGCTAGACCCACTGACTTAGGGAACATTACTATGCCTATTTTCCCGCCTCAGCTGCTCTCAGGTATTGCAAACCAGCTTTGTTGGGTTGATGATAGTCATTTAATACTTGCTATTTGTTCACTAACAACAGCGACATTCAGGTCTCTGATAAGAATTTAAAGTTTGCTTAGTGATTTTTTTATGGATTAAAATATCAAAATTAGTTTGCTATTTAATGAGAAGAAATGTGGAAAAAAATCCAGTTCCTTGCAGTTTCATAACTGGAATCTGCATGTCTCATTTCATATGTGCTGCAGAAGAAGGTCAGGAACTGCAGAAAACTGTTGCCGATTCTAATCATTTTTGGTGGTGCCTTCTGTAACATGTCCATCATGCGTAACCCTCTTCATTTTCTTTACCTAAAATAAAGCGCATTAAATTTATATATCATTTTTTTCCTTATTTAAAAAAAAAAAAGAATTATAAATTAAAAAAAAGAAAAATCTTTTTTGACATTTGTGAATGAACTGCTAATTTCCAATAAGTCTTTAAAAAAATTAGGGATCAATTTTTACTATATATCAGTATAAACTGGGTACCCTACTTCTAGAATAATAAAAATCTTTTTTTTTATTTTTTTGATTAATGTTTGTGGCTAGAAGATCTAAACAATCCTAATTACAAAAACTTTCTAGCCTATTTTTTAACAAGTAGACCAGTCTATTTATATAGTGCTGACAATTTTTTTTTATTTTTTTTTTAAATTTTTAACAAGGTTAAATACCTGTGCTTCTATTCTTACATAAGTTATTGAATATTAAAAACTGAAACAATGATTTTTTTGATGAAGCAAGCTACAGTTTTTTTTAAATTTTTTATAGCAATATTTTCCTCTATTTTAATTTTTTAAAATTTCTGTAACAAAGTTTGAACTGTATCTTCTTCCTGTACATTTTATTGATGAATTTAAAAATGAAACATTAAATTTTTATTGACACAGACTATACGTTTTTATTTATTTTATTTCTTTTTAAAAGAAATTTTGCTCCCCTTACCTCCTCATCTTTTGAAATAATTTAAATCGACTGACTTTGTTTGGGTAAGCCAGGAGTATAGTAAAGATAACATTGATATTTCAGCTTTTTATCCTGGAGACATGTTGTCTTCTTGCATGTCTTCTGTTAACCGAGATAACTGCATGGTGAATTATGTGTGTAGTAAAATTTATTTATCGTGTTTTAAACCTTTGAGCATGTTATGTTGATGTTTTTGGTCTTGTTTTTTTTTTTTTTGTTTTTGTCAAAAAAAATTTCTAAAATAGTTTTTTTGTTTATTTTATGTTTTTTATTCTTCAGTCAAATACCAGACGATATTTACAATAGTTTTAAAATATAGGTGATATCTTCTCTAAATACTGACAATGGTTTCTGGTTTACGTCTATTGTACAGGTGTAGAGGCTCATCCCTTGTTCCCTGTTTAGGATGTGGTTTCCGTCTTTCTCTTTTCCAAATCTTTTCACTCTTGCGTAGCCTCCTGCACATCAGTGGCGTTACCGCCTTGCTCGAGATGATATGATTTTTAAAAAAAAAAAATCCTAGTGGTTAACAAATATTTTGTTTATTTTTTCATACAAGTGTGAGAATGATGAATGATTAAAGGTTTGGGAAATAATTTTTTTTTTTTTTTTTTTTTTTTTTTGGGTCAAAATTCTGTTATTGAATTCTCTTCAGTTGGCCTTTACTTGTGTAACAAAAGAAGAAAAAAAATGATTGACCAAAACTTGGTTAAATCACAGACAAATATTTAATTTACGATTAACACAAGATAAGATATATACAAAATTTACAATTTTTGCATTCAAAACAGAAACATAGTTACTACTGGCTAGTTTTATGAGCAGACAAGGAGTCAGGTATCTTTACGCAGTTAAGATAGCGAAATAGAAGTACTATACTTTTTGGAAATCCTCAAATGTGTCTATAAAGAATAATCTTTAGTATGGTCAATAAAAGAGTCAAAAATATCTATTTACCCTTTTAGTTCCATAAAGTTCTCTTTTAGGTTTTAGTTGGTCGGCAACTTTTCTTGGAGATTCTTTTGGCTGGATGCACAGATCGACGAATCGAGCTGGAGTTGATAATGTCAGCAAATCCTGTTAACAACTGTTCTCTTCCCAAAACCTATTTTTATAGGGACTAACACCTAATTTGCATATTCTCAAAATCTCTCGAATCTACTGGAATTTTCTCAAACATTCTAGCATCTTCCAAACGTTCTATTTCTAATTTCCTTATTTTTACGACTACTTCATGAATTAAAACCTTTTTGTAATAACAAGTAGGATTCAATAGAATCCCTTACTATAACTTTTTAGACATTATTCATATTATTTTTTATATAAATGCATCCTCGTAACACACACACACACACACCTTTATGAATCATGTGTTGTATATTTGACAGCAGCTTTTCATTTAAGGCATGTGACTATACCAGGATATGTTTTGCATCTCTGAAGACTTATCCTGGCATAGACAAACTTCTATCTCAATTTAACTTTTGAAAATCATAGAACTATGGAACCGGTAAAGTTACTCTAAATAAATATTTTTAAAAACTCCAGTTGCATCTTCAGCTTTTTTATCCATATTAAATAAAAGAAAAAAAATTTACTTTCTTTTTATATATTTTCTTTTATACTCAATACGAATTTACATATTTTGGTTTATTGCCATTTTACTTTTTTTTTTATTCCTCATTTTAATAAAAACATTTAAACTTTATTTGTGGTTTCCAATTTAACCCTTCCTATATATATTTGTGTTTCTCCGTGTGAATTTGTTTGATTTTGTTTATTTAAAAAGGTATCAACATATTCTTCTGAAGTGTTGGTAAAAAAAAAAAAAATCATTTAAATAATTTCTTTTTTGGATATTTAAGGCAATATACAAATTCTGTGGTGTCAAACTTTTGTTTAAACACACACGTGTACGATCTTCAGGTACTCGGTACCTGTTAGAAAAAGAATAAGGATATTTATCCACCTGGGTGAACTTGAGATGATGAAAAATTGTTGGTGATAACACCAACTCTGAACTCATCCAGAAGGAGAGTTATCCTAAAAGGCTGAGATGGAAAAAGAAGTTGAGAAAAGTTAAAATAAACAAAATAAAAACCATGGGAATGACTTTCCAGTATAAAAAAGAATGATCAATGTTAATGGGAGCAAAAAGTAGCAGACAAATCATGTCTTTTATAAACCTGAATGGTTAGCTCCACGGTCATGCCACTTTTTTTTTGCTCACATTAACATTGAGAACTTTTGGAAAGTCAATCCTGTGGGTTTTTTTTCCTCTTGCCTTTCTTTTCTAACTTGGCCTGGTAGGATAACCCTCCCCCTGGAGGAGTTCAGAGTTGGTGTTATCACTGACAGTTTTTTTTTTTTGTTTTTTTTTACCACCTTGAACTCACCCAGGTTGATAAATACCCTTAATTTTTCAGGTACCAACTGCCTGAAGTTTGCGCATACATGCATGAAACTTATAGTTGCAGTCAGTCATTCTAGTTGAATTTTTTTTTTTTTTTTTTTTAAATAATCATTTCACCCCAAGCAAGGCAGTACTGCCACTGGTGCACAGGGGCTTACAGAAAGAGGAGAGTAATGAGAAAGAGGTACAATTTACAGGGGGTTTTGGAGAATGGGTTAGAGAAGGATGAGTACACTGGTGTGAAGAGGGCTGCATCAGAGTTGAGTGGAAAGAAAGAAAAACATAATACAAGGGTTGTCAAAGAGTTATTTTATAAATATTGAGTTCTGCCCCAGTGTGAGATATTGAACACTTTTCCCAGTGTAAGATTGAGTAGGCTTCTTTTTCTCTCTCTGAGCTGCTGATTTCCTCCAAGTATATATATATATATATATATATATAATTCCAAGTGTAGAGGACTCAAGGTTTTTTTTTATCTTTTGAGTGCTCTGGCATTTATTTTATTATAAACAGTGCTCAATATAATGAGTATTATAGAGCTTGATATAATATAAGTATATGGTTATGTCAATTTTACAATTTTTAAAATTGACATGACCATATAATTATATATATATAGAGCTTTAGATTTCACTTGCCCGATCAACTCAGTCGATTAAAAACTCAATTGGACAGTTAAAGTTTATTGCTTTACTTGCCCGTGGTCTATTAAAAATCTTACAATGAAACGTGTCCCTTCAAATATAGGAAAAGGAAATCTGATTCCTTTTATAATCCAAAAGTATGCCATTGACGATTCACAAGTTACTTAGAGTGACCTACAATGACATTATTGAATTCTTTGGTCTTATGCATAAATGCAATTTGTATTCATGTACACATCTCATTTGATATGTTATATATTGCACAATTTCTGACTTGAATCTGAAATATAATTACAATCCATTAGAGCAATTTTCTTTAACAATTCAGTAGCTTTTGCAATCTAAAATAGCTTTTTATTTTAACAACATTCCTTTGAATTAAATTTGCCCTTTTTATGTTTCAGATTCTTATATAAATAATTTTTCTGCTCTGACGAGCTTAGCTCCTTGGTGCCCCGCAACAAGGTCTCACTCTTTCGCTGTGAAAACAATCATGTGTAACAAGAACTTCTACTCTATCAGCTTCTTTTCTCGCACATCTCACCTGTCGAACTTCCTCCTGTATTCTGGTTTCTCTGATAGCTACAATCTCCAAGAGTTTAAATGCAACGTCAACCGTCATGTCTTATCCCCTTGATTCCCATCCTCCTTCTCACTTTACACTTTTCTCTCACATGGCTCTCTTCACACCAATGTACCCGGCCTTCTCTAACCCATCTCCAACACCCACTGTGACCTGTTCTCCCCTCTCTTCACTCCGATTATGTAACCCCTGCACACCAGTGGCAGTACTCACCTTGCTTGGAGTGAAATGATTGTTAAATAATTTAAAAAAAAAAAAAAATGTAAGTTTTACAATCTATGATCTAAAGTAGCTCGACTTGGTGCCCCCCACCTTGCAACAAGGTCCCACCTTTTCACTGTGAAAACAATCAAGTGTAACCACAACTTCTACTCTATCAGCTTCTTTTCTTGCACTTCCTGCCTGTGAAACTCCCTCCCATATTCTTGTTTCCATGATAGCTACAGTCTCCAAGAGTTGAAATGCAACATCAACCATCATCTCCTTGACTGACTCCCATTCTTCTTTTCACATTACACTTTTCTATTACGCAACTCTCTTCACACCAATGTACCCGTCCTTCACTTACTCATTCTCTGGCATCTACTGTGACCTGTTCTCTTCTCTCTTCACTCTCCTCCTATGTAACCCACTGCCCATCAATGACAGTACTGCCTTGCTTATGGTGAGACAATTATTAAAACAAATATATGTATACATTGCCTTTTGTTTTTACAACTTTCCTTTGAATTAAATGTGCTCTTTTTATATTTCGGATTCTTGTATAAATAATTTTTTCTAGCCCAACATTGCTGGTTGATTGACGTCTTGTATTTCACATGTTTTTATTTTTAATGCTAACTGCTTTGAGCTTTTTGGATATTTTATAATGATACAGTTGCTGCTGGTGTGGGAGCTTTTTTTTTTTTTTGTTTTTTTTCTCTCCTATTGCTGGTATTAAGTCTTTCTTGAAGCATTCTTCCTCACCCTTTCTTCCCCCCCCCCCCCGCCTATGTTCTCATGAGGTACCAATTTACAATCACTTATATACCTAGACATTCTGCAATTCTTATTTATATACCAACCTTCTTGTTTGGTAAGTTAATGGTCACAAAAATCATTAACAATATTACTACATTACTAACAAATGGTTTCCTAAAAGAAGTTATGAAAAAAATATATATAAAATGATTTAATTAGAAGTAAAAATGTTCAGTATTTATCAGTGGTCAACTTGGAGTTTTATAATTTTTTTTTATTATTAATATATTCTTGTTCACAGTCCCAATATATGACTGAAAAATTGCAAAACTCTCAGTTGAACTTAAAAAATTATCGAATGCTTTTACTTGTAATTTAATTATTTCAGCTTTAACCGATACTGAGCACTTTATTGGCAGAAGTTCTGTTAAATTTGATGTCAAATTGTATAACTTTATATATATATCATTTGCTAATATTTTTTTATTTTATATAATTGTGTATTTGGGCAGCAATCTCTCCTTAGCAAACATGGATGAACATATCCTCAAAAAAAAGGATCTTTCCTATAGCACCTTTTCTTTCTTTCTTTCTTTCTTTACTTTTCAATGTTTATTTTGAAAAGCAGATGTTTACATACCTAAGTATTCTGTGATAGTAGAATACATTGAGATGACATTTAAAAGAAAATTAAAATTGTTCTGGATGCATTAAGAAACGTTTACATTTCATTGAATCTAATTTTTATTAGTCTCATGATTGTTAATGATAAAATTGTCAGATGAAAACAACTTAATGAACAAGTTGATATAAATCAGCTGGAAATTTGTAAAAACAGAGCATAGTTAACTTTCTTGCTGATAATTGTAATGACTGAAATGTTAATGAAAAAATATTTTAGTTAAGTAAATGAAAGCTAAAAATTTTTTTCTCTCTATTCTTTTGTATAGATTGTTTTTTAGCTCCCATTTTGCATGAATTTAAAATTTCTAGATATTAAGAACCTTGGTTTACCCACTCGAATTTTATTTTTAAAAAATAGTCTTCCTTTTGCAGGCATATTTTTTTACAGAACTGCAAATGAAAATAACTAAAAATAATTTAATTTTTTTTTCTTTTTGACTTATAGGCTTAGTTCTCAAAAGTAATATTTTTATTCTTAAATCACAAGCTGTGCGTTTTAAAAGATCATTGAAGATTTACGCTGATTTAAGTTGAAGTGATCCACAAAATTTGAGATTTGGCTTTCTTTGTAAGAATCATTTTTAAAATAAACTAAAATATTAAAAATAAAATAAAGCAAAAAAAACAAAAAAACAATGCTAATATAGACCAGCATCCAGAAATAATCACTATCCGATTTGTTGTCACTTGGTCTCCAAAAACCATTTGCCAATTCTTTTACTTTCCCTTTTCTCTTCATGTAGAAAGCCAAACTTCAAAAAGAACCACACGCTGTTTGTAAAACTGATATTTCTATGTTAAAATTCTGGGATAAGGAGCAATCATTATTTACACATGAACTATTTTCTCCGCCTTTATCACTTATTTTGTCTGTTGTGCCCTGTGTATCGATCTACACCTGATGAAGACTGTAGAGCACAATGGCTGAAACATTGTGATAACAACAAAGATGAAGACAATAGTTCTCATATAAATAGTATTTAATAATGAAACACTTGAGATCAGGATAAAACATCTTCCTTTTTTACATGGGTGTCTATAGTATAACATTTTTACTTTTTTTTTTTTTTTTTTTTACACGCACACACACACACATAGCAGAAAAAAATGCTTGATTAAAGTTTTAAAAAATAATAAAATTTTAAATAATCATCATTATGATTACTTAGAAAATGTGGTAAAATTATCTTTAAAATGTATATACTAAACTGTTTTCATCTCTTTAAAGAGTATCACATCTACTTTGTTTCACCTTTCAACTCCTTGACTTGTAAAATTAATTTTATATTTTGGTATTGCAGGCATTTCTAATGGGGGGAACTTTACTTTAAATCGCATATGTGCCATAGAAAAGCAATGTTTTTTTTTGTTTTTTTTTTTGTTATTAAAGAAAAATTGTAATTTGCTCTGACCTGCTTCAAATTGTAGATGCTTCTCTGGGATGTCCACGTTCAAGCAATCTGCCTCGTGACTTCCATCATCAGTCTAGCCGCAAAACGAGGACTTATTATTACTACACCCAACAGTAAATGGTTATCCCTCCTTTTTTTTTTTTCTCTCTCTCTCTTTTTTTGGATAACCAAAAATACACACACACACAAACACACAAAAAAGTCCATTATCGAGTTAAGTATTTCACCCAAGCAACACATTTGCCACTTCTAAAAACCCAGACACATAGTTGGTTACATTAAATTGTTCCTAATAGATATTAGAGTTTAGTCTTTAATTTTATTCACATTTGTTTCTGCTAAAAGTTTGTTGTCTATTTGTCGTCTTTTAGTGTATATATGGTAGCAAAGCTTGCAGGTTGATAGTATCTGAAATTCTGCTGCACATTATTCACAGAATTTAGAAAAGGCATGAACACAATAATGTGGCTCAATTCTATCTGATGAAATGCAAACTAACATTCAAGGCACATAATTATTTTGATAATGCTTGTTCAGATTGCTTGTAAAACCTAAAAAGTAACCTTTGCCATGTAGGCTTCACGCTCACCAAGCACGTTTTCATTAGGAAACATCGTATAATTTTTATCAGTTTCTGAGACAAAGTATTCTTATTATAATACATTGATTTTTTTTTTTTTTTAACCTGTTTCTTTTGTTTTATTTCTTTACTTATTTATTTTTTTTATTACAATGTTTGTTTTTCCTTCTGTATTATTGGGTATCTACTCTATTTGCTAACCTTAAACAAAACCCTTGGTTTGATACCGAGTGGGATTAGTTATTTCTTTGAATGTCATGCCTCGGATTGAATTTTAAAACCCTTTTGTTACAAATCAAAGTGTTTATTTCAAGTGACATATCATCACCCTTAAACCAGTTTTGGTCCAGTACAATCGGGTATGATTTTTTTTTCCTTCCAACTTTACGAGGAACTTTAGGACTCAGTTTAAAATAATGCTTAATTATTGTGGGTGCATAACCAAATAGATATGTTACCATTCCAACCTAGAGAATTTGGTTCAAATCTTTCTGTGATTGATTTGTCAGGGAGTTGACTTCTTCTTGTTAAGGATAAGACAAGTCACCACAAATACTTGATTAGTCCTGTTTATCACATTTTTACAGAAACACAATCAAGTTTGCATTTCCCTTTGATTTTATCCATATACTAGTAGTATAGCCTGGCGTTGCTCGGGTGTAATGAAAGCTTTAAAACTAATCCATGGTCCTGGAGCTCACTCATTGGACGTTGGCACGAAAGACTAAAAAGCAATAGTTTCCAGTTAAAGCAAAACCATAAACTGAAAGAAAAATGAATGGATGTAAGTCAAATTTTGATTTCCTGGTATTGATACCAAATAAGTTTTTTTCGTCGTAAACTGAATTTTGAGGGCTAAATAAGTCCTCTGAGTAAATGGTATCATGGCTGAGACTAAGAACTACAATTATACCTACTTAGAGCCAAACCCGAAGCAAAAACTAAAATAAGTGTTCTCATCCTTCACTTACGTAAAGAGAGCTGCATGAGATTAGAGTGGAAAGGAAGAACATGATACGAGGGTTGTGAGGGAAAGGATGCGAGTCAAGGAGATAAAAGATGGCAATTGACATTGCATTTAAATTCTTGGAGATTGTAACTGTCAGGGAAGCTAGTATACAGAAGGGAATTCCACTTGTGGGAAATGCGAGCAAAGAAGCTGCTAGAGTAGAAATTGTAGTTAAATTTGATCAGTTTTTACTGTAAAAGAATGAGACCTAGTCACTAGTTTCATGTCGAGGAGGCACCAGGGAGCTAAGCTCATCAGAGCAGAAGCCATCAAACAATTTGTAGAAAAGACAAAGAGAAGTCACATTACATTGGTGAGAAAGTGACTGGAGCTGAGCTACCAGGTCAGGATCAATTATATTGCAGATTCTCTGTTGGATTTTGGCAAAAACCTCGAGATAAATAGTGGGGACACCCGACCAGATGTGACTGCAGTATTCAATAGATTGCTATATGATGTCTCTCCTTCAATATGGCAGCAAATGCTGTACAATCTCCTCAAAGATGGAGAACTTCGAAGCAACAAAAATGTGATTCTATTGAACAATGCTTAGGATACCCATGACTGAACATGTGATCAAAAACAAGATTTATTAGACGAGACTCTGTCTAGTCACAAAGATATAATTATGTGCTGGATACCTAGCCACATTAGAGTGCATGGAAATGAAAGTGCTGATTCGGCAGCAAAATTGGCCTTAGAGCTCAGCCCGGACAATATCAGTATTCCATATACGGACTTGAAACCTCAAATATATAAATTCTTTTTGACAAAATGGCAACAACGTTGGAATGGCAACACTAACAACAAACTCTACCAAATAAAGCCTACACTGGGAGAATGGAGGTCAGGCTTCAGAAAATCAAGTAAAGAACAAGTCATTATATCACGCTTGCGTATTGGTCACTCAAAACTCACTCATTCTTTTATACTCACGAAGGAACAACCACCACAGTGATTGACATGCCAAACACCTTACACAATCAAACATATTCTAATGGAATGTGGCGCACTAGCTAGAATCAGAGAGCAATATTTTAAAATAGATAATGAGAAATTTGTTTGAGAAGGTGGAAATGGATGATGTTCTTTCTTTCTTGAGAGAGACAGGGTTATATCCAAAAATGTAATATCTCGTCATAACCCAGAATAATCAACAAATCAAGGTTGATATACCATAAAAAACTAAACAACCAAATCACTGTTGGATAAAACTACACTGGCCCTTTACCCACAGTAAATAAAACTGGTAGCGGAAAACTGCATCAATTGACTATAGAAACAAATCAAACTGCTTGATATAAATAACTAACGCATGCTAGATAGAAACATTTGAAATCATTTACCGGAGTAAGAATAAACACGTCCGTGGCTCAAGGACATTATCCCTAAATTGTGTATACAAAGTGTATATATTTTTAAGATATATGCGCAGGCTGGATTTGGCATTAAGTGACCCATAGTGGTTGATATGCCGTAAAACTTCAAACAACCAACCAACAACAAGGTTTTGGAGCGGATGCAAACAAAAAGGAAACTTGTACTTGACATCAGGAAGAGACAGCTGAGGTTTCTGGAGTATGTAATGAGGTGGCAAAAGTAGTATGAGACGTACTTGATTGCCTTAAGGAAGTGTATGGCAGAGTGAGGTTCCGAAAGATACAAAGAGGAAGAAATGTTAAGAGCTACAAGGGATAGGAGTAAGTGGAGGGCCATGATCGAATAAATCCTGAAAGAACACTGCACTTAAAGATGATTTGGGATTATTGTGGCCAACTGTTTATTTTTGCCATTATTACATCTGAAATTGACTTGCATTCACTTACGCACCTTGGAAAGGTATTAATCCGTCTCTTCCCTCCAGTTATGGGTTAAATAATGACAGATGGAGTTCTATAGCCTTGGTCAGCAACCAGTCTACTGCAGAAAGCAATGGCAAAAAAATGCGGGATAATCTTCTGCCCAGTCAGTCATGTCTCTTTTGAGACATGATCACCCAAAGTGTGTATCATGTATGGCACTTAACTGACTGGCATCTGAAACCAAAGCATTTGATGGGTAGATTTTGTAGCATGTCAACGTTATTATGTTTTTTATACTTGAGTCTCTAGATAAGCATTGCTTATAGGTGAGCATATAAGGAAATTGAACACAGTCGTGTTAGTGATATCCACATAAGTCTCGATCTAACGAAGCTATTTAAGAACATGTCTCAAGTTTTCAGCATCTAACAGTGTTTGTCAAAAATGACAGAATCTTTGTAATTCTGAGATGAGGTAATTTTACATTCAGACTGTTGTCCTCATCTTTATTGCCATATTCATGACATTTCGGTTGTTGTACACTCTGGCCTTCTTCAGGTGATTTTAATTTCAAATCGAACCCTTTATTTTATCAATGGGGTATATTGTTCCCATTCCATGACCTATGCCACTCCCGGTTGCCTTAGTTATCTCCCTTTAACTCAAATCTCTAAGTTATTTGTTGACCACTGCTGTAGCCAGATATTGAACTCGCAACTCTTTTGGGTCAAGTCACTGAATCTAACCAATGATTTTATCCACTGAGTCATGTGTCCTTGAGGAGCACTAGAGGATTTAACCTGTGTTCAATTTCCTTATATGCTTAACTATAAGCAATGCTTATGGTATGGCACTGTGGACCCTGTCTGATATTGGTCCATTTACCCATGGGTATATCACCCACAGCAATTCAGATGTTGATCTTGAAGCAAAATGCATATGGAGAAATTATATTTAATTGTTGTTAAATTATTTTTCTGTATTTGCTCCAATTAAGAAATTATGGAAATTAATTTGAATTGTTTATTAAAAGTAGGAAAGACGAATATTTAACAAGAAAGCTTGTGATAGTCATGTTATGAATAAAGTAAATTAAAATGAATTTCAAAATAAGTTAATATTTTAATGTCAGATTTTGATTAGTCTATATTGTGGATTAGATGCCAGTCTTAAGAGAACCCCATTTTTAACATAGATTTAGCACATTCTTCATTGCCTTCTCTTTTATTTACTCCCTGCTTTTCTGTTCTTTTGCTCTTCTGCTCTCCTGCTGCCTTGCTCTTCTGCTCTATCCACCCTGTGAGTATCGGATTCTCCAAGCCTCTCCTTCCTCATTTCATATCCCAGAAATTTCAACCATCTCTTCTGGATAAGTTTGTTTCCTTTTCGTTTGCATCCTCTCCAAACCCTTGCTGCTCATATGTTCGGTCCATAGTATTCTCAACATCCTTCTGTAGAACTACATTTCAGTTGTTTCAAACTTTTTATTTTCTTTGAGGTGATTGTCCAGCATTGGCTGCAATATACGAGGACAAATATAATAAATATTATGTCATGTTTTTCCTATACGCATCCCCTGAAAGGAAGCCATTGTTTTTATGTTTCATTACATGATCGCTTGTGAATATCAATTATCCTTCCTCATCTTCTTTTCTTACATCTAAACAGTTAGAAACATCCTGGTGTACTAATGGCCATTTACTTATACTTCACTGATGATCACAAAATACTGCTAATAACAGTATGATAATGTACAATAATAGTACATTCCACTTTTAACTTTTTTTAAAAAAAATTATTATTCAAATTTTATTATTGAAAGTTTTAGTGAAAGATAAAGGATGCTGTGAACACAATCATAACTCAATGTTTACATTTTCTCAGCTGAACTTACATGAATACAAGTTAACGTAATTATTCTTTGAATAGGCAATTTATTATGAAGTTATGTCAGTAATATATAACGTAGAAATGGTTTTATTATTTTTATTTTCAATTTATTTAATGATGTGAATTTTTTCAAAGCAGAATTGAAATTGTCTTTTTATTTACAGTACTATTCCATTTTTCTCTATTAAATTAATTGCAAAGTTTCAATTGTTAGGAATAAGAATTTTAAAACTATCCTGATTCCAGAAAAATGCCTTCTACATTATTTACATTGTTCAGACTGTTGTCCTCATCTTTATTGCCACACTTAAGACATTTCAGCCATTGTACGCTTTGGCCTTCTTCAGGTGCTAGGAGTTTTGAACTGAACCCTTTGTTTTATTCACTGGGGTATATAATTCTCGTTCCATGTGTGATTTCACTTCTGGATGCCATGTAGTTATCTTCCTTTAACTCAACTCTCTAAGTTATTTGTACACCACTGCTGTAGCCAGGTATTGCATCAAATCATCAGAACTAACACATCAAACAAAAAGTACCAGGCCTGACATATAGATGACACCACCAATAAAAAATCCATAGTATTTTTATGAAATACTAATCTTCAAATGGCACATGACAAAATTTGGGCCCAATCGGATTGTTACTTTACAAATTATCGTTATTTAAGTGAAGCTACTGTTGCTAATTTTCAAAACTATAGAAAAATCTGAATTTCTTGTGTTGATAAAGCATTGCTTTTTTATGGGAAAAATACTGGGAAAAATACTGTTCAAGCAAAGCAATGGCTTGATAAGTGTTATTTGGACTCTGCTCCATCAGAAACAACGATTAAAAGGTGGTATACTGACTTAAAAAAGAATTGTACACACAAATGATGCTGAACACTTGGGTCACCCAAAATCGGCAATTGTTGCAGAAAACATAAAAAAAAATCCGCAAACTCGTTTTAGCCTATAACAAGTTGAAGTTGCATGAGATAGCAGAAAAGTTGAACATATCAAAAGGAAGTGTATTCACCATTTTGCATGAACATTTGTCAATAAGAAAGCTGTGTTCAACGTGGGTACTGCGTTTCCTCACAGTCAGTCAAAAACAACGCGTTGATGATTCAGAGCGTTGTTTGCAAACTGTTTCAATGCAACAAGAAAGAGTTTTTGCATAAATATGTGACAATGGAGGAAACATGGATCCACTACTTTACTCAGGAGTCAAATTCGGCAGTCAGCTGCGTGGACAGCAGCAGGTGAAAGCCATCCAAAGCAACTAAAGACGCAAACATCAGCAGGCAAGGTTTTGGTCTCCGTATTTTGGGATGCACAAGGCATTTTGTTCGAATACCGAGAAAGGAAGAACTATCAGTAGTGAATATTATATGGCATTATTGGTGTGTTTGAAAGAAGAAATCTTCAAAAAACGGCCACTAATGAAGAAGAAAAAAATGATCTTTGACCAAGATTACGTACTGTCACAAGTTGACTGCAACAATGGCAAAAATTACATGAATTGAACTTCGAATTGCTTCTGCATCCACTCTATTCTCCAGATCTGGCTTCCAGCGACTACTGGCTGTTTGCAAACCTCAAAAGAATGATCCAGGGAAAGAGATTTCACTTTCCAATAAAGAAGTGATATCAGAAACTGAGGCATATTTTGAGGCCAAAGACAAAATGTTTTACAAAAAAGGTATCAAATTGTTACTCTAGAAAGAGACTGTTGATGAATAAAGTCAAATTTTGCCTAAAAGTTTTATTAGTTATGCCTGGGATTTATTGAGTAATGTGTTAACCAACGTCTATATCCACTGTCCTTGAGATTTAAAATGTCTAGTACCTGAAGAAGGCCTGAACGTACAATGGCCGAAACATTGTGAATCTTGCAATAAAGATAAGGACAACAGTTTAAACAGTGTAAATAATGTGAATACTACCTCATTTCAGAATTATAGACAAATAGAAAATGCCTTCTGTATTTCAAAACAAGTGCTCCAGTTTTGTGAACACTTTTCAGTTGATTTGATCAGAAGTAATTTTTTTCTTTTTCTTTTATAAAAATGTGTAAATTTGAATTATTAAATATTATTTTTACTTGAAATAGAATTCTTGTTCCTCTGTACATTATCCTTAGCCATTGCCTCAAATAATGGACCATTTCATTTTGATTGTGAGGAAAGAATGAAGAGAAAATATCAGATGCTGTTTGGTTTTTGTGAGAAAAAGAAAGCATACAGAATAAGGAAGTATAGATAGAGGTGAAAAGACTTTCATAAATTGAATGTCTGTTTCATTGAAATAGCAAGCTTTTTCAATTTTTTATCTTGGCAGTTATACCTTATTTAAATTATCTTATATAATGACCTACATTCAACAATGCTTGAAGAAAAAATATTGTTAAAAAAAAAGTTTTTAATAGTTTTGTAAATATAGGGTGGAGGATTCCTGGTCTGTGTTGGTAGATTTATTAAGGGAGTAATCTGTTAACTTTAGTGACATTTTAATGGAAGCCAATTTCATTCTCTTGACCAGCATGCTTGATACAAATTCGTTTTCAGCTCATGTCCAGTTCTTCATCCGCTCATTACTTCTTCATAACATCACCTTTTGATTAATTTGTAGCTCCTACACAGTTCTTTCTCCTTGTTTATTGATCACCTTATCTATTTATGTATTTTAACTGCAATTCTGTTTAAACCCTGCCACACGATCTATTTTAAATTATTTTTAAATTTTTAAATATATAATGCTTTTTCTCATTTATTGTTGTAATTTTAAAATTTTCCATGATTTTTAAAAAAGTTTTTTTATATAAATTTCAATTCTTAGTTTTTGCATTTTAATGTTTTTGCAAAATATTCTATGCACTCGGAATAGTAAATGTATCTTTTTTGAGCTTTCTTTGTTTTGCTTTTCTTAAATGGAAGTCTTGTACAGACACAATGAACAGATGTCATTAGCAACTATAGAAAAAAAACTTAACATTTTAATATCTACTGTTGATGCAATTTTCAATATTTTTGGATTAGTTGTACAGAATTTAATCTTTGCCAACAGTTTGCTTAAAACTGTATTCGTAAAAATATTTTATGTATTTTTTTGTTTTCGTTTTTACACTGAAACATGTCATATAGAAAGTGTGAGGAAATCAAACCTGATTTTCATTTGTTTGTATAAAGAAAAAAAACATCAATTCCTTTCTACAATCGTATTAATACTTTTGATTGTGATTATTATCAGGTTCTATAGGGTCATCTGAGTCTGCTAGTCCGACGAGCAGCCTGAGCAGTTACCAGCATCAGTATGAGACTGACTCTGGCCATAACAGCATTGCCTCCTCAAATTTTGACAGTCGTAGCACCAGCTCTGTTGGTTCTTCCAATTCCCCAACTCCAACACGACGTGCCACTAATGTTCCGCAGACAGGTGAGGCATTTTCCGAACTCTTTTATGTGTGTGAATCCTTTCTTTAATATTTTTCTTTCATCATTTTATGTAGATTTTTATTAATCGTGAATGTGTGGTATTTTCTTTGTTTTATATCCCCAAATGTCTTGTCCCAACATTTCAAACATATTGACTTAATTTTCCCTGTTTTCATTTTTGATCCATTTTAGTTTGTGTTTTTAAAGATAACCATTTTCTAGTGTTACAAAGGAAATTTTGTATCACTCCCCTCATATGCCAGCCTTTTATACTTCAATTATTCTACTCTTTCCGTCCAGAATAAAAAACATTACATATTTAAATTAATGCTGTATAGAATGTTTGTTAGCCTATATATTTGGATAACTATTTAATTTTTATACTATTTAAAAAAAAAAAAAAAATGTTTAGGGTAGTTCATTTTTTTTTTTTTTTTTTTTTTTTTTTTTTTTTTTTTTTTTTTTTTTTTCTTAGTATTCCTGAGTATCAACTTTTTAGATTTTTAAAGAATGATTTTGGAAAATTTTATTCCTTCACTACTCAAATTCGATTAAATTGCACTTTGTATATTCTACCTACACAATTACACTTTTCTTTTTTTTTTCTTCAGAAAATACAAAGATTATTTGCTGCTTTTACATCTCCAAAAAATTCTATTTCAGCGATTTCTTCATTATATTCATTCACTTTTTCAAACTTTGCTTAATTTAATATTTCTGCATATAAATGCAAAATTGAAGCCTATCTGATTAGCAATTTCTCTGAAATTTCTCTAGGCTCTACAAGAAAATAATTAGATCAAATATTAAATTTAATTTTTTTAAAATTATTTTTTTTTTATTTCAACAAAAATGAAAGTAAATTTTCAGCTAATATCTCAATACGTCACAATTTATTAAATAATTTTTATTACTAATATTTTTAATCTCACTCAACGTTTTTTTTTGTTTTTTTGTGCTAAAAACATTGCATTTTATTCTATAACAATAAACTAATTCAATACTTACATGCGTAATAATTGTCAGTTAGTTTTGTCTAACTCTAAGGACAAAAAACAATACCGGTATAGACTTTTGTTTTTAATCAAATTTTTTTTTTTTAATGAAAAATAAGCGTTCAATAAAGTAACTAGATTTGTGTGTAGGAAATAAAGACACTGAAGTTGGTGTTTTTCTTTTACAATCGTTTTTTTTCTTTGCACTGACGCAGACAACATGTTCTTCTCTTTCACAAAACTTAACCTTTCTTTCTTTTTCTTTCTTTCTTTTTTATCATTAACATTTAATCATCTCAACTCCTGTTTCTTAACTACACATTTCATTCCCTGCCTCCTTGATGTATTGTACTCAATGTGTCTACCCAGATCTTGTTTTGCATGTTGAAATTTGTAAGATTTGTCATTGATTCTCATGGATGGGGGTTGTCCTGTCATGGCCTGGCACGTTATTGTTTAAGCTCTGGATTATAATTTTTAAGTCAGTTTGTGGAGGAAGGGGGTGCAGTTTCACTCTGAATATATTTCATGATTTATTTTATTTTTTTTTTTGTAGATCTTACCACTTTTGTTATCTGTTGGTGTTGTAACGTTGATTGCTTCCCCCCCCCCAATTTTGTCTTGTTTGTCTTGGATTTGGTATTTCATTGTGCTTGTCTACGTTGGATGTCTTGTCTTGTCTTAAGTTTGTATTAGCCAAATTAACTGTGTGTATTTCATTTTCTTTTTGCCTTCCCAGCTGATTTTATTTTTTATTTTTTTTAAGCCAAGAAATCCAATTTACCAAATTACTAAAATGAAGTGGGTCATAAAGATATATAACTATTTTGTTTTACATCGCCATTTTTATATTTACTGTTCATGGCAATCATCAGAAGTTGTCTCCCTTGCCGCTGACCTGTTTGCACAGATGTCAAGCTTCTTTTTCATTTGTTTAAAGTTTTATTCAAGATAATTTAGCATTTTCAGAGATTTTCTCCAAGAATACAATTTATTCATTTTATCTATATAAGTTTTAACAGTAATTTTAAGTTTTGAAATACATATTCTTTGTTTCAATGATTTATAGATATGTTGTATAGAATGAATTTCACTTTAAGCAACATTTAGATCAGACATATTTCGTGGATGTGACAATGGCTGTAATAAAATAAATTTTACTTCAATGATAAAATATTGATTTGTGGAAAATTTAGCTTTGTATAAAAACTTCAGTATAGGCATTTCCATTTAGATTTTAAAATGGATGAGGTGATCTCTTTGGCTTAATATTTACTGTAAAATGCATGGATAGTTTTCTTGTCATAAGCTGATTTATTTTATTTTATTTTATTTTTTTATTCTTCTTGATGTTAAATTTATCAGTTCTAAGCCGTTCCTGTTATTAGATTGATCAAGTTATGTGGAACAAAAAATTCAAAATGTTTTTTTCCTATTCAACCAATCATATATATCCCTTGATGTTTTTTAAAGAATTTAGCATGGAAAACTATTTTCATTAATAATGACTTGGAAAATATTTGTTTGTTAATATTAAGTTCAAACTTTGGTGTTTTGCTTTTATGGAATTATTTTGTTTTTAATGGTTAACGCTTTGTTCCATATTTTTAAATAATAAAGTCAATTTCTGAAATCTTATTCCCGACATAAAAACATTTTATTAAATTTTCTTTCAATGGAACAGTATTAACTAATTTACAATTGTAAAGATCAGTTTGGAAAGAAACTTTTTCTTCAGTAAAATTTGTATTATTCTGGAATGATTATTGTAGTGAAGGCTCCACGAAATAACTCGTAATTATATTTAAAAATATATTAGCTGTAACAGAATTTGATTCTCGATAATGTAGGGTTGAATATTTTCCATACTTGACTGTTCAATGTTATAAAGTACATTGAAATTGGGGAAAAATGGAAAATAATTGGCAAGCATGGATCTTTGTGCCTGCAAAAAAAAAAATGGGGAGTCAAAAGGGTTTTTTTTTTTTTTTTTTAACCCCCCTGACACTGCTATTATTTTAACTGCCTTCACTCCTCAGCAGTGTTTACCGTTTTAAAAAGCAATGATAAGAATTGGAATAAAACTTACACATGAAAGGGAATTTATACATTTTTTTGTTTTGTTTTGTTCTTGAGAAGAATTGATGATAAAATAATAAACACCCTTATTAGATCAGGGATTTCCAAACTAGGATTCATGTATCCCCAGTGGTACCTTTGTACTCTTCAGTGGGTACATTGACTCTGAAAATAACCACTACACTATTATACAATACTTGGTGTAATCTCCATCCAGACTGCACTATATATATATATATATATATATATATATATAATTTTCAATTTCCTCATTTTAGTAAGCAAGGCTTATATATTTTCAATTTCCTCGTTTTAGTAAGCAAAGCTTATATATTTTCAATTTCCCATCCATCTCATTAGTATTGCTTAGTTTCAGTTACTGGTACATAGTTTTGAATAGTTTTGTTTATTTTTACTTATTAATAATCATTATAAATAAATAAAAAATAATAAAAAATATGCATGAAGGATCAAACTATTTTATAAATTACCTGTGTTTAATTCATTGATGCTATGATTAATTGACTTTACTAAAAAGACTTCATAAAATATCAAGATTTCAATTTCTTTGTGTTTTTTACTCTCAATTTATAGGGGTACACAGGAATCTATAAATGCCAAGGGGTACAGAAGAAAAAAGACCCCCCCCCTTACACCATTGTAGTATTTATTGGAATGGTTGGCAAAACAATGGCTAACTGCCAATCGATTTAAACTTTATAAAAGGGTAAATAAGGATTTTCTTATTGTTGGGCCATATATTTTAATAATTTAGTAAATGTTTATAAATTTATATATAAAAAATTTTCATATTTATTTCATTATAAATTGGTGAATAATATTGCATTATATTAGTTCTTAGAATATTGTAAATATAAAATTATTCATGTAAATAATCCAATACTGTTTCATATTTTTGTAAATTCTCAAGAACAAAAAGAAATTATGAATTCATTTACATCATATGGTTAGGTTTTATTCCAATTCTAATCATTGTTTTTAAAACAAACATTGCTGAGAAGTGAAGGTAATTAAAAAAAAAAAAAATGATAGCAGTGTCAAGGGAAAAGAAATCATCCTTTTGACATCCCTTTTATTTTGCAAGTGCAAAGGTCCAAGTTTGCCAAGTAATTATTGAATATGATTCAGTTTTCCGAGATATATTTTTGTTGCTCTCTTTCAACAGATTGTTTTCATTCCAAATATCTGCGGAAATTTCTATTTTGATAGATGTCCAGAACAGAAAGGGTGGGACATCGAAAAGCTTACTGGATATTTGACAAACAAAGGGTAAACTTATGACTTTGGTGTTTGTCTGTCCAGTGTCCAGTACATTTCTGTTTGTTTTTTGTTTTTTTGTTTTTTTTGTATCATAGTGTCAGTTTATTTGGTGTCTTGTACAATTTAGTGGCATTTCTTGTTCCCACCCCCTGACACTTTTCACTTCATTTTGGTTTTTTATTGATTTTTTTTGCCCGTTTTTTTTTAAATTTTTTATTTATTCGTAGTTCATAGTTGTAATTTTGATGTCTCTTTGTTTCTAAATTTGTAAGCCTTTAGGTGTGTGTTTTTATATATATATATATATATATATATATATATATATATAACATTTTTTATTTAATTATTCATTAACAACCTGTTTCATGCTTAGTGAGTTTTCAAAATGGGTGCTTGTCAATGAATAAATAAAATAAAAAATGTTATTTTTATGTGTATTAAAAAGCTCTATGAATATTATATTTAGTGGTTACACATACCTGTTATGCTTTCATTATTTAAACAATGAAATTATTGTCTACTGAGACAAAGATTGCGTGTCTGGAAAGAAAATGTGCCTCCTGGTAGGAATTGAACCTGTATTCGGATTTTTTTTTTTTTTTTAGTTGCCTATTGTTCAGTTTGCAATCCTCCCTGGTCTTTTGAACAGGAATAGAGGTTTACTGCTTGTTTTCTGTTTAGGATTGAATTTTCTTAGTGGCATCATCACCTTGCTTGGGGTGAACTGATAAAAAAAATGGTGTAATGGAAAAGTACACTTGTTTTAAATTTGGTCTCCTTGATTTAAAGGATGTATCAAGTAGAGTGTACTGAATAATGACAGTAGGAGAAATTAGAGAGCTAATTTCAAATTTCAGTTGGGCTCACTACATTCATTTACGTGCAGAGACCCTTGAGAAAGGTTTAAATGCCACCCCCACCCGGTTGTGTGTTAAATAGAATTCATATCTAGAAAAAAATAATTGTTCTCAAAGAAATCGTTAATACAATAGTCTTTTGCACAAAAAAAAACAATTTCTTAGTGTTCAAGATAAATTTCAGGTTTAAATAAGTTGATAAACTGTAAAAAAATAAAAAAACAAATCAATCAAACCCTGATTGAAAAAGGGGTTACTAAAGAAAATAAGGCCGCCAGACAGGAATTGAGCCTGAAGATATTTGGTCTCTTGAGTGGTAGACATTAATGGCACTGTCTAACAAAAAAGATAATAGAAATGTTGACTGTAATATGTGTACCCACTAAATATACCACATACCCACACACCTGTGTGTGTGTATACATGTATATATATACACACACACACATATATATATATATATATATATATATATATATATGACAAAGGGGAATGGGGAAAAGTTTTCTTGTGATGCGTTTTTTTTCTTTGGAACTTTATCAGACTGAGTTTGTTACGTTGATATAACTGCAAATGTGCATGAACAAAAAAAGATTCTAAAAATTTTAGATTTAAAAATTTTTTTTTTTTTCTTTTTTAAATATTTGTCGGGTATATAATCTAGCTAATTTAATTTAGTCTTTTTCTCATTTTTTTAATGAAATTGATGGAAACATAAAAAAAAAGAACTTAAATTAAATCAGCCCAGTTATATACCCAAAACACATTTTAAAAAATATAATTTAATTAAAAATTCTCCATGCCCCTCTATTTATGTGCCGCAACGTAAACATGAATTTAAACCAATGAAGTCCTAAATGATGAAAAAAAAAACATATCATAGGAAAACTTTTTTTTACTTTGTCAAACCTCTTTCCCTTAAAATTGTTCTTGAGAGATATATATATATATATATATATATATATATATGAAGTCATAAAAACAAAAATGTGTTTCCCTCCTCCTAATGTAATCTAGCTAGAGAGATCTAGAAAAGGAAGCCGGGCACCCTCATGTGACAATTGATATTTTCTTGCAGCAATTAATCCATCACTTAATCATCAACCTTTATCATCACCACACCTGTCTTTGTTACCGCCACCACCTGCAGTCATTGTGGCCATGCCCCCATCTCCCACCTCTTGTTCGTTCCCCTCACAACAACAACAACAGCAGCAACAGCATCACCAACAGCAGCAGCATCAACAGCAGCAGCTTTATCAGATGCCACTGCAGACACCACCATCACCACAGCCTGGCACTACACGTCCACCTCTGCCACCTTACCATGTTGCAGTGCAAAATGCTGCCATCAACGCTTCAGGTGAGACATCATGGAAGAACAAGTTACTAACAAACCCTTTTTAATACTGTTCACGGGATAGGGGGGCTGTACAACTTTAAAATTGAGATAACTTCAAAAAAAAATCCCACCCTCTTTTTTTTTTTTTCTTTTTTTTTTATATCTGAAAACTGCAAGTTCTGTTACATAAAGCATCTTTGTAGTCTCTTGAGGGGAAAATTTGAAAATCTTTATCCATTAAATGCCTTGAAGATGAAATGGTAACTTGACAAAATTATCTTATTTGATAATTCTGATATTGGATTGCCCAACTTCCAGTCCCCGAATGGCTGTTTAGTGGGGTGCTGAAAAGGTCTCGACCCTGATCACTTACCAAAATCTGATCTAAATGATAAAATGCGCCCCCCCCCCCATTTTTGTCAAGCCAATAATTCTTTCAGCACCCTCTCATAAATTCAGATAACTTTCTGAAAATATTTTCAGGTTCCATTTGCTCTGTTTTCTCATGTTGCTTGGCAGTATTTTTTTCTGCCTTCTAAAATCCGTATAAATCTTTGCTGGTGTTTGTCATATGCAATAAATTGAAGAAACATTGTATATAAATCATTCGGAGTAACTTTTTGAAAGACAAAATAAATAAGAGACTTTCAATTTAATTGCCATTATTCCTTCATGACAGCACCAAAATTTTATTAAAATTCTAAAATACATGTACGCTTTTTTTTTTTTTTTTTTTTTTTAAATACATTAAGCTTTTGTGTTGATGAGTTTTTTGCGTGTTTTGGGGGCTCTCCAACCAAATCTTTTGATATTTAAAAGCCATCTACTTAGTTTTACTAACCTTACTGAGAATTTGCATGTGTGTATGAGTCAAACCTTTTTAATAATGGAAAATTTTGTTTTGGCGCTATTAGCAAAAACAGATTGCAAAACTTGGGCTGATGATAGCAAACCTTACTTCACCTTCGCTTGGTTGAATTGAATTTTTTATTTTTTCTCTATAATTTGATGCTTTTTAGTTATTTCACATGAAAAAGACAAATAAGATCCTATTAAAAAAAAAAAAGGTTGTCATAATTTGAGTTTGAGATTCAAATACATGGTCCACTTAAAATAAATGGTTCACTTCTATTAAAACCTTTCTTGACACTTTCAAAAGCTGGTGGTTGCAATTTGCATTGGAGTTCACACCTAGCATGGCTGACCAAAATGGTGCCTTTCTTTGCTGACCAGTGGTCAGTTATCTGGAGCTGCTTGATAAACCCCACCTTTTTTTCCCTCTCCCTTCCAACTTTATGAATTATATTGTTGGTTTGTTTTTTTTTATTTATTTTTTTTGCATGAACTGATTTGATTATTTTCAATTCTGCTACATTCACTTGCACACAAATACCTTTGAGAAAGGTATAAAGCCATCTCCCCAGCTCTGGGTTAAATAGTAGAACTTGAATCGAGAACAAATCATTGTTATCTTAAAAAAAAAAAAAAAAGTAATACAGTATTTACTTACAAAAAATAAAGACTTATTCTTATAGTCCAAAATGTTTTGGCTTTAAATAGCCCACAATGGGTTGATAGTTCATAGAAATAAATTGACTATTTTCAAATTTACAGCAATGTGCAAATCAAAATTATTAGAATGAAAGCAATTCAGTGCAGAAAATTCATTCCTTTGTTTTTTTTTCTTTAAGTTTGATGTGAATGATAGTTATACATTTTCATAGTGCATTTTATATATATATATATATATATGGGGGCGATGGATAAATTGTCGCAATTATGTATTTTTAATTTGTGCATATTTGTGTTGTTCATATTTGATCTTGTTAACTGCAGAGTATAGTAGGGTCAGTTGGGCACTGTCTGTGAAAAAAGAGCACCATGATGCAATTCACTCCTTCAGAAATTTGGAAACAGCATGTTGCACTGCTTGGCATTTGCACCAGAAGCTCCAAAATAAACATTTTAGTATGTTTGGGTGTCAATCTGAGGACAGTACAGAGGATTCTGGAAGTGTTGGATGAGTCTATTGATGATTGTGAAAGTGTTTGGAGTGATCAGTAGTGATGGCAACATTATGCCTTCATTCATCTTCCTATAGGGCCTCAGACTCTACACAGAGGCCTTCATCAAGTGTCTTGAGGAGATAGTGCTGCCCTTGGTCAAGAGGGTGGCTGCTGGAAAACTCTATCTGGCAACAGGACACTACACCATGTCTCACAAGCATGAGAACCCAGTCATGGCTGTCAGACAATTACTGTGACCAAATCACCCTTTACATCTGGCCACCTAACTCCCCAGTTATATGTGGGGTGCAGTTGAGTGAGAGACCAACAAAACTCCTCGTCACACCAAAGATGACTTGAAGGCAAGGATTATGACAGATTCAACAATTTAACCCTTTGTTGCATATTGATTACAATTGTAACCAATATGCAACAAAGGGTTAAACAAGGAAGTTGTCCAGAAGAGTTGCAGGAGAATCCAAAGTTGTCTGGAGGCCATGGTTGATGCCAATGGTGATTTTAGTGAAATAAATCTACTCTTTAATTTCAAGATATTTTTGTGCAATTTGCGTAAATATCTGTTAAAATGAGATGTTATTTTTCATTTTTGTATAATTTAGACGGCAATTTAATCATCGCAATCTCTTTGTGTGTTTGTGTAATTTCAGATTATTGTTAAAGGACGATATGAATAAAAGGAAAACTTGACTTAGTCAATGTATTTCATCCTAACACTAATAAATCTGATATGTGTATATGTAAAATAAGCTGTCACAACTGCTCCTTACAATATATTGGGGAAACTGGCAGAAATTTAAAAAAAAATGTATCTGAACACAGTAAGGACTTTTTACACAATTTACCAAATGCATTAGTTGTACATAGGAAAAGCCACAAAATCAATCTAAAGAATGCCAGAAAATAACTTACTTGAACCAAAAATTCTTGAGTGCTGCCATCAAATTTTACCAAAATATAAATCAGCACCCTGGACTTTTCGAATATCTTTCTTCCTGTAAGAAATATTTCTTTTCCAAACCAACTTGTATGACTATGAAAATGTAAAAAAAATAAAAGAAAGCAGTTCAATTCATGACCTATTATTTAAATACATAATCCATTGATTGATGCCAAACTAAAATAAATAATAATTACATTACGAAAAAAATTAAGCATTAACTATTGTTTATTAAAAATTAATTTACAACACTTAGCATCATCCATAATTTACTTTGACTTTCCCAGTTACCTGGGTGTATATTTATGAGTATGCTTAAATCTTGAAACTTTGAGAAACTAATGTCATTCTTACTTTCATTTGTTGCAAAATAAAATCCTTTTTTTCTTTTTTTGCCTTGATAAAGTCCAACAGAGGCCAAAACATATTGGCTAAGATAAATTTTCCATTGATCTTTATTCATACTGACTTTTTACAGATATACACTATCTGAAATTTTTATATACACATGCAAACATTTATTTATATATAAAAAAAAGATATATCAAAAATACATTTAGAAACTTTGGAAGCAGATTCCTTATACAAAACAAAGACAAAAGTTCATATAAAAACATTTCTGCAAATCCTTCATTTTTAGGTCCTGGGCACGATGGTAAACTGCATCTGGCAGCAAGGCCTCTGATTTGGAGGTTGTGAGGAGCATGGAATCACCTTAATTGCTGTTGTTTTCATGTCCACCCGGACCTGTTAGAGTCCCAGCTATGGTTAAATAGTTAACCCCCAAACTTGGGTCAAAACACTATGAAAGTATAAAAATAGACTTTTATAGAAATATATAGATAAAAATCCTTTTATAGAAAAATTTACATTTTTGAAAATAGATTATTACCATAACACATTTTTGAAGGAAAAAAAAATTCTTAGTAAAACATTTTTGAATACAAAACTAGAAGACATAATAAAAACCATATTTTCATTAAAATCTGACTAAATCAACCTTCTCAATATAACCGAACATTAAAAAAAAACAACCTTAAAACTCTACCTTTTTGGCATTAAAGAACTCACAGAGGTTGATATACCATTAAACAAGCCTCAAGCTCAAGGCTGCACAGATTGTGTTTCCAAACGAAAAGCATTTGAGTCATCCAACCTTTACTGCTGTTTATCATCACAATTGTTGAGACACAGGATCCGTGGCACCACTAACTATGGACCGAGGAACACTGAGATCCCCTAATGTCTGACCATGAAGAACACATTCTACAAGCTGTTGGGGACGATCCAGGCACCAGTACATGTCAAGCATGCCCTATATCGCATAGTCCTTCATAGAGGGTACTTTAAGAGCAGCTCCTGTATCCAAATCATTTGCAATATATGCAGGCTCTTTTACCCTCTGATCACTCACCAGGGGAGAACTTTTGCTGATGATTTATTTCACAGACTGCTGGTTTGTTGTTTGTCTCTTCAGTCTTTGGTCCTGGGTATGATGGTAAACTACATCTGGCCTCTGATTAAGAGGTTGTGAGGAGTATGAAACCACCTCTTAATTGCTGTTGTTCTCAGGTCTGCCTCGGAGTGGTAGCACCTGTTAGGGTCCCAGCTATGGGCAAATAGTTAACCCCCAAACTGGGGTCAAAACACAATGAAAGTATAGAAATATATACATAAAAAACATACTTTTATAAAAAAATATGCATTTGAGAAGTAAAAATATTACCAACAATACATTTTAAATAATAAATTTTTGAAAGAAAAAAAAATTATTGCCAGCAATACAGTTTTGAATACAAAACTAAAAATCATCTTCAGTTTTACAAAATTTAAATCAACCTTCTCCCTATAATTGAACATTAAAAACTAATACATTAAAACCTTTTTAGCATTAAATGACCCACAGAGGTTGATATTGAGTTAAACAAAACTCAAACTCTTCAGTCTTGATTACAGGTGAGGCAACATTTGGATGAGATTAAATAGCAAATTTACACAACCAACATTTGTGCGTGGATCAGAATCCCCCATGACGCCATCTTAAGTTTACAATTAATGTGTGGGCTGGAATTGTGACTGTCTAGTAGATCCTTATTTTCTCCCAGCACATCTCACAGGAGCCCTCTACAGGGGCTTCATTTCAAACACACTCCCTCAGACCTTCTATAGGATGTTCCCTTGCAAATGTGAAGATGCATGTGGTTCATGCCTGATGGGGCTCCAGCACATTTTTGTCATATTGTTCATAATGCACTGGCTGTCTACCATGAAAGATGTAGAGGTAAGGGAGGACTTGTTCCATGGCCTGCTCATTTCCCCAACTTCACTTCTTTTGATTTTTATGTGGGGTCATCTAAGACAATTGGATTATGCAATAAACATTAATAATGCAGAGACGCTTCATCAACGTATCGTGGGAGGGGACTGTGAAACCCTTCAACATTTTGTGGAAGGCTTTGAAAGGATCTGCCAATTAACATTTCGATAGGCGCATGCATGTGTAGAAGCAAGTGGAGGACATTTTGAATATATATATATATATATATATATATATATACACAGCCTTTGAAATTTCACTCACCCGATCGACTCAGTTGATTAATAACTTAATTTATTGCTTTACTTGCCTGCGACCGATTAAAAAATCTTGCAATGAAACGTATCCGTTCAAATATAGAAAAAAGAAATTTGATTCTTTTTACAACCCAAAAGTATACCATTGAAGATTCACAAGTTACTTAGAATGACCTACAATAACATTATTGAACTCTGATCTTATGTATGGTGCCTGATTTATGTTGAAATGTGTTGTTAAAAGAGTGACATCCCACTACCATCAAAGCAAAATCTGAATGGAATTTAGATTGACAAGTTTCTGTCTCACTTTTATCGTCCTTGTCAGTGTAAACATTTAATAAATTTTTCCAGAGTGGAGCCAAAATATCTCTGTCACTCAGATTAAAGATGCTCACAGATTTTTAGAAACTCATTTGGAAAAATATTATCCTTCATTCAACATCTATATTTCCTCCCCACTTACAAAAAGTAAAAACAAACATTTGAAAGAAAGAAAGGAAAAAAATGCATACTTCTTTCAACCACGCACCAAAAAAACAAATTATACAAGTAATTTTTTAATAGAAAATCAGATTTTTTTTTTTATCATCTATGAAAAGGAGGTTGTAGTCAAACAGAAAGAAAAAAAAACTACGAATTTAGGTACCTCCACACAATTGCCAAAAAAAACCCAGCATATCATGTTAAAAAAATCTGAAACTTAATAAAAACAAAGTTTTATCATCAAAATGTATGCTATTATTAAGAGGAAAGATCAAATTTTGTTATTTTTAAAAAAAAATTTTGAATCGTTTTTAACATGTTCAAAATTTTAATTAAAATTCAATTTTTTGTTTTCCGTCAGCGATTCATGCTATGTTTGCATAAGGCGACTGTTAAAGAAAATGGAGTCAGTTGAGTAAAATGATCTTGGAGCAAGTAAATTTTCCTTTGCTCTTGGCTGCTGGTCGAGTGATTTCTTTTTCAAATCTCAAAGGCTGTGTGTGTGTGTGTGTGTGTGTGTGTGCACATATATATATATATATATATATATATATATATATATATATATATATATATAGAATTTGCTATGAGATCCTGTGTTGAGAAACAATGATGGCTTTTTGAGCATATGTTTATAAGAACATTTTACTTTGTTTTGCATCAGCAACCCGTCCCTAAAGTTCGTAAATTATAACAAATCTGATTTTCTATGGATTGTATCTTGGATTGTACATTTAACAGCATCTACTGTAAACTTTGGGTTCACGTTGTGGTGCAGTGGATATCAACTTCGAACAATGAATCGGGGAGCCGAGTTCAAATTCCAGTTGAATTCCTTGCATTCATTTGTGCACAAATACCCTTGGGAAAGGTTATTAATCCGTCTCTTCCCTCCAGATATATAACAGGACTGATTGGGTTCTATAGCCTTGGCTGGCAACCAGTCTACTGCAGAAAGCAATGGTAACCTACTGCAGGATAATCTTCTGCCCAGTCAGTCATGTTTCTTTCGAGACATGATTACCCAAAGTGTGTATCATGTAAACTTTAAACTTAATAACTTAAAAATGAAAGATTTGCAGACATGTGTTTATATGGATTTTTGCTCTTGTTTCAGTGTGAAGAACTCATCCCCCAAAGTTTGTGGAAGTATTTTTGATACACCCTCTGTGTGAAGTACAAATAGATTTAGAGAAAAATGATATAATTTAGAATTGGTGAAATCTGTTAGTTTTGATAGTTTTTTTTTTTGCCCCACCCCTCCCCCACCCGTGAGAAATTATTTAATAGATGCTATTTTATAAATTTTTGAAGTATAATTTCTTACTCTTTAATTTGTATTTAGCCAAAAATGATGAAATATGACCAAAAAAAAGTTATTTTTTTTATTATTGTTACTGTATAAATAGTTGGAACTGTTGTCTTTATTGACCAAAAAGTTTGTTGGTTTTTATTAAGTGAAAAAAAAAAGATTTAATTTTTTTTAATGTTTTAATGAACAACATATCTCAATAGTTTGCCATTTTTCATCCAATTTTCTTTTTAAACAGAATGTAAAGAACTGTGTTCAGTGTCTTTTGTAGTTCTCTAAGGAATTTAAATTGTTGTTGAAAGAATTCTATCAAGAAGAGAATAAATGGTAATCAGAGGATGCCATCCATGCTGAATATGACAAAGGATTGAAATCTTCTCAGCCAAGCTGTTATCATTTCTACCAAGTAACCAAAGAAATATACATTGGATATCCTGATGGCACATTCCTTTCTCTTAGTACTGGATACATACATTTTTTTTTTTTTTTCGATTGTTAACTGTCGCCTTCAATTGGTCTAAATAGGAGTCATATTTGCTTAAGTCTATCTTTTAGTTTGCTTGAAGAAGCTTGTAGAAGAGGACGCCTTCCTAATCTGAGTGTGTAGACTGCACGTCTTGTTCAGATGAAGATTAGCCTGTGGTATGGTTAGCGTTGGTTCATTTCATTATCTTTTCTGTTCCACAGCGATGTAAAGTATCCACTTTTATTCATCATGTCACAATTTATTCTAAAAATCTAGAACACTTGCAATTTTTACCTTTCATAAACAAAATTGTATTTTTTTTTTAATGTTCTTTCATTTTTTTAATCTTAGAGCCAATAAAAAAAAGACAAACTAATTTTGAAAAAATACATTTTGTGATATCTGTTATAGTCAAAAGCAAACTTTAAATGAATTTTTGTTAAAACCAGATGCTCTTAATGTCTTTTGATAAAAACAGAACAAACTTTTTAGCTAATATTTATAATTTTTAATTTCTAATTTAGCAAAATTTGTCAGTTTTTAACTGATTGGTATTTTTAATTACATAAATTTATTTTTCAAATTGAAGTAATGATTTTATTCAGGATTGTTATTTTAATCATAATTCTTGTAAATTTAACAATTTTATCGGTTTTTAATATAAAAACTCTGATTTTATTTTTTTTATGATTTTATTTATTTTGATTTTGAATTTTGTAATAGATTTTAATTAAAAAAGAATGCTATATCTTAAATGCAAATTCTAATTAACATAAGAAAATGAGAACGTTAAGTAGAATTTAAATCCGATGTGCTAAAACTTTTAAAAACTTGATATTCTAAAATTTTACATTTTTTTTAAAAAGATCTGGTATTCTAATTCTTTTTAAAAAGATCTGGTATTCTAATTCTTTTTTAAAAAGATCTGGTATTCTAATTCTTTTTTTAAAAAGATCTGGTATTCTAATTCTTTTTTAAAAAGATCTGGTATTCTAATTCTTTTTTAAAAAGATCTGGTATTCTAATTCTTTTTTAAAAAGATCTGGTATTCTAATTCTTTTTTAAAAAGATCTGGTATTCTAATTCTTTTTTAAAAGATCTGGTATTCTAATTCTTTTTAAAAAGATCTGGTATTCTAATTCTTTTTTAAAAAGATCTGGTATTCTAATTCTTTTTTAAAAAGATCTGGTATTCTAATTCTTTTTTAAAAAGATCTGGTATTCTAATTCTTTTTTAAAAAGATCTGGTATTCTAATTCTTTTTTTAAAAAGATCTGGTATTCTAATTCTTTTTTAAAAAGATCTGGTATTCTAATTCTTTTTTAAAAAGATCTGGTATTCTAATTCTTTTTTAAAAAGATCTGGTATTCTAATTCTTTTTTAAAAAGATCTGGTATTCTAATTCTTTTTTAAAAAGATCTGGTATTCTAATTCTTTTTTAAAAAGATCTGGTATTCTAATTCTTTTTTAAAAAGATCTGGTATTCTAATTCTTTTTTAAAAAGATCTGGTATTCTAATTCTTTTTTAAAAAGATCTGGTATTCTAATTCTTTTTTAAAAAGATCTGGTATTCTAATTCTTTTTAAAAAGATCTGGTATTCTAATTCTTTTTTAAAAAGATCTGGTATTCTAATTCTTTTTTAAAAAAGATCTGGTATTCTAATTCTTTTTTAAAAGATCTGGTATTCTAATTCTTTTTTAAAAAGATCTGGTATTCTAATTCTTTTTTAAAAAGATCTGGTATTCTAATTCTTTTTTAAAAAGATCTGGTATTCTAATTCTTTTTAAAAAGATCTGGTATTCTAATTCTTTTTTAAAAAGATCTGGTATTCTAATTCTTTTTTAAAAAGATCTGGTATTCTAATTCTTTTTTAAAAAGATCTGGTATTCTATTTTTTTTTTTTTTAAAAAAGATCTGGTATTCTATTTTTTTTTTTTTTTTAAAAAAAAGATTTGATATTCTTTTTTTTTTTTTTAAAAAAGATTTGATATTCTTTTTTTTTTTTTAAAAAAGATTTGATATTCTAATTTTATTTTATTTTTTTAAAAAAGATTTGATATTCTAATTTTATTTTTTTTTTTAAAAAAAAAAGATTTGATATTCTAATTTTATTTTTTTTTTTTAAAAAAAAAAAGATTTGATATTCTAATTTTATTTTTTTTTTTTTTAAAAAAAAGATTTGATATTCTAATTTTATTTTTTTTTTTTTTAAAAAAAAGATCTGGTATTCTAAATTTGTTTTAAAAGATTCAATATTCTAAATTTTTGTAAAAAGTTCTGATATTTCAAACTTTTTAAAGATCCAATATTCCAAACTTTTTAAAAAAAAAAAAAAAGATCTGATAGTTTAAAATTTCAGAAATATTTCGTTTAAGAAAATTATTAAAATTGTCACTTCCCAACTATTTGAAAAGAATTTTTTTTTTTATGGTAAAATATTTTGTTATCCTCTTGATTCTTATGTCAAAATGTTTGGCCTTGACACTGCTGGTTGACAGCCCTGCTTGCTTCTTTGTTGCATCTCAATTATATAGCTTGCATGTTTGCATGTGTACTACACCTTACCTCCAACCCTTTGCATGTATATGCATGAAAAACTGCATTTGTTATCCTTGCAACACGAGTCCCCCTCCCCACTTGACCCACCCCCTGTGAAGTATGACTGTCCTAACAATGCCTAATTTTCCCTTCTTGGCAGCTTATAGTCACTGCATCCAACAGACATACACGATCATGCGTCGACCACCCTTGCCTGACTACCACTCTGCCACCCAAATGGCTCATCTTGCACGCCAGAAACAGTCATGGCATATGGAACGAGCCCATTCACATGAAGGGGTGATAAGGTTCTGCAATGAGGAAGATTTTGAGGCAGCTGAGGACGGTATGTGTATTAAAAAAAAAAACAAAAAAATAGACCAGATATTGTTTGTTAATATTCATAGCATTATCACGCACAAAATAGAGGAATTGGAGATATTGGAAACCTTTTTTTTTTCTCTTTTTTTTTTTTTTTAAATCCCCATCTTCAAAAAAGACGAGAAAAAAGCAAGGTCACTCAGGTGCCGGGGTTACTGGGAGTAAAAAAAAATTAAATGACTTTTGAATGAACTGGTAGCCTAATCAGAAAACGTGAAATAGATGTCTACTCTTGTTCAAGAGATTGAGAAGATGTGTGAACTGGACAATAGGCAAACCTATCAACTCCTATTGAGGAAAAATTAAAAAGTAAATAAAATTTTAGAGTTTAAGTGTGAACATTAGAAATATAGTTTCAGTAGACTTTAGAAAAAAAATGGAAACCCAATCCAAAAAAGAAAACAAGGGATAATCCTCTACTATTGTTGAAGAAATTGGGACATGTGATATTTCCTATTACTAGTTACTATCTCTCTCTTGATTTTATATATATATATATATATATATATATATAAAAGGAAGACTGAAAACATAAGTTATAGATTACAAAAAATGTGCTCAGTTCAAAATCAAATATTTAGAGGAAAGATATTTAAGAAAACATTAAAATGCCAACCAACCTTGAAACCCAGGTTGCTAGGTTGGTTGACATTTTAGCCTTTTTTTAATCATATATATATATGTGTGTGTGTAATTGTTACTAATGGAAGTATATTCCATAGTTAGATATTTACTTTTAAAAGTGCTCAATACAAAAGTAGAGCATAAATATATGGTTATTATTATAATATAAGCATACTGCATTTCAAAAGCTATAAAGTTTTGGTGTTTAATACACCATCATCAGGCAATGAAATGTGGTTAATTTACTTTGTACACACACAGATAGAAATGTAAAAGGCATTCTGAAAACACCTGCACTTAAAAGGTATAGAGGAGAATAAAAAAAAAAAATGCTCAATACAAAATTCAGAATTTAATATGTAATGCAAAAGCTAAAATGCAACCCAGGCTTCAACCATTGAGGTCTCTCCAGGCAAGTAGGAGGATATACAAACAAATACCAGGACACCGGAAGCAAGAGGGTAAAAGTATGAGGATAGGTAGAGGTGGGAGAAGGGAATTTTATTTTATTTTTGTTTATCTAGGTTCGTAAGTACCTAATAAAAATAAATCAATACAATAAAGTAAAAAAAAAAAGAAAAAATTCGAGAGGATTTCATATTTGAAATAGACGTTCCATTTTTAATTAATTCAATAGCTTGTATTATGTCTATCCAGCCCGTACATTTGAGAAGTCCCAATAAAGAAGCATTCCCCAACAGGGATTGAACAATTCTCCCCCTTTTTAGGGAATATCAAGCTGGCAAAAAGTTGAGGGAAGGCTGGCTGTTAATCTAATACATTGGGGAGGATAAAAGACGGTAAAGATAGCGGACAAAGAGAAAATATATAAAAAGAAGACATAAGTCGTTTCAAACAAGAAACTTCTAGTGATATTTAAATACATACATGGACAACCAGTGTGATTTACTGCTCGGTCATGGTAAATGTCACAACAAGTAATCTCTATTTCCCTGAAGGAAATCACTTCCTTTTTACTCAGATTATTATAAAAAAGAGATACAGGTTCGATTCCAGCCATGGAACAAATTTACTTTATTATTGGGATTTCTTGAATAGACTTGCCAATAGATATAATGCACACTGATTAATACATAAAAATGGGGTATTTATTACAAATACGTATATCCACTATAATAATGTTTAAAGTAATACAAATATCAGATTAAAAACAAATCCATTAAATCTTTTTATATATATATATATATATATATATATATATACTATACTATAGTCATCCGCAGACAGATCTGTTTCACTGTATTACAGCTCATCAGTACGGCTTAGACTCTGGTCACTTCCTAACCCAGGATTGAAACCCGACAAGCTGGTGTCAGTCAGCGATTCTACCCCTAGGCCACGAGCGTCCAGTAGAAGAAGGCAGGCTTTTTTTTTTTTTTTTTTTTAAGCACATATAAACACACCCAATAGCTAGCGTGCTCCAATTCATTATCGAATAATATAATTTATATCACACATGCACATTTATATATATATATATATATATATATATATGTATATGTGTGTGCATGTGTGATATAAATTATAGCTTGTACCAAGTCAGGGTTGAACATACTGGTTGAAGCCTTATAAAAATCAGGAACAATTCTTTGAAAAATGTCAGTGTGAAAGAAATTTCTGCTATAATTATGGAAATACAAGTCATGATAGAAATAATGGTAAAGCATTAGCTATGGAGGCTGTCGTAGGTATCTTCAACTTGCTAATATCCTATGTGGGAGGTATTTTCGTCACTCACTGTAGCTAATGTCTTACCATTATGTGGGAAACTTTTGTGGGAAGTACTCCTGCCCCATCTTATAATATGAACTTGTCTTTCTTTGCAGAGGAATCCCCACCCCCCACAATCTTAGGTTTTAAGATTAAAAGCAAGCCAAGTCCTACTGAGTTAATATTGTTATCTTAAGCTGAGAATTTCTATATCCCTGAGATGAGGTATTGTAAATATTTACATTGTTCAGGCTGTTATTATCTTTGTTGTTGCCTTCAGGCAATTGGAATATCGAACTGAACCTTTTATTTCATCCATCTGGTTAGTTCTAGTTCCATGCACCATGCCTCTGGATGCCTCAGTATGTTACCTCGCTTTAACTTAATTGTTCACCTCTGCTGTAGCCAGATATTGAACTCTCAACTCTTTGGGTCAAGTCACATCATACCTGACTACAGCTGAGGTGAACTAAAACTTAGAGAATTGAGTTAATGGCATGGCACATGGAACTAGAACAATCTAACCCGAAGAAATAAAGGGTTCAGTTTGATATTCTAATCACCTGCAGAAGGATGGAGCATACAATGGCCAAAAGGCTGTGAAGATGACAAGAGTCCAAACAATGTAAATAGTATAAATTATTACAAATATTTTAGTCTTTGCTTTGGTTTTAAAAAGATGGGGAACTAACAAAAAAGGTCACAAAAATTATTGGTAAGTGTCCCTCTCCTGCTGTTGCTGTTCTCTTCGATTGCAGCAAAAAAACTTCTCGGACGTTTCTTTCCTTTCTGCCTTGTAAACTGACACTATCTTTCCCACTTTTGTCTCTTTCAAATACTCGCTCTGTCACTAATGAAGACATTGTCACTCAGCATTAACTTTTCCAGGACATCAGAAGTGCAAAAAAAAAAAAAAAAAGTAATAATTGTTCTTTATCAATACCCAATTTATCTTTAAGGAAGACAACAGATATAATAAAGGCCTTGGTGTATTTATTTGTGTGATGTTTTTTTTTTTCCTCCTGTCACACTCATGGAGAGAGAGACAAAGCAAGGCATCGTTGGCTCAGTTCATTTTTTTTTTTTTTCCTCCTGTCACACTCATGGAGAGAGAGACAAAGCAAGGCATCGTTGGCTCAGTTCATTTTTTTTTTTTTTTTTTTTTACTAGCAGTTATGCCACATGTTTGCTCTTTGACAGTGCTTTATTTTATTTTATTTTATTTTATTTTATTTTTTGCAATAATTATGTCATCAAGTAGTGAAGAAAGCCCATCATTGTGTATTTCTTTGTGACAGAAGGGAAAATATATATATTAAGGTTCACCCAATACAAGGCTCAAGAGCCACTCAAGGTAGAGGGTTACTGTGAGGTTTTTGGGGTTATGCAGGAAAGATGACTGCTAACACGTGACTCGAAGAACAGAAAAAACAGTTGTCCACATTGCCAGGTCAGTCAGACAATAATCTGATTGCACCTGCTGGAACCAGATGAGGATCTTTTGTGGTTCTTCTTAGCTGAACCAAATACCAGTTGTGATTTAGTTAAGATTGTCACCTCACTGTTGACTCATCGGCCAAACACATTACAAGTGCAAGCCATGATGGATTGATTTTTTATTGATTTACTTGAGCATTACACTATGGTTACTGGGGGAGACAACTCTTGGTGTTGTAAGGGTTTTTCACACACACACTGTCAATATTCATGAACTGTACATATCACAGGTGAGCAGGTTCCTTGCCTGCCTTTGTCAGAGTTTGCAGTGTCAAATGAAGTACATAAAAATCCTTTCCATTATTAGATATTCTGTGGCTTTAGTGACACCCCACCAAAAAAATAATAAAAAACCTTGTTGTTTGTCATTCATTTTTATTAACATTGAGGTAGCATTTACCTTATTAACACTTCCACTGCTGTGAATGTTCTTATGTCTTAAACAAAATTTATATTGCCTGCTGTTGACATACATACATATATATATATATATATACGTTTTCAACAAACTTTCTTTTTCTTTTCTTTTTTTTTTATAATCCTATTGCCCCAAGCATAGAGGAAAGTTATGAGAAAGAGTGACAGGTTACAGGGGGTGTCAGGAAGGGGGTAAGAGATGGATGAGAATACTGATGAGTCGGGTAAATGGAGGAAGGAGCATGAGAGAGAGGATGCAGGTTAGTGAGATAGGAGATGACTATTGACTTTACATTTAAATTCTTGGAGATTATAGCTGTCAGGGAAGCAAGTAAATGGAAGGAATTCCACAGGTGGGAAGTGTGAGAAAAGAAGCTGCTGGAGTAGAATTTGCATTTACATTTTATTGGTTTCACAGTAAAAGGGTGGGTTCTAGTTGCTAATCTTGTGGCTTGACTAAATTCACACATAGGAGTCACCAGAGAGCTATGTTTATCAGAGCAAAAGCCGTGAAAGTATTTGTAGAAAAGATACAGGGAAGCCACATTGCACCACTGAGAAAGTGACTGTATCTGAGCTGCTAAGTTGAGATCGATCACATTACAAATTCTCCATTGGATTTTCTCAAGGAGCCCCCAGATGGATAGCAGGAGCACTCAACCAGATATGGCAGCAGTATTCAATGCAAGGTCAGATGGTAGATTTATATATGTGCAGGATTGTTTCAGATGGGAAAAACTTCCTGGCCCTTAGCAGCAGATTTAGCTATGGATTCGATATAGTGATTCCACTTGAGGTCTGTTGTGAGAGTTAACCTGAGGAGGCGCAGTGTTTTGAATTTCTAATTTTCTGGGATGGGGAGTCATCATTACTTACACTATTTATATTCGGACTAGTGTGCTCACCTTTGTTGTCATTATCACAATGTTTCTGATGTGTTTTCTGGTCTTCATCAGGTGTACGTTGATCCAGATAATTTACAGGCAATTCCAAATTGGACCCTTTATTTAATCTACAGGGTTAGGTTGTTCTTGTTCCACTGCCTATGTTTAGTGATATCACATCTCCTTTTTATTTTTAGTACTTTTAAGTACACACTGCCTGACTTAGTGATTGAACTTAAAAATTACTATATAATTCCCTGTAGATTAAGCAGATATTCATTAACCTGATGAATGTCAGAGGGCAGAATGTTCAAAATGTTGTGATGACAGTAACAATGATGAGGGCAATAGGCTGCCTGTAAATAGTATAAATACCGTGAAATGTTGTTCTCTAGTGTTTGTATTATAAACTAACTATTGCTTTGTGATATTTCCAAACCAGTGTAGGCATTTAGTAGCATAAACAATGCAGTCTGTTTTGTGAGATATTTTTATTGTTGGTTGGTTGTTGCTTAGCTCAGTCTGTATTACAGACTTTGAGATCAAAAGCAAAATGAAGAAATCATTGTCAGCATATTGTCATTTATTTCCAGTAAATAGCAATTTCCTATTTTACCCAAAACAGGCCAGTACAGCCAGGCAACAATGCTAAAACAAGGCAGTATTAAAGAATGATAGTTATATTATAGATTGGGGGCATTGTTTAGCTTAGCCTGATATATGATATAATCATATCGCCCCAAACATAGGAGGAAAATTGAGAAAAAGTGACAGGTTACAGGGGATGTCAGGAAGGGGGTAAGAGAGGGATGAGAATACTGATGAGTCGGGTAAATGGAGGAAGGAGCACGAGAGAGAGAGGATGCAGGTTATTGAGATAAAAGATGACTATTGACTTTGCATTTAAATTCAAAGTATCAAGCTGAAACCAAAATAGCAGTGTTGATGATAATCACCATCAGTGTTATTATTATAGTCATTTATTTCCAGTAAATGGCAATTTCCTATTTTACCCAAATCAGGCCAGTACAGCCAGGCAACAATGCTATAGCAATGCAGCAGTGAAAGTGTTAAGTGGACAAATTTCAAAAGTAATATAAAAATGAGGTTTATGTAGTGTAATATTCAAATTGCTTGACTTTTAAAGACATCTTGAATTTTAATTCAGAAAGTTTTTTTTTTCTGGAATGTAAATATCTAATTTTGCTTTTTTTTTTTCATGTTATGTTTTCCTTCAAGAAAAAGTCATTGCTATGATTGGATTTATAAGTAAGCAAGTTGTTTGGGTGATGTGTATGAATTACAGCGAATCCCAATCATTTACATTTGGATTTCATTTCTCTTCTTGCTGTATTGCTTTCTGAAAAGTAAAACAAAACTGTTGTCATTATTTTCTCATTGCTTTTCTTAATCGAGTTCCCTTGCAAAATTTGTTCTGGGAATAGCCAAGAAAGAAAAAAATACATTGTCCAAATATTGTTTCCAATCACTGTTGCTTTTGTCAGCAGAGACGCTTCCTTTATTTTTGCATTGAAGCTGCCTTGCCTCTTTTTTTGTCTGTTTGGCTTAATGGTTATTCACATTGTATATTTCTCTCTTAAAGTTCAGGATTTTGATTTTAAAAATCTCCAATTTTCAGGTGGTTCTGGATAAATTGATTAGTTTATAGAAGACCAGGTAAAACCATTACTGTTCAAATTATCAATGTGAGTATTTTTAGAATTCATGAGAGATGATGTCAGCTAATCTGAATAGGATTAAAGACAGCTCAAAATCTGTAAGAAAAATAAAACTAAGGTAAAACTATTTTTGTTACTTTCTTAAATAACTTACATTATTTATGGGTGATAATCCATAAAAAACAAATTAGTCAATATTGACCCCCCCTTCCCCCCCTTCTTAAGATTTAAATACTTTTTTAATCAAAAGATTTTGGATTTCAGAAGGTCTTGTCTGTAGTCTGTGACCTCAGCATTTCAGCGTGTGAAGTTCTGGAACTTACCTTCTGTCAATGCTAATGGCATACTATTGCCGTATTTGGGGAGTGGCACCTAGTCTTCATTTTCTAAACTTGAGTTCAAAAGCATTTTCAAGTCCTTGTGGGTGACAAATTATTTTCCACCTTTCAATGTCTTTCTCACAGGTGGGATGTGGCGAGTCTCTTGCTGTTCTATTACTACCTACATGAAAAGCTGAACTACATTCCTTGGTTCGGCCAATTCTAACCTTCATGGTTAAGACTCAGCATACCACTTACATAGTAGAACACCCACGCTTCCTCCATATTCCTTTGCCAAGAAGTAAGTTCCAATCAAACGGCTTCTACCTGTGAATCATGGGCCCATGGAACCAACTCCTAAGAGGATCCCCGACCACTACAATCTTGACCTGTTCAAATCTAGAATCAACTGTTATCTTCTGTCTATATAAACTATCCCTTAATGTATCCCTCTACCTTGAGTGGCCCACAGGCCTTGTACAGGGTGAACATTACTGTAAAATAAAAAAAACATAGGTACCATTTATGTCATTAGCATCAAAATAATCATGTTTTCATCATTTTGATATGAACCAGAAAATTCATTTCTATATTCATTTGCTTAATTTTAATTTTCAGGTGGGTGTTGGGTTGAGATGTGTGCTTTTTTTTTTTTTTTTTTTTCTCTCTCTCTCTCTCTCTCTCTCTGCCCCCCTCCCCACTAGCCAATAAAAGTCACTTATAAAAAAAAATAGTTTGTAATTTTTCTTAATCTACCTATTTACAGAATAGGGAGATTGCCTATCCAAATCAGGACTAAAGTGAACTTGTGGAGAGGGATTTATATATAATCCTATCAAATTATGTGATATTTTCTTTTTATGTTTAACTTTTTTTTATTTGGTGATTATTTGCTTCATTTTTTTTTTTTTTTTCTTTCACGATCACAACTCCCATGACTCCCCATAGTGCCACACAAAAGTGATGTATTTTGGGCAAGAAGATAGACTGATGGAACCTAACCCTTTCCAGTTTAGTTTTGAATTCAGTGTTTTGCTACCTAAGGCTTGAACTCAGTCTATCCTGCTATTTTACTCATATCTAGGAGGTGAAATAGATTCTTGCCTTTCCCAAGAGTATTAGCATATAATAAGTGAATGTAACGAACTCAATTGGAATTCGAACTTGGCTCTCTGATTCCACAATCCGAGCCGTGATCCATTACTCCTCCGTACCTCAGACTTATTTATAATGACCGCTTATTTGAACCTACCTTGCACACTTTTTTTCTTTTTTATTTGATAAGCATTACATTTTCATAGCATTTTTTATACACAAAATGTACCAACTATTCTGGAACAGATGATGCATTGCATTATTGTACTAATTCTGTCTCCCATAATAGTTGGTACATTTTCATACACATTTCATATACTAAATGTACCGGCTATTTTGAGACAGATGTCATTGCTATATGTCTGTCCCATAAAAGTGGTGACTTTTTTATACACATTTCATTTACTAAATGTACCAAATATTTTGGGACGGATTTTGCATTCAATTATTATACTACTGCTGTCCCATAATAGCTGGTACATTTTCTTACACATTTTATTTATTTAAAGTACCAACTATTTTGAGACAGATGCCATTACAATATCACTGTCCCATAAAAGTGGTTACATTCTCATCTACATTTTATACACTGAATATACTAACTTTAATGGGACCGAGGTAGAACTAAATTTTGAAAATAAGTATGTTTGCCTGTTTTAACAATTTTAATGATAAAAATCTGACCATTTTGCTTTTATTCACTAAAGTTAAAATATACTAAGCTGAGATTAATCAAATTGATGTCTATTCAACTGTGGATTGTGTGCGTGTGTGTTTTGCATTTAATTTTATAATTGAGCCAAAATTAGAATGTCTACAAGTTTGTATAAGATTAATTTGAACATTGCATAATCTATAATTATTTTGTTAAATTTTAAATTTAAAAAAAATGTTTGATAATTTTTTTTTCTTGTAATTTGTTTTATTTTTCAGCCTTCCCAGCATTTGACACACTTAAAGGGCCTTACTTCTTCCAGGAAAAATAAATAGTAAAAAATTATCTTGTATAGAAAAATCAGAATGTAGCCCTCTCCCCCCACACTATATTTGTAGTCATTCTTACTATTTGTCAGACAACAGTTTTAGAATTTGCAAATAAGTGGCTCTGCCCGTAATTAAAATTTCTTAGTTATCTCCCTTGACAAATAGGTCAGTGCAAAATGGATGATTTTATGTACAAACGGCAACCCCACGCTATTAAGCTGCAAATCAATCTGATTTTTTTTTTTTTAAGTTAGTATATTTTATTCTAATTCAGTACCTCTGGTTATAATGCACAGTTTTGGCTATTTAGACATACACAAATTTATCCTTGGACAACATGTGTTGACTATCAAAGATTTTTTTTCTACCAACTTTGCAGTAAGGTTCCTCCCGTTTTTTTTTTGTTTTTTTTTTAAGTTATTGAAATTGCTGAATCATCTCCTTTTTCGTATTATCCAAGCAGCATCTATCAAATGTGGTTCGGTGGAAATTCTTCCGTCTCCTGTTTCCAACATGAAAGATAGCATAAAGCTAGGGTTTTGGTTTTTTTTGGGGGGGGGGGGGTCTTTTACCTTTCTCACCCCACCCCCCTAACACACACACTGCTTACAGCACTCCTAAAAAGCTTGAAGGATTCACTGTACAGACAGCAACAACCACATCCTCATATATTTTGATGAAATGGCAAACGAAAGAAGTGCATGTATACAGGCATTCGATTAAATCTTTCAACCTCATATTGCAGGCTGCGCTATTGTTAGTCACCCAGACCTCCGGCCTGTTTCAGATAGTTCAGCTCCCATTATGGGTGAGTATAAATACACAGCAACGTCCAGATTGCTCTTTGCAGTGCTGACAAAATGCTCCGCTCCTCATGCCTGTCCAGAGGTTAACCCTTTTTAGACCTTTTTACAGCTTGCCAATTTTTACGCACCAATGGGCCCAACCCTAACCCAGTCTCCAATATTCTTTCTCTCTCTCTCTTTCCCTCCAACTGTTGTTTGATACCAATAATAACATTTTTTAATCGGGGGGGAGACTAATGATAACACGTGTTCTGTACTGACCTGACTCTTCGACTAATACTTTTTTTCTTTCTTTTTTTTTGTGTTATTGGGTTTTTGTGTTGCTGCTTTTTTGTTTTCATATTTTGCATAGACTTGACCTTATGTGCTACCATATATATATATATATATATATTCCAACTTTATATCACCATTAATTTCTGTTGAAATTATTATAGATTTTTAACTATTATTTACCTATTTAGGATATTTGGACAGTGGTCTTTACCTTCATTGCTGTATTAACATTTCAGCCATTGTATACTCCAGCCTTCTTCAGATATATGTAAAAATTTCGAACAGAACCATTTGTCATCCACCAAGCAGGATTGTTCTAATTTCACATACCATACCTCTTCTGGATACTTCAGCTTCAGTTATTTTCTACATGACACAGTGGATAAAAGTGTTAGTTGAAGAATTGTGATTTCAATACCTGACCACAGCAGAGATGAACAAAAACTCAGGAGAATTGAATTACTAAGGGGGGAATATAGACAAATATTATTTACCTGAAGAAATTTTATTGTTTTCTTTCTAACATTCATCGTTGTTATATTTTTATATAAAAAATTACTTCTACTGTTATTTGGCAATTTATTTAGTTCATATCCCTGAAGCAGTGATTTCCAAATGGGGCAACAGAAAGGGATAGCAGGTGAGGCAGAATGATTGAAAGACAAAGATTTAGAAATAGTTTCAATAGATTCATATGCCAAAAATAAATACGATTTCAAAATTTATGGTTATGGACTACTTGTAATTGCATGCTTGAATCTTGGAATAAATAGATGTAAATAATTATTAACTAATTTTATCACTGAGATATTTTTTAATTAAGTATTAAGAATATAGTAGCTAGGGTCTGTAAATTGGAGGAGAGTTATCAATGATAGGGTTCTGAATTTGAATCCACAGTTATCTCCCTTTAACTCTCTCTTTCTGTTTTTCATTTTTAAATGTACTTTTTAACACATAAAATTTGAGGTGTGAGCAAATTTCCATTCTGAAAATATGACCAAGAGAAAAAAATGTTTGGGAATAACTGCCCTAAAGAGACAAATATTCTGACTGTATACAACATAAACTGCTTCTCAGATGTAAGTGGACTTGGCGCTTTTTTTCTCTATTGCTTGTCTCGAGTTTACATGCAACAGCATCAAACCTGACTTGTACATCCAGCACAGTTATCCCTTCACTAATTAGTTTTGTGACCTAACTTGCTCGTACTGTGTACTTCATCTGTAAGTGAGGTGGCACCATGATGACGTCGAAACTTTGTGATTTTGAGAATCTGCACCGGTTATTGTGATACTTGATCTGAAGACTGCTGACTAGTTTTCGCAGGCTTGAGCAATGTAGAGTGGGTGAATCAGTATTGTCTGTCCACCATGGGATAACTGAAATACAGCCTTGGTCAAACCCCTTTAAGCTCCTGATGTCCAACCTGTTGTACAAGAACTCATAAATGCTCCTCAATAATTCTTGGCAGCACAGTGTCACCAGAATTAACACAGTGGTATGAACAACAATAGAAACACCCTCTTTATCCCAATTCATACAAATTTTGTTGTAAAAATAAAACACGCACATATTTAGTGTATCGAGGCAGCAAATAATTTTCTAAACATATACTGCTAAATATAAGAGACAATGAATATCTATTATGTTTAATCATGAGCCGTTCTAAACATCGTATTTTGGCTTTAATTTCAGTTGAAAATAGACAAAAATTCTTCAACATTTGGATAATTTTTTATTAATTTGGTTCTAAGCTTTCGGCTCACATGAGCCATCTTCAGAGAGGTTATTAAGACGGTAACACAATAACATCCACCATCACCGACGATTTTATTTTGTGTTGACATAAAACTCGGCTAGGCAATGGCAATAGTTACCAAAAATAACAAACGCAGTTCGCAAATTTGCAATGCGGTTTTATGACGTCACACCGCGTGATAGCATGAAATGACAACAGAGCCATGTATTCAAATACAATGTAATATGTTATGACTGGATTTAAATGTGATTTTATTAGGTGTGGGTTATATATATATATATATGAAAGTTCAAAACTCGCTGAGAGGCACATTTTGTTTAAGTTTCTTTAGTGTACAGGCTGGTAGATGTAAATTTACACTATTTAAAAAAAAATAGGAACACCATCATTATCATTGTTGTTTAACATTCATTTCCATGCTAGACTGGGTTGGATGAGGTTTTCTTGATGGCCTCGTAATTGAACCATCATGAAATATTGGAGAGTTTTACCACTGTATGTCCTTACTAACACCAAACACTTTAGGAGACTGGAAACTCAGCATTTTTATTGAGACTTCATCTCTAGGAAGATTGCCTACCAAGGTTAGAGAGTTCAGTCTACCCTAACACAGAGTAGGTGTAGAGGTTTTTATTTCTGAGATTTCCTTCTCCTAGGTAAGTTGCTATCCAAAGCTAAAGACTCTTACTCAACTTATTCTTTTTCCTTTAAATGACCCCAGTTTGGGTATTAACTATTTGCCCATAGGTGGGACCCTAACAGATGCTACCACCCCAGGTCAGGACCTGGGTACAGTTCAAGGAGTCCACGGGTAAAAAATGGTTGAGATCTACTGGTCTAGAAAGTGTTTTAATCACAAGGTCATCTACAGTAAATTTGCACCCCAACTCTGACAACATTTCACTATTTCTGACAAATCTAATATCACATTGTTGAATACCTACTAACATCAGTGATAGAAAGATGGAACGAAAATAACTCTAAATGAATTTGGCTCAATTTAAAAACAAAAATAAAATTCTGAAATTCCCAGCACCCTTTGTTTATGCGCATGTGTTATTGTTCGGAAATAACAAATTTTGTCTAAAGAATGAAATGTGTCAAAAGTAAACTTTTTCTGCATTGTCATATAATAAAATATGTCATTATCTGTAATTAATATTTTTATTTAATATAAAACTATAATTAATGCAGTTATATATAAAGTATTGCGCATTAAGTGCTGGTGGTAATAAGAGTGCCTTATCTATAATCAGTCAGTTAAATGCCATACATGATACACGCTTTGGACAATCATGTCTCGAAAGCGACATGATTGACTGGGCAGAAGATTATCCAGCAGTAGGTTGCCATTGCTTTCTGCAGTAGACTGGTTGCCAATTTGTCCTGTTATTTAACTCATAACTGGAGAGAAGGGACGGATTAATATCTTTCCCAAGGCACATAAGTGAATGCAAAGAATTCAACTGGAATTCGAACTCAGCTCCCCAATTTATCATTCTGAGTCTATATCCACTGCACCACAACACACATCCTAGTGCATTCTTTCAAGACATGATCGCCCAAAGCATGTATCACGTATGACACTTAACTGACTGACTGAATATAATAGTTGAAATCATGATTAAGGCTTATACTGGGCATGAAGTGGGGGATCAGTTTTATATTGTTATGAAGTAATAAACTCTTCCGCCTCTAGCTATGAGTCAAATAACAAGACAGATTGGGTTCTATCGCCTTGGCTGGCAACCAGTCTACTACAGAAAGCAATGGCAACCTACTGCGGGATAATCTTCTGTCCTGTCAGTCATGTCTCTTTCGAGACATGATCGCTCAAAGCGTGTATCACGTATGGCACTTAACTGACTTATCTGTAACAACAGAGCTATAATGAAATACATTTTTATACTAATATCAGTTTTTTTTGTTTTTTTTTTTAACACATTATTTCTTTCATAAATAAATGAACTGTTTTACTATCTTAACAGTAGGTTATAAGTATCAATATTTACATTTTTTTTAAATAAAATTTTCTTGTATATTTGATAATTTATATTTTAATTTTATTTCTTTTAGCATTTAAAATATAAATTAATAATAATTCTTAAAGTGATACTTTTTGAGTGCAACTGTTTATGCCAACATCCAGTATAAAATATATGTGTGTTTTTGTGTTTACCTAAGGCTTGCCAGTGTGTTCATGTAGCATTAGAATTTTTATACACTTCCTTGGAGTAATGTCCATCGCAGACAATAGCCGTATAACAATTAATCGATGCAATGTCTGGCTGTGATGCAAATCTAATGCAATGATGGATGATACAATATTTTTCAAGGTCAAACAAATTTCATCATACACCCCGAAAATAGATTTATATTGCTGCACACCACTGCAAATTACTTAATCAGAAGACAAATAGAAATCGATTACACCCTGTCACTCCAGTTGGACTGTATGGTGAAAGAAAAAAAACTACAGTTGTTTCAGTTAATTTGTGCAAGGGTGTACTTTAGTTAGATGGAACTTGTCAATTCGAGCAGATAGTCTGTCAAAGTGAAGGAAAACTTTAATTTTAAGCCTCTTCTGCCTTGTGGCCATATCCAATTAGGGGAAAGGCTTTGGGAGTAAACCCTGAGGACAAAGCCAAAGTCCCTAAGACAAACAGTCCATTGTAACGTTCAGTTTCGTTCTGGTAACTCTGGTGACAAGATTGGTACCAAGCTATATTGGACACTGCCCGTTCCTTGGACAACATTATTAGTGTGGAGACAAACTACATGAACAGCTGCTGATCTCCTGTCAAAAGCTTCCCGTGCCTGCACCCTGGAGAGGACACTCCAGAGTCGCCTCGGCCATAGCAGATGCTGCACTACCACCATCAGAAGCTGAGGCATAACTCTTTGGACACAGATCTAAGGTTTCTCAAGATTGACAAAAGCTACATATATATTTAAATTTTACAACAGTTTTCACTATTTACAATATTCAGATCATCATCCTTGCCATTTTTATGACCTTTCATCCATTGTATGCTCCGGCCTTCTTCAGGTGCTAGGAGTTTCAAACCGAGCCCTTTATTTTGATCACTATATATATATATATATATATATATATATATATATATATATAATCATTGTCATTCCATGTGCAATGCTACTTCTGGTAGCCATGTAGTTATCTCTAACTTAACTCTAAGTTATTTGTTCATCACTGCTGTAGCCTGGTATTGAACTCATAACTCTTTGGGTCAAGTCATTGGAACTAAGCAATGTTTATATCCACTGAGCCATGTGTCCTTTGCTACAAAGATGAGGACAATGGTTCATATAATGTAAATAGTGTAAAAAGTACCTCATCCCAAAAGTATAGACAAACACAGTCAGTTTTCAATCTGCACCTGGCTATTGCATTGTGCAACTCACTTGTGGTAACAATGAGGGGGAATATCTGAGTGCCCAGAGCTCAGAGGTAGAGATGCCGACTGACGCCAATTCGGTTGGGTTTCAATCCGGGGTAAAAAAACAATCGGATGTCTAACCGTACTGATGGGCTGTGGTGCAGCAAGGCCGATCTGTCTGCGGATGACTATATATATATATATATATATATATATATATATACATACATACACACACACACTACTGGCCATAATTTTTAGGCCACCCTGTGTTTTAAAAAAAATGATGTATTTTGTACTATTTTTTAGTATTTATTGCCAAGTGAATAATTGTAAATGAAAATCCAATGGTTCTTTTGTTAATACTGCACAATAACATGTGCATCAGATGAAGTTATAAATATTTAATAATTACCCATAATGCAGTTTCATCAATAAAAGAATGAAGAAAATTTAAGGTGATTCGGATGAGTTCATCTTTGCTTTCTTGCCTTGCAAAACTTTGCAAAGTAATAACAAAAGAACCATTCTATTTTCATTTAGAATTATCCATTTGGCAATAAATATTAAAAATAGTATGAAATACATAATTTCTTTTAAAAAACTGGGGTGGCCAAATAATTATGCCTGGTAGTGTGTGTGTGTGTGTATATATATGAGATAGGATTAATACAAATACTTAATACAAATATAAAATTTGTTAGTCAACTGACACACAATATTGGGGATTGATATACATCTAATTTATTCCTTTCTAAAATAAACGTAATTTATTTTCTTTTTTTATCACCTTTATAGTTAAAACAAAATGGGGGATATTAGAGGTTTGTTGTGTAATGGATAGTGGGTCAGGATGAGAAATTGGAGAACAGAGTTCAAATTCCAGTCTGGTTTGTCACATTTACTTAAGTGCAAATACCTTTCAGAAATGTATGGATCCACCTCTTATCTTCCCTAGCTATGGATTAACTAGCAGCACAGACTGGGCCCTATATTTTTTTTTTTTTTTTTTTGCCACAGTAAGGAATGGCAATCTACTGTAGCAAAATATTCTGCCTGCTTCATCATGAGTTGAGACACGATCGCTCAAGCACAGATCACGTATGGCACTTTAGTTAAACTTCAAAACTCTGAAATGCATTTTTTTGTAATTTAAGATTTTTTTTATTGAAATTAAAAAAAATGGTAGTGATCCTTTTTGAACAAAGGTTTTTTTTTTTTTTTTTTTTGTTTGTTTGTTTTTCTCATCAATATCTTGCATTTATGAGTTTCAGTGTTTGATGTTTGTTGTCCCCACCATCAGAATCTGCCAATACTGCATGTTTTGTTTGTTAAAAAAAGACAATGCATCATTTGTTTGTTCTTTTGTAGTCATTTTGCTTTTTTTAAATATTCAGGATATACTTCGACTGAAATTCACTTTTGTTTACGTCTATTTCAGAAGTGGATGAAGAACAAGTGTCGGCTGTCTGAGATGGTCATGTCTGTTTGGACCCAGCAACCTCAGGTGTAGGTGTGAACTGATATATACATACATACACACACACACACATTTTACATACATATAATTTTTTTTTTCTTCATGGGTGGGGAGGGGGGTTGTTAAGCAGCACCTGCTGATACTTCCTCTATCTTCTCCAACATTTTGAGCAGTAACACATTCCTCTTTTGCCCAAGTGTGTACTTCACACATAATTTTTTTTTTTTAAGGAAGAATTGTTATTGCTTTCTTTTAATTTTTTTAATTTTTTTTTTTTTTCTTGTAGTATTTGTGATCATTCATTTGTTTTCTCTATCCCCATTCATTTACCCTAAATATTGCTTATATTGATATCAGGAGATAAAATTGTAAGCATTTATCAATATCACTGCTGCTGTGGAACCGAACACCATGTAAAAATGAGCAGCAGACTATATATATATATATATATATATAGTTTAAAATCTTTATGGGAGAAGCGTGCTCAGTGTCAGAGATAGACCATTTGTAAATATAGACAGTGTGAACATGAGATATGAAGATCATGAGTGGTGTGAAACTGATATTTACCATGCTGTGTTGATTTCAGTGTCCATACTGTTTATATAATTCTTTTTTTTTTTTTTTTTTTTTTTTTTTTTTTTTTTTTTTTTTTTTTTTTCAAAGTTCTTAATTGTCAATTATTAGTTCCTTATTTAGATGTTATGGGAATATAACTTACATTGGCATTATGTAGCCCATTGCTGAAAGGGGCTGGGAGTCACAATGCCAAAAAGGACTGGCTATTGACTGTACCACCGTCTTCATCTTCAAATCACCCCTGTCAATTCTGGATATCAAAGTAACCATAAAAGAAATGTGGAAAAAAAAAACTTACAAAATCACCCACCATTTTACCAAGATGAACATTCTAAATCATCATTTTTTTTTTTTTCTTAAATCGATTTAATTTTTTTGCTTGATGACACAATTTGCTGTGCTCAACTTTACCAAGAAAAGAAAAAAAATGGAAGGTACAAACAGAGAAAAAAAAACAAAACAAAAATAAAATTTGGGAAACGGTAAAATAAAAAAAAATAAATAAAAAGCAATGTGGGAGAGATGCAAAAGATAACAAGGAAAAAAAAAGTGGGGGAGGAGCTGTTAACGGTTTTCTGCATGAACTCTGCTATCCCTGGATATTTGAATTCTTGCTCTGGTTGAATAATAAATAAGTCAAGCAGTTTTTTCAGAAGGCGTGCCAAGGGAGATAACTCATGCACCATCTACAACAGATCGCTGAAGAACCAGTTTGAAATTATCATCAGTTCAGATGTAAAGATAGTTTTCATCTCGTTTTACCCCTGGTATCCCTTAAACTTTATCTTCCCTATCCGGTGGTCCAATGGTAACAAAAAAAAAAAAACAAATAAAACGAAGAAAAACAAACATTCTTACACATATATATATCATGAAGCTGAGGTAAATAATATTTTAAAGCTTTTTTTTTTTGCCATCAAAATAAACTGACTTGAGTTGATGGTCAGTTTATCTGCTGAAAACTTATGTGCCAAGGTTGCTCCCCATTCTCCCCTGCTATGACCCCCCCCACGCCCACACTCCACTTAATAACCTCTGACCAGATCCTGTAGTGAAGTTGTCATGTGTGCCCAGTTGAACTGCATTGTATTGTGTTTCTACCCACCCGATATCAATCCCTGTCTATATTTTTTTGGTTGGCTTCTGTTGTAACACTGCATGTGAAGGAACGTTTAAAAAAAAAAAAAAATATATATATGAACGGAAAGAATTTGCTATCTTCATGGCTTTGTGGAAACACAAAAAATAAACAAAAAAAATTTAAAAAAGAGAGAGAAAGGATGTGAGTGATGGCAGTTTGAAAGATGACCCATTTTCTACAAGGGAAAATAAAATTTAAAAAAAAAAAAGTTAAAAAAAAACTACCCTCACTCTATAATTCTTTCCAGGTGAACAGTAGTGACGCCGTATTGTACAATGGGCAAGTGCATTAATCCATCACCCTCTCTGTATTTGGGAGGGAGTCTGCGTAAGATTGTTGAGTGTCGTGCTGTCATCGTCGTTTGGCATGGGAGACACCAGTGAAGGGCAGGGGTGGGGCACCACACCATGACATAGGCTTATTTATTTTGTGGGACAGGGTCGGGGACAGAGGGCCCAAATTTTGTAAAATAGAAGGAAAAGAAGAAAAAAAAATTAGTTTCACTTTTGGTGGGGAGGGAGAGGACTGAGCAATTTTAATCATTTAAACTTAGGGAATTACTTCTTTATGTTGACAAATCAGGAATCTTCCATGACAAGGGGAGCCAATCCCCCTCCCCCTTTTGTTACAGAAATAATGCCATCTTGTATATTTTAGTTAAGTTTTATCATCACACAATATATATATATATATATATATATATATATATATAAAACACTTTAAACATCAGGTGCCAGAAATATAACATACAAGGTGGGGTAGAAATGCCTCCTACATGTGTCTTCGTTTAGCTAACGTTTTATCATTATGTGTGAGATAATTCTGCTGCAACATGTATATAGTATAGGCCAAAAGTTTGGGGACCACCCTCTGGATTTAATAATTAATTAAGTTTCATGCCTTCTTTGGTTTTATTAACTCCTACTAAGCTAGGATGCTGAAACTTTTTAACTCCTAAGTGCATGGTAACCAATTTTATTCTTTTTCAAAAGGATTAAGTGAAATTTAAAATCGTCCAGCCCTAAAATTAGATTAGACAAAAAGCCCTAAAATTAGACTAGACAAAAAGTGCTAAAATTTTAAGGAATTTTTATGCAGTAATGGGTTAATTTCATTATTATTATTGATTATAAAACTGTTCAGAAAGAGAATGTTCCTCTGGCCTGAATTGAGTTCTTCAGTTTGTTTGGGGGGAGGTAGCACATAATTTTCAGTCTTCAAAATTTAGAGGGTGGTTTCAAACTTATATACACACACGTATCTAATATATGTATTGTATATATAGTTTTGGTGTAAAGAATTTGTCACTTTAACTGAGCAGGTTTGTTCCGACACCAATATGATGTCCTCACTTATCGAATGAGAACATCATATTGGTGTCCTCATAAAACTTTGAAGTCGGCATGAACCTGCTCAGTTAAAGTGACAAATTCACACTGATAGCGAGCACTTTGCAATAAAAAAAAAAAAAAATCTGCTTGCCACAGTGCCTTTTATCAGTAAAACTACTGAAAAAGAAACAATCATGGCACCAGATACCATCACAACTCAACAGTGTGTGTGTATATATATATATATATATATATATATAAAGTTGCTAATTTGAAGTAGTTTTGTTTTCTGACATTTTTTAAATTTAGTGTGAAACGGAAAAGTAAATTTTTAATTTTCTTATTTTAATTTTTGGGGTAAATTTAATTTTTTTTTTTTTTTTAGTATAAATAAAAATAAAAAAAAAAGTAAAGGAAAATTTGTTTTAGATCCTTTTTATTTTTCTTAGAGTAAAATAAGGTGCTTGCTTATATCAGAATATGAATACTTGTAAAAATCTCTTAAAATAAGAATTAGTCATTTTGGGCAATGTTGCTTGGTCTCTTGCAGAAATATATAACCCAATTCTGTATTAACAAGTGTGTACGTAAATCTCATTTTAACAAATTATTTGGTTCTTCATCCTCTTTACATTTCACTGTCTCAACTGAGGTGAACATGGGTCTAATTACATAATTATTTCTTGATTTCTTTTTTGGCTTCTTTAAATTCTTGCAGTCAATGTCGTTTTAAATATTGCTCTTATTTACAAGGGGCATTGAAAGTTTGTCTTTTATGGAACAATATTTGCACTTGAGTGAAAAACATATTTCGTGTTGAAGATGGCCATTGTTTCGGCTGTTTGGTTGAGCTTCTTTTTTTTTTTTTAATAAGCTCACCTAAGGTTACTGAAAGGGCTACATTTGTATGACCAATGCTTTCTTGCCTCACAAGATTACAGATCCATCACAAATTGTAGCAAATGTCTGTCACATTTTTTTCACTTCTTTCTCAGTTTGCAGATTGTTTTTTTTTTTATTTTTTTTTTAGAAAATGAACCTTTTTCTAGGAGCTAATGAATCTTACAAGTGCTCCTCTTACACTGCCTTGTGTCACTTGGCCAATCCATCATTTGGTGGTCATGGCCATAGATTTTAAGTGTTTTCACTTAAGGAAATTTTGTCCCTTCTCAGACTTTCCTTTCTACTCCACTTCTTACTTCGCATAGTTTCCCCCCACCTGTACCTCTCTCCTCTAACTCCTACCTCTGCTTCCCGCCTCTGCCTCCCGCCTCTGCCCTCTGCCTCCCGCCTCTGCCCTCTGTCTCCCGCCTCTGCCCTCTGTCTCCCGCCTCTGCCCTCTGTCTCCCGCCTCTGCCCTCTGTCTCCCGCCTCTGCCCTCTGTCTCCCGCCTCTGCCCTCTGTCTCCCGCCTCTGCCCTCTGTCTCCCGCCTCTGCCCTCTGTCTCCCGCCTCTGCCCTCTGTCTCCCGCCTCTGCCCTCTGTCTCCCGCCTCTGCCCTCTGTCTCCCGCCTCTGCCCTCTGTCTTTCTCTACTTCACCCTCTGTGTGTGTGTGTGTGTGTGTCTCTCTCTCTTTTGCCCTATGTCTCTTTCCCTCATATAAAATGAAGTAATATTATGTTCAAACCAGTTTGTCTTTACTAATTTTAAGAAAGGTTTTTGGTATTCTGGTTCATTGGTTACTTTATTTTTGAGGTCATCTTAATTGTGAATACCCCCCCCTTTCTTATTGAAGGCCCCTTTCTTATTGAAGCTCCTAACAAAGGACATCATTTAATCATTCTCCACAATTCAGCATTGTTAAAAAAGTAGAAAAGAATGCGTACATTTTCTTTAGACGTTTTTAGTCAAGTCATTCTAAATTTTTTACGTCTTTTATGTAGATTCTTAAATTTTTTTTTTGGTTCAGTCCTGGTCTCTCGTTATATTGGCCAGTACTTCCTAATCTGTTGGATACCCACACATTTGAGGAAACGGAAGTATTTTAATTGTTTCCTTAGATTCTTAATATTCAAATTATTGATTACGATATTAATAACCTCGTTTGCCAAAGGTAAGTCATCTTTATGAAATAGAATAAAAAAAAATAACATTGTAGAAATCAGTCATTTATTGTGGCAGCTTTGTTTTCTGACCCCTCCCCCCAAGATTTCTATTAATATTGTACCAAGTTTGATTACATTTTGTCTACATACGTATGTTTGTTTATATACTTGTGTTTGTAACTTTGCACCAATCTGTCTTGACCTCTGGTTAGGTCATTATGCAAACAGATTGAAATCCATTATCTATAGAAGACGTTCGTTCTTTTAACACCTGTACATTGTTTTCATTTCCGAAAAGGAGCAGTGCTTCTTATTTTTCTCGTCTTTAAAAATATTGAATCCGAGATGGGGGGGAAAGAAACTCTTGTATTAATCCAAGAGTAGTTGGATTATATGCATCAACCGTTATAAAAACTCGTATAACTATGATTTATATTAGGCGGAGGGCCTTACTGTCCCCATTGGTGTCTCCTTAATCCCCTGTCTATTCAAATGGAAATTAATGATTTAATTCACTTCTGTTTGATCATTTGACTCTAGCTACACATGTTAAGTGTGTATTTGTGCAAACACAAATGTGTTGCCAGTGAATGTGTGTGAATGATAAGCATCTATAGGTGCGTAAATGACAAATGTAGCACACACAGCCTTTTACCCCATCAAAGGATGGGTCATTGGTGTGTGTGTGTGTTTTGAATGTATTATATGTATGTGTGCAAGTGTTATTTACGTACATGGAGGCATTACATCCAAATTAGATGGCACTGTTTTCCATGTCTGTATATATGCGTGTATGGATGTATATAAGAATAGATAAGAATACCATGTCATTTAATAAAATACCATTTGTACTGAAAGAGCTTTGTTTTTTCTTTGATTGTTGTTGTTTTTGTTTATTTATTTTTCTTTTATTTATTTATTTATTTTTCCACCCTGCCACTGGATGATTTTCTGAACAGGGAAGATTATTAAAAAGTATTTTGTTTGCAAAACAATTCATCAAAAAGTAAATTCTGAATTTTAGCTTTGTCTAGAAAATAGTGTTGTGAAATTGTGCTTACTAATGATAAAAAAATTTTTTACTCTCATTTGAATGTTGACTTTACAGTAACATCTGAGATGACTGTCCATCTCATCACTTGGGTGGGTGTTTTTATAACTACCTGTCCAGTGGTTTTTCTCCAATATTCTGATCAAAAAGTATCATTTCTTATTCCAGTGTCCTTGACAAAGCCACGCTGTTATTGTTTCTAGTTTATATTATTTCAAGTTAATTTTGATTCAAGCTCTCTTCTCATCAGAATTCAGGTTATTCACTTGGATATGTGGCTCTTAAACTGATTGTACAATGGAGTTTACATTCAGTTACACAATAAAGGAATGAGAGAAGATCAAAGTTGAGCCGGAAGAGAGTTCCATAAGCGAGAGAAGAAACTGTTAGCATAGGACTTATAATAATATGAGAAGAAGAAAACATAATTAAGGAGAGAGAACAATAAAAGAAAAGGAATTAAGAAGACAGAGGATAACGTTTGACATTGCATTTAAATTTTTTATGATCAAAGGTGACTGGAAAGCAAGAAGCTGGAAGAGTTCCACAAGCAAAAATTGCCAGAGAATAAACTATTAACATAGAATTTATGGTTACATCAAACCAACTGAAATGAAGAGATCTAGCTACCAATTTAGTACTGCACTTAATTTCATGAAGGTACTAAAAAAGGGGAAGCTAATCAGAACAGTATTATAGAAAAGGCAGAGCGAACTATATTATAGTGGTTGCAAATTGACTGAAGTTGCGATACCAAGTCAGAACTATTAACATTATTTTTTCTTTGGATTTTATTGAAAATCTTGAAATACAAAGAACCAGACCAGATGTGGTAATAATATTCAATAAATGGATTCTGGTGAGAAAAATTGTTTTGCATGATACAATCAACCAACTTTCCTTGTGGCAGACTTAGAAATTGATTCTATATAAATATTTCCACATTGTGCCAGCAGAAAATGTTCATATGAGACTGTACCAAAAGTTTCCCTTATTATTTTCGTGATTTTTCTCCATGCTGAAATTGTTTCGTGACTCTCCACAGCTTTCTGTCAAGTTTTCACTGATGTCACACTGAGCGTGAAGTACATTCTGCATAATCGTAGGTGGGACAGATTTGAATCCTTAATTCAAGCAGCCAGGTTAGGTTTAAGGCTTCAAATTCACCACCTGAATGTGTCTGATAAGATAGTAGCCAAATAGGATAGTAGCCAAATAGATTAAACCTTCACCACCCTGCATTATTAATATTCCTTTTCCAAGGCCTCTCAAATGCAATATCCTTGTTAATTTCATGCAAAGGTGTTTTCTGTTGCCATAGCAGGATATAGCAGCACAACTAAAGTTCAAACACTATTGTTCAGGGATCAGTCACCCTCAGTGGCAGGATAAATTTTTTTTGTACAGTAAATGAAGTTAAGTAAATGTCATATCTTATTGTTCTGTTGCTGTCGGATGAAGTTCTCCCCTAATAACTTGTTAGGTTCTTTGTAGCAGTAGCATGTTTATTCCCCCCTCCACAGTTCTTAATAGGCTCAACTTCTCAGCTCTATATAAACTGTGTCCTATTTCTCCTTGAGGCAGAAACTAACACAAATGGAAAACATCATTTATCCTTGTTAGACTCTCTGCCTTTGGGCAGAGAAGGAATCCAGGCAAGGCTATGCTGAAGGGTAGTTTCTCGCTTGAGATAGACTATGGGGAATTTTTAGCTGAGCGTAATGCACTCAGAATGCAGGCAAGGCTATGCTGAAGGGTAGTTTCTCGCTTGAGATAGACTATGGGGAATTTTTAGCTGAGCGTAATGCACTCAGAATGCCCCTCATTAAAAACCAACCTTGTGTGACATCTTTTTTTTTTTTTTTTTCTTTTTAATGGGGAAAGGTTTAGGCAAATAGTGAAACTGCCACGAACCCTTGGGAGGCAAACACATTACTTTAGATCCATTGCCACTACGTCATTAAATTACTAAGTGAAGGGAAAAGATACCCTTGGTTGTGCAGGAGTTTTCTTGAATCTCTTATAAACTTCACACTCCTTGCTAATATCGTCAATTAGCTTTTTATATTCTTCAAGTGCATCAGCAGTTTTAAACAAGGATTTTGATTTGTTGTTCTTGTTTCATACCAATTTGTGAGTGCATCCGATCGGCCAGTAAATGAATGAGCGTTTAGAGCTATATCACACTGAAACACCAGTTAATCACCAGAGTTAAGCAATGTCAAGCCTGGTCAGTACCTCATAAGATGACTGCTTGGGAATACTAAATGCTGTAGTTTGAATATATGGCTAGTGCAATGGATAATGGCTCATAATTTGAAATCAGCGAACAAAGATCTAATTTCAGTTGGGTTCATTATATTCTCTTCAGCACAAATATCCTTAGGAAAAAAATTAGGAATCGACCTCTTCTCTCCACCCACCAGCTATGAGTTCATCACTACAACTTGTACCAGCAAATCGTTATTATTGCCTAAAAAATTCTTACAATTTAAGAATAGTTTCTGGTTTGAGATAACCTGCAAAAACAAATCAACCCACTTACCCATCTGTCTGTTCCATCCAACCAAGGAAACAAATTTTGATGCTATTTTTGAGTAGATATTTTTGTAACATGCAGTATGTAATTTACAAAAAAAAATATTACTGATGAAGGGCTAAAACATGGACAACCGAAACAACATCTTTAATGATTGATAGTTTGGTGCCAAATCATGAACTCAATTCACCAAGACAGTAATGAGGCAACAGGGATTTATATAACACTTAACATTAACCATCAGGTGTCAGAATCAAAATAACATACAAAGTGCACAGAAATACTTCCCACATACGGTTAATAGTGACAATGGTGTCTTCATTTAGCTAATGTTTTATTGTGAGGGAGTTATTTCTGCAGCAACATGAATATAGATTATAGGCCAAAAATTTGGGGAACACCCTCTGGATTTAAGTTATTAAGTTTCATGCCTTTTTTGGTTTAATTATCTCTTACTATGCTAAGATGCTGAAACATTTTAACTCATAAATGCATGGCAACCATTTTTTTTTTTTGCGGGGGGGGGGGGGTCAAGTAAAATTCTGGCCAGCCATAAAATTAAATCAGCCCTAACCATTGGTCAGCAAAGTAGATTAGACAAAAAGTGCTAAACTTTTAAGGAATCTTTATGCAGTAATGGGTTTTCATTATTATTATTATTATTATTATTATTATTATTATTGATTATACGAACAAAGAACGTTCCTCTGGCCTGAATTGAGTTCTTCAATTTGTTTTTTTTTTTTCAAAAACAATCTTCAGTCTTATGCAATTCTTCAAAATCCAGATGGTAGTCCTGAACTTTATATGTATAATTATTAGTATAAGTGATTCTAATAAAAACATTTTATGTCGCTACACAAAACTTTCACGTTTTAAGACTATGAATTGTACTTCATCAGGCGACAGTTGGTAACTTATCACCAGTTACCAACCACTGCCTGATGAAGTATAATTCATAGTATTGAAATGTGAAAGCTTTGTGTAGTGATAAAAAATGTTTTTATTTGAATCACTTATAATAAAAATATATATTCTGCTACTTTGTATTGAGCACTTAAAATTTATGAACTGTGGACTTTTACTCCATTTGTTCTTTTATTTATATATATATATATATATATATAAATGTGTGTGTGTGTGTGTGTGCACATGCACACAACATATTACCAACTGAAAAAGATGACTGAGATTGGCCATGTTCAAGGAAGAAATAAAGATTAAAAATGCTATTGAGCAGATTTTTTTTTACAGTCTTAAATAAGTTTACAAAAGATGATCTGACTTTGCAAAATATGGTGTTTGTATTTGACTCTATATTAAAAAGATTTTATATCATGAATCATTTTCTTAATTCTTACAAGAAAAATGTCAGTTAAAGCATCCTTTTATCTGAGTTTGTTCTGGCTATGCAACTTATCGAGAGCACAAGATTGAATTTAAGCAAAAAGCATACATTGTTCCTGCAGCAGTTGATAATATGAAGAAAGAGGAAATATATGAACAAAAGGAGAATTCCCTAAGAAAATTCTTTGGGAACCAAGGAATGTCATATAGATTAGTTGTGATAAGCTATCAAAGAAGAATCTGCATATTCAGAGGAAACGTTTCTGGAACTAAAAATAATTGGGGAACATGATTCCAAAGATACAGTCATGGTGGAATTGGGTGGGAGATAGTTCCAAACTGAACAAAGCACAATTTAGGAGTAAAGGTTTCCAAAGCCAGAAGAGCATGCTGGGAGAATTCAGTACGGCTTGCCTTTAGATAGCTGCTGGCTTCATCACATGGATTTATCTGAAATGCTTGGTGTGCGAATCAATTAGGCATTTCAAAATGAATTGTCCATGTAGAAAAAGAAATCATGAAACAAAAAACTGGAAAACAACCTTGGCTATCGTCCAATTTAGTTTGTGTTGTGCAACCATCTTAATTAACCATCAATTATAGAAAATCATCTCTCGGCCTTAGAAGAGGCAGCAATAAGTGATGGTTATTAAACATCTTAATGCACCAATGAGAGCTTACATGAAAACAAAAGAGCATTGTAAAGAAAGGGAAAAATATAAAATTTAGTACAAAACAAAAGGTTTAAATCAGTGGTCGAGCAAATCTTGTCCAGCTCGTGACCTTACTCTGGACATCACATAAAATTTAGGTAATCCAAACCAAAGGGACAGTTGATAGTCTGAATATATTGCGTCAAAATTTTTTACTTGTTGAATGTGTTTTACTTTTATTTTTTATTTGTAAGTATCGCCAAAATTAGTGTATGATCTCGGTTTCCTTTTTTTGTGTGAAATTGCTTTCCTGATTGGGCACTTTTAAATGAATATAAAATAGTGTTTTCAACCGATTTTAATGGAATTTTTTTTTTCAATACCGATTAATGAAACATTTATTTTTAAGATGTATTTTTTTTTAACGAAATTCCCGTCAGATATTAAATTATATTGAAACCTTGCTTTCTTCAAACACAGAAAATTTAATCACATATTTAATAACATGGTTCTCTTCCATGACCCTGGATCCATAGCTGTTTGGCCCTCCTCCATGACTCACTCAACAAAAGGTTGCCGACCCCTGGTTTAAATTAAAGAAAAAACCACACTTTAATAACAACAGGGAAGAATTGTGAACTGACAGCAAAACTTGTCCATTTGCAAAGGGTATAGGGATCCCTTTTTTTTTTTCTTCAGCGAGCTACTCAAGCCTGAAAACAAATTCAGACTTCTTTTTATGTCCTTGGTCTGACAGAGCTAAAATTTTCTGGACTGCTATGATCAGCAAAATTCACTGAACTGACGGCTCTTGCTTTTTCAAATTCTGTCCAAGGGAAGCCGACCAATGAGAGGCAAGATATGCAACATGTAGTACAGCAAAGGAAATTTCAACTTCCAATCGGCCAGCGAGAAAGGGAGAGAAAGAAAAACCAAAGAACCGAAAGGACGAATAAAATTTCCACACCCCATATAGCTATTCAACTATTCATTGCTGTGTTTTCCTCTATGTCTATACTATTTGTCCCAGGGACTGAACTCAGTATTACACTGTCAACATATTCTAGAAGGCTGGGGAGTAACAATATTTGAAACATTATGATATTAACAACAAAGATAAGGACATTAGTGAGTAAGTTAATAATAATTTTTCGTCTCAGAAATTCAGACATATTTTAAGCAGTCATAGAGATTTGTCTGTCTACAATTTTATTTTTATGGGATAAAAAACAAAATTGTGGAAATTCATTTAATGAGTTTGTCTTTTATTTATCTTTGACATTTTGCCCAAAGCCATTCAGGAATGTTGTGATATATGATACTATCCTATAATATGTGTAATTTTCATATATTTTGCTTGTAACTTTTAATGTTATTTGTGAAAGGGAGATATCTCTTGCTCTTTTCCTTGCACAATTGACATTAAAAGGAACAGTAAAATGTTTTAACAAGATATTTTTCACTGCATTGGTAAAAATTGTCTTACAAGTTTTCATATAACTGTATACATTCAAAAATTTAATTAACTGTAGCTTGTCAAGGATTGGTATAATTTTTTTTTTTTGTCTTGATCTAAATTCTGAACAATTACATTCATGTATTGTGTTTAAGATTTATGAGGGAGTGCTGAAAACTTCTTGACCAACCTACTTTCAAAAATCTTAACAAAGCAAACATTGTACTGTCTTATTTGGTTTAGTTTAGTTTTTCCTTTTTTTAGTTAATTTTTTTTTTCTTTTCTTTGAAGCTTTTTCTTTTTTCTTTTAGGATTTTTCTTCTTTCCTTTTTTTCTTTCTTTCAGGCTTTTTTTTTTCTTAAATTTTTTTTTTCTTTTTTACTTTGAGGCTTTTTTTCTTTCTTTACTTTGAGACTTTTTCCTTTGAGGTTTTTTTCTTTGAGTTTTTTTCTTTTCTTTGAAGTTTTTACTTTTCTTTGAAGTTTTTTCTTTCCTTTGGGGTTTTTTCTTTCTTTTATTTGAGTTTTTTCTTTTCTTTCTTTTTGAGGCTTTTTTTCTTTTCTTTCTTTTAGAAGCTGTTTTTCTTTTCTTTCTTTTTTAAACTTGTTTCTTTTCTTTCTTTTTTAAGCTTTTTTTCTTTTCTTTCTTTTTGAAGTTTTTTCTTTTCTTTCTTTTTGAAGTTTTTTTCTTTTCTTTCTTTTTGAAGTTTTTTCTTTTCTTTCTTTTTGAAGCTTTTTTCTTTTCTTTCTTTTTGAGGCTTTGTTTCCTTTTCTTTCTTTTTGAGGCTTTGTTTCCTTTTCTTTCTTTTTGAGGCTTTGTTTTCTTTTCTTTCTTTTTGAGGCTTTGTTTTCTTTTCTTTCTTTTTGAGGCTTTTTTCTTTTCTTTCTTTTTGAAGCTTTTTTTCTTTTCTTTCTTTTTGAAGCTTTTTTCTTTTCTTTCTTTTTGAAGTTTTTTCTTTTCTTTCTTTTTTGAAGCTTTTTTTCTTTTCTTTCTTTTTGAAGCTTTTTTCTTTTCTTTTTTTGAAACTTTTTCTTTTCTTTCTTTTTGAGGCTTTTTTCTTTTTTTCTTTTTTAAACTTGTTTCTTTTCTTTCTTTTTGAATCTTTTTTCTTTTCTTTCTTTTTGAAGTTTTTTCTTTTCTTTCTTTTTGAAGCTTTTTTTCTTTTCTTTCTTTTTGAGGCTTTGTTTTGTTTTCTTTCTTTTTGAGGCTTTGTTTTCTTTTCTTTCTTTTTGAGGCTTTGTTTTCTTTTCTTTCTTTTTGAGGCTTTGTTTTCTTTTCTTTCTTTTTGAGGCTTTTTTCTTTTCTTTCTTTTTGAAGCTTTTTTCTTTTCTTTCTTTTTGAGGCTTTGTTTTCTTTTCTTTCTTTTTGAGGCTTTGTTTTTTTTTCTTTCTTTTTGAGGCTTTGTTTTTTTTTCTTTCTTTTTGAGGCTTTGTTTTCTTTTCTTTCTTTTTGAGGCTTTGTTTTCTTTTCTTTCTTTTTGAGGCTTTGTTTTGTTTTCTTTCTTTTTGAAGCTTTTTTCTTTTCTTTCTTTTTGAGGCTTTGTTTTCTTTTCTTTCTTTTTGAGGCTTTGTTTTCTTTTCTTTCTTTTTGAGGCTTTGTTTTCTTTTCTTTCTTTTTGAGGCTTTGTTTTCTTTTCTTTCTTTTTGAGGCTTTGTTTTCTTTTCTTTCTTTTTGAGGCTTTGTTTTCTTTTCTTTCTTTTTGAGGCTTTGTTTTCTTTTCTTTCTTTTTGAGGCTTTGTTTTCTTTTCTTTCTTTTTGAAGCTTTTTTCTTTTCTTTCTTTTTGAGGCTTTGTTTTCTTTTCTTTCTTTTTTGGGACTTTGTTTTCTTTTCTTTCTTTTTGAGGCTTTGTTTTCTTTTCTTTCTTTTTGAGGCTTTGTTTTCTTTTCTTTCTTTTTGAGGCTTTGTTTTCTTTTCTTTCTTTTTGAGGCTTCGTTTTCTTTCTTTTTGAGGCTTTGTTTTCTTTCTTTTTTGAGGCTTCGTTTTCTTTCTTTTTGAGGCTTCGTTTTCTTTTCTTTCTTTTTGAGGCTTCGTTTTCTTTTCTTTCTTTTTGAGGCATTTTCTTTCTTTTTAAGGCTTTTCTTTCTTTTTGGGGTTTTTTCTTTTTGGGGTTTTTCCTTCTTTTCTTTTAGGAATTTTCTTCTTTTTGTTTTAGTATCTTTCTACCTTCTTCCTTCTCTTTGTGACTTTTTTGACTTTTTTTAACTTTCTTTCGCTTCTTTGTGGCTTTTTCTTTTGTTTTTCATATTTGATGCTTTTTCTTTTACTATTGTTTTTTAGTGTTGTTAATTTTTTAATTTTTTTTATTTTATTTTATTTTTTTTGTTTTTTTAGTAGGTTTATTTTTTTTAGTTTAACTATTTATTTTTAAGATTTCAGCAATGCAACACCCCATTGTCACAAAAAGGATTTCAGAGTATTTCTGTCTGCTCTGATCTATTTGTGTTTCATCTTTGCTGATAGGAACAAACTGCTGTCTATGTTGCAATTATGCTGAGCAGACCTTAGTTACAGTTTCTAAAACAGAGCACATGATCTGACATGATCAGTTGTTGAACAAGTACCGTCTGTTCAAAGCCTCAGTCATGATGATTTGTGACTCTGTACATTCTAGTACAGTGTTGAACAAGTACGGTCTGTTCAAAGCCTCAGTCATGATGATTTGTGACTCTGTGCATTCTAGTACAGTGTTGAACAAGTACGGTCTGTTCAAAGCCTCAGTCATGATGATTTGTGACTCTGTACATTCTAGTACAGTGTTGAACAAGTACGGTCTGTTCAAAGCCTCAGTCATGATGATTTGTGACTCTGTACATTCTAGTACAGTGTCACGTTCCTATATGTCATCTAAACAGTTTTGTCTACCCATTTTCTCTCACAAGGCTTGGCTAAACAAACAAGCCAAAACTAGCAAGAAGTTTCTTGACAGACTGACAATGAAGAGTGGGGCATTCTCATGAGGCTTCTTTCTTCTTTCTTTTTTTTTGATTTTTCTTTTTCTTTGAGGTTTTTCTTTTTTTATGATTTTTCTTTTCTTTTTTCTCTTCCTTTTTTCTTTGAGGTTTTTTTTCTTTTTTTAGGATTTTTCTTTCTTTTTTGGGGGATTTTTCTTTCTTTTCTTTGAGGTTTTTATTTTTTTAGGATTTTCCATTCTTTATTTTTTTGGATTTTTTTTCCTCCTTTTCTTTGAGGTTTTTCTTTTTTTTAAGATTTTTCTTTCTTTTCTTTTTTTAGGATTTTTCATTCTTTCTTTTTTTTTAGTATTTTTCTTTCTTTTTTTTAGGATTTTTCTTTCTTTTTTTTAGGATTTTTCTTTCTTTTTTTTAGGATTTTTTCTTTTTTTAAATTTTTCTTCTTTCTTTTTTTAGGATTTTTTTCTTTTAGGATTTTTCTTCTGTTTTTCTTCTTTTCTTTGATACTTAAAGAATTTTTCTTATTTCTTTTCTTTTCAGATTTTTCTTCTTTCTTTTCTCTGACGTTGGCTACTCATTTATACTCATTTATATCTTAATACAACACACCATGTGTATTTGCTTTTTTGTAAATTTTGCTGTTGCCAATGAAGGTGATTTATGCAAAATTATCTCCCTTGTCACAATGTCAGTGTCTTTATAGCAATGGCGGACGTTTTCAAGATGTGTACAAAATGGAGATGTGAAAACCAACAATAGTATGTGTTTAAAAAGAAAGAATAAATGCTGTCAACTTTTTGACACTGTGCATAAATTATTCTATATTAAAAAGTAGTCAGGCTTAGTCTCTAAAAACAATAATATTTAGACCCTTAAGACCATATATATATATAATGCAGTGGAAAATCTTAATCCATTCCTGAAGGTTATTCATAATCCAAAATGTGTAAACTAAAACTGTTTTCTCTATAAGAATCAATCTAAAATAGCTAATTCCGTTCCTGAATACCCCACCATGATGATTTTTTATTCAAAATTTTACTGGGAAAGTTTTAATATAATACTAAGCTCAAACTTTCTAAAAAGCGAAGTACTGAAAAGGCCTGAGCAATGATTCCCTGGTATTGCTATTAAAGCCACTCAAACCCACTATACAGTATCTCTGTTAGTTTTCTTTGGGGCCATGACTAAGAGCTAATGAAGAGAGAAAAAAGGTATAGTACAATAAAATTGAAAAAGAAAAAAAAACCAATATGCAAATGTCTACAACATAGCAGTCGACTCAGAAAAGATTCCGTTGAGGTTAACTCGGTTTGGCAATATTGTTCAAGAACCAAAATTTTGTTTGATAACCGAGGCAATTTCACTTTAAATTTTCTGTTTGAAAACCAATTTGTTCAACATGTGAGATATTTGAGATCTGAGGTGGCTCTGTATTCTGATTCACTATATTCTATAAAGGATTTGATAAACATGTCTGTACACTTTATATAAGCTAACATATTTGCAATCGAAGATGTATATAATAGCAATATTTAATGAATGAACAACCTGTAGAATAGTCTGTACTTTTTTGTTTGATAAAGAATACAATTTGCTTATATAGGGTGCAGCAGAAATACCTCCCATCTAGATGAAGACACAAGAAGCTTCTAATGTCTTAACATTTTGTCGAAGGTATTTCTGCTGCACAACCTTCATTCAGTTATTTTTTTTCAAATAAGCAGAAGCAAAAAGTCCAACTGAAAATCAGATTAAGATTAAGATTAAGATTAAGATTCAAAGAATGCAGTTAATCCTTTTATTTAATAAAAGGATTATTTTTTCAAAACTTTAAACATCCTTATGAACAAGAAAATAAAATCTGGAATCCTCCCTTTTATAAACTAATCCATGGTCCTAGAGCTCAGACTCAGCCTAAAGAATATTTGAAATAATAAAATAATTGCGACAATTTACCAATCGCACCTAGTGTATATATATATATATATATATATATATATATATATATATATATATACTAGCAGTATAGCCCGGCGTTGCTCGGGTGTAATGAAAGCTTTAAAACTAATCCATGGTCCTAGAGCTCAGACTCAGCCTAAAGAATATTTGAAATAATAAAATAATTGCGACAATTTACCAATCGCGCCTAGTATATATATATATATATATATATACTAGCAGTATAGCCCGGCGTTGCTCAGGTGTAATGAAAGCTTTAAAACTAATCCATGGTCTTGGAGCTCAGACTCTTTGGACATTGGTACGAAAAACTGAAAAGCAATAGTTGTTTCCAGTTAAAGCAAAACCGTAGACTGAAAAAAAAAATGAATGTAAGTCAAATTTTGAAGTTTCGTGAGAATCGGATAAAAATTGTGGATTTGTATAAAGGACATACAGACAGATAAACAGACACACACACAAACATCTTGCCTTTTATATATATATATATATTATCGATTTTCTGCACTTTTGTAAGAACTGCAAACCTTGAAACTTCTGAATATCGTTTCTTATGTCTTTGTCTATGAGTGTATCAAATTTGATTAAAATCGGACCACTTCTTCTATAACCAGATTTTTTCGATTATCAATTTTTGATATTTATCGGAGGTATCTTAACACAAAACCTAGCTAAGAACACTCGCAGACACTGTGTAAATTTTCAAGAAAATCGTTTCTGCCGTTTCGAAGTCTATAGGTAACGGACACACACACACACAAAGTTCCATTTATAAATAAGTTTAGATGATATATATATATATATATATATATATATATATATATATATATATATATGCAGTACTGTGCAAAACGTATGAGGACAAAAACTTATCTTTTATGAGGCATATTGACAGAAAATAAACAATTTAATTAAAATAATTTTATTTGATTTACTCAACAAATGCTTCAACAAGAAAAAAAATACTTGTTACAAAATAAATTTAATATTTAGTTTAATAGCCTTTTGCTTTGATCACAGCCTTCATTCTGTTAGGCATTGACATCACAAGCTTCTTCAATGTATCTAATGGTATCTCCTGCCAAGCAGCTTGTATTTGTTTTCAAATTGTGTCTTGCAAAGTAACATTAGATTTATCAATTTTTTTATCCAAAATATCCTATAGATGTTCAATAGAGTACTTTCAGAATAACTTGTTTAATAGAAAATAGGAAAAATTAAATATAACTTATTTTTAATACATTTCTTTTACACCTAGTTTTAAATAATCAATATTTATTAGCAATTTACTTGGCTTTTCACCCTGTCTTTGAATTTTAGTGAGGTTTTTAGGAAAATCACCCCTGTCCTAAAACTTTTGCACACTACCGGTAGTGTGCAAAAGTGTTAGGACAGGGGTGATTTTAAACTTTATCTTGATGCCTCATAAAAGATAAAATAGTTCTTGTCCTCATACTTTTGCACAGTACTGTATATATATATATATACATATATATATGTGTGTGTGTGTGTGTGTGTGTGTGTGTGTGTGTGTGTGTGTGTGTGTGTGTGTGTTTTCTTCGTACAACAAAATGCCAGTACATACTAAAGGAGGAGGACCATGGTGAGAAATGACAAACTATAAAAGCAAATAGTTTAATGATATCCTTAAAAACAACTGAAACAAAAAAGGTTTCAAAAAAGATCAAAAGATCCACCTTCAAAAAAAAAAAAAAACGGAAAGAAAACCCAAGGCAAGCCTTTCATCTGACAAAACTAGCCATGGGTATATGTCAGAAGAAAATTTAAAATTTAGGGACGAAAAATAGGTAATGTTCCGAAAAGGGGGAGAAAAAAGTTCCTCCATCATAAACCTTCATCAAGAAACCTGAATAAATCTAATTGGAGCTTGAGATCTTTTCCTTTGCACAGAGAAGGAGGGTTTGACTGTATTGTCAAAGCCTCTAGGACAATGATGTGGAATGGAAAACGATCTCTGTGCAAAACAGAAAAGCGATCTGCAGATCACCACATTCCTTTATAGTAAGCAAGTGTTCACCAATTGCAGATTTGGGCATCTGTGAACACTCAGAAGAAGGATAGTGCTCACGAATAGAATAGAGTGTGTGTTGTGACAGGCGAATAGAATAGGGTATGTGTTGTGACAGGCGAATAGGGTATGTACTGTGACCTCCAACCATTGATTCATCCGACCGATGCAGATAGCACTACACAAAGCATTTAAATTGATAAACAACATTAATCGACTATAAAATATACAGGACATCCTTACAAAATGAAGGAAAAGCAAGTTGTGTAGAGGAAATTACACGTGGAGTCGGAACCCCAAAATTACAAGAAATAATCGATGATACCTTGTCAACAATGGATTGGCCATTAGGACCAATCTATGGTACATACAAATAGAAGAGGCATTTTATTGGCCCAAGCCTCTTATTCTCATTCTCCCAAAAAGATTTAATTTTGGAATTGATTATCCTAGTGACAATTTGCAGAGGATAACCGTTTCTTATAAAAATACTCCTAATATTGTCAATCTTATGATCAAAAGTTAAACCAAGACAAATCATGAGCGCACAGTGTGTTAGGGTTTTAAATAGATTGATCTTTTGGGTCCTAGGAGGAAAAGATTCCAAACCTGGATATTAACCCAAAAACGGGGTTTATGTCAAGGTTGGCAATCATATATATATATATATATATATATATATATATATATATATATATATATATATATTATTCAAAATAATAACTAAATAGACTCTGCAAGTATTTAAGTTTTAAATTTATACTAAGATAAACCTTAAGAAAAACCATTAACAAACAGAACCTAATTCCGTTACAATCCGGTGCACTAAGGCGTTGGATAAGAGGGGAGGAAAAAAAAGAAATCCGCGGAATAAGGACAAGACATACGATACTCCGCAGTAAAGAAAAAAAAAACCCAAGCGGAACCAACCACAAAAAAAAGAAAGAAAAAGTGCTCGATACAAAGTACAAACGAAATGCAAAAGTAGAGCAAAGACACACAAAGAATCTCAAGCTAGCCAAAATCCTACCGCGGTTTCACACTGACGAGCCGTAGTGTGAAACCGCGGTAGGATTTTGGCTAGCTATTCTTGTTGTGTATATATATATATATATATATATATATATATATATATATTGTAACTAAGTTGTTGAACTCGTAGGTTTATTTACCTTTTTGTTCATGCATTTACTTTGATAAAGAGTGCTCGATACAAATGTAAAGCGTTATACTGTAATGGTTGTTACAATGTTTTTAAATTCATATTTAATGAATTTAAAAACATTGTAACAAGTATATATATATATATATATATATATATATATATATATATATATATATATACACTCTCCATTATATTAAAGACTGTTGTGTATTTATTTGTTTATATATTAGGACCTTGAATAAGTTCTCACTGATTTTTCATGAAAAGTAATGTTTTATTTACAAAATTTAATAAGAAACATGTCAAACTACTTTTTCCCATCTTTCTGGCAGCATTTTTTTTGCATCTTCATAAGAATGAAAGTGTTGCTCAGCCAGGCTATGTGCTATCACTCGTAACAAGTGATAATCAGATGAAGCAATGTCTGGTGAATATGGCAGGTAGAGTAGGACTTACCATTTAAGTGTTTTTAAGTAGGTTTTTACCTGTTTTGCAACAAGTGTTGTCATTTTGCAAAATCTCTTTGTCTCTGCCTGTATATCAGCTGTTTTTTTTTTCTTCAATGCTCAGCTCAAACACATCAGTTTTAGTTGATAGCGATCTCTCATGATGGTTTTGATCAGTTTGAGCAGCTTATAATAAACTACGCTCAGCTATTTTAATCAAATGCAAAGCAGAAGCTTTGAACCATAGATATTCAGCTTTGACATCGATGTTAATGCATGGCCGAGCTTACCCCACGACCTGCTATGCTTAGTATTATCGTAGTGTATCCACTTTTCATCGTCAGTCATGATATGATACAAAAACCCTTTCCTTTTCCGTCGTTGATAAAAGATATAAAAAAAAAACAAAAAAACTGGCCGATTATAATAAAAATCTTTTTGTCTTTAATGCCATAGCGAAACAGATCTGTCTGCGGATAACTATATATATATATATACACTACCGACCATAAATTTGGGACCACCCAAATTTTTAGCAGAATCAAATTCGCTGAGTTTGTATTTTTTGTTATTCTTATGCAGATGTCAAGTAAAAAAAAGTATTCTTTTCAATTTTAAAGTAAACATTTACTCAGTTTGCTACTAGACTCGTCTTACTGTGATCAAGTTTTTGCCGAAAATTCAGATTTATTCAGATATTATAATTATGGTATAATTTATTTTTGTAAACCATATTACTATGGTATAAAAGGCAAGGAAGAAACAGATTAGCATTTAAAAAAGAGCTCAGATTGAAATTCTTTCGAAAGAAGGATATTCTGAACGTGTTATTGCTAAAAAATTAAGCCTATCGAAAAATGGGGTGCATTATTGCCTTCAACGACTTCGTGAAACTGAGTAAAATATTGAGAGAAGAAGATCTGGTAGGCCCAGAGTAACATCTATTGTAGAGGATAGGCACTTGATCATATCTAGCAAGAGGAATAGAAGAAAAACCGTTCCGGAATTAACGATTGAAATGAATTCTACTCAGCAACATCCAGTATCTGTGACTACTGTTAAGAGCCGACTTCATTCTGCTGGGCTTCAAGGCTGTGTAGCAGTTTAAAAAAAACACTATTAAAGAAGGAGAATAAGGGATGAAATTGATCGTACAGTTCGAAATGAACTTCCTAAAAATGAACAAATGTTGTTTAAATGCTTGCAGGATGCTTGGAAATCACTTTCACCAACTTATTTTGATAAGTTATTAGAAAGAATGCCAAGGATTTGCTCTGCAGTAATAAAGGCTCGTGGTGGTTTCTTTGATGAAAAGAAAATATGAATTTAATTAAATTTGAAATTACTTTATGTTTATTTGGGGTTTTATTATTGTACAATTGTGAGCAACGATGATATTTATTCTTCTAAGACATAAAATTTGTTATTTCTTTCTCTTAGAGAATAAATCTTAGTGGTCCCAAACTTATGGTGGGTAGTATATATATATATATATATATATTTTTAGCAACAAAAATATAGTAGATATAATAGTTAATTAATAATGCTGATCTTAATTTTATAAAATTTTAATACCAATGCCCACCAAGATTAATTTTAAGTCTTCCCACATATTCTCCAAAGTAAAAGTTGCTTTACTCTGATTGGTCCACATTGTACATACAATAATGCCTCCCTGATGAAAGAGGTCTTGCTTGTTCTTAACCTTTTAAAGCCATTCATTTTGAAATAACCACATCACTTGATAAGACACAAAAAGTGTCGAAACAAAATAGCTACTTTTGTAGTGATATTGTAACATTTCAATGTTATAATTTATTAATAAATATTATATATATATATATATATATATATATATATATATATATATATATATATATATATATGCTATTTCTTTTTCTTAGAGAATAAATCTAAATGGTCCCAAACTTATGGTCAGTAGTATATATATAGTAGTCCTTCCTGCCACACTTAGAGGTTTGTATTATTATTTTTTCCTATGTCTCAATGTAAGATACTCAACAGTAGGTACATCAATATATATGTTTTGTCATTTTAGACAGGTGTTGTAGAGGAACATCCTATCCTACCCCGGAATGGATATGGTCTAGTCTTTAAAAGACTGTGACTGGGGGCATACGTCTTCGGGCTGGGGTCCAGGATGACTAAAATAAGACCAGTTTTAAGACAAGTTTAGACTGGTTTTGAACCTATCCACTGCGGTGGATAGGTAATGTTTTGACCAGTACCTAGACGTACGCGCTCAGGTTCTCCACATTAAAAACGATGTGTCACATCTCTCTCAACTGGGGGAGAAGTGCAAATATCCATACGTCACTAGACGGACGCATAAGTCATAGGCGGAGACATTTTGTACTTGATCGTCATTCTGTTACTATTCGTTGATTGTTCTTGTACGTCTATTGGTTTATTGTACTGTTGTATAATAAATCTCTTCTAATCTATCTTCAATGTTAAGTATTATTCTTACACTATTCTTTTCCCTGATATTCCTTCCAGGGATATATCAACAGGTTATAATTATAAATATTTTGGCGTTACTTTTGACCAGTAGTCATTGTAGAATTCTATTTATGAGCACTCAGAATTTGCAGCCAACAGTATTTACGTGATGAGGAGAAATACATTGAAGATACTTTTAAGTTCCTCCAGTTCCCTAATTCTAATTCAGATTCAACGCAAAACAGAAAGCTCGTAAAATATTTTAAAATAGAGGAACAGACCCTCCCGCAACCATCAACTACACAACAAATCAAAATATATTGTTCTACCCACTAACTCTATAAAAACCACCACTGAAAATAATTTTTCTCAGCTTACTATAAAATTTGTTGCAACTACTTCTAAAAAATTAACCACTGGACTCTAGCTCTCTCCCCACCCCTGTATAACCTTCCCTTTCTCTCCACCTATGTATCTGTCATCGCACCTGCTTTCTCAGCTTTCTATTGTTCCTTTCTAACTAGCTTGTACTCCTCACTCTTTTCTAATTAATCTTTTTACATTTATGTAACCCCCTGCACATCAGTGGCGTTTCCGCCTTGCTCGGGGTGAAATGATTAAAAAAAATAAATAAATAAAGAGCAGTCAAACCTCTGACAAGGCAATACCAATGCCATCTCGGTGATTTCCAGAAGTGGGTAGTCCTCCTGGTGCCTGCCACCCCACAAATGCACACCTTCACTGGGTCAGGAGACTAGTTGGAAGGAGAAGCAAGATGCCAACTAGGAATTTCAAGTACTTAAAAAATGGTCTAATAAATCACCTGATATGACTAACGCTGGGTTAATAATCTTCTTCTATGTGCCTTGTCCTTTCAGGACGTAGGCGATCATGGCTTTTCACATCTCCCTATCCCTGGTGGCTCTTAGCACGCTTTCACCTGTTACACCACCCAAGCCCTGCTCTGCTATCCACTAGCTCAAGCCCATAAATCTAGAATATAAATGTAAAGAAACTTGCATGGCCACAAAATGAGGGATCAGTTTATATATTGATTATAATATGGAATTGATCCCCCACTTTATATCCACATTATAATTTCTTATAAACAGTTGGCATATATCTTCTTCTATGTGCCCTGTTCTTTCAGGACGTAGGCGATCATGGCTCTCCACATCTCTTTATCCCTGGTGGCTCTTAGCACTCTTTCTCCTGTTACACCACGCAACCCTCATTCCGTCATCCACCTACTCAGGCCCTTCAAATATGTTATCCGCTGCTTTCCCCTGTCTCTTCTCTCTACTTGGCCTGTTAGTATCAGGTTCTCCAAGCCCTCCTTCCTCATTGCTTGTCCCAGCAACTTTAGCTGTTTCTTTCTGATGCTCAGTATTAATTTCCTTTTCATTTCCATCCTTTCTAAAACCTCATCATTTCTCACATGCACGGTCCATGGTATCTGCAGCATCCTTCTGTAGATATATGGGTTAAATAGCAGGACAAATTGGCTTCTATAGCCTTGGTTGGCAACCAGTCTAATGAAAGTAATGGCAACCTACTATAGGAAAATCTTCCGCCGAGTCAGTCATGTCTCTTTTGAGACATGATTGCCCAAACATGTATCACATGTGGCACTTAATTGACTAGTATCCTCATTTTAGTTGTTACAGTTACATCTGAACTTTTGAGATTTTTTTTTTTTTTTTAATCATATTACCCCAAGCAAGGCGGTAACGCCACTGATGCGCAGGGGGCTACGTAAGGGTAAAAAGAATGGAAAAGAGAAAGCCGGAAACCACATCCTAAACATGGAACAAGGGATGAGCCTCTTCACCTGTTCAATAGATGTGGATGGAGTGTGAAGGAATTATCATTACTATACACTGATGTTCTCATTTTGTTTAAGTCATATTTATCCATTGTAGTCTTTGGTGTTTAGTAAATGCTTCAGTTTTAGACGGAACCCTTTCTTCCCTCAATGAGAGTAAATTGTACTGATTCTGCTGTCCAAGCTAAAGAACCCTCCCACTTTTTTCACAACCTCCCAATCTTGAAATAGGGTGTGGCTTACACTGCCTGTCAGATAACTAGATTCTTCTTCTACTTCTTCTATGTGCCTTGTCCTTTCAGGACATAGGCGATCATGGCCTTCCACGTCTCCCTATGCCTAGTGTCTCTTAGCACATTTTCTCCTGTAACATCTCACAGCTCCCATTCTGTCATCCACCTGCTCAGGCTCTTCAAATATGTTATCCGCTGCTTTTTTGTCTCTTTTTCCCGCTATCTTGCTTGTTAGTATCAGGTTCTCCAAGCCCTCCTTCCTCATTGCACGTCCCAGGAACTTTAGTTGTCTCTTCCTGATGCTCAGTATTAATTTCCTTTTCGCTTCCATTCTTTCCAAAACCTCATCATTGCTCACATGCTCAATCCATGATATTCGCAGCATCCTTCTGTAGAACCACATTTCTGTTGCTTCAAGTTTTTCCTTCATCTTTGATGATATTGTCCAGCATTCACTGCCATATTGAAGAACTGACATCACATAGCAATCCAGCACTCTTTTCTTTGTTTCTAGTGAAATTTTCCTGTGTGTTAGTACTTTGCTAATTTTGAATGCATCCTTGTGCTTTTGGATCTCAGGAATATAAATGTATAGAAACTGCTGTGGTCACAAAGTGAGGGGTCAGTTTAGATATTGATTGTAATATGGAACTGATCCCCCACTTTATATCCAGCATCCTTCTGTAGAACCACATTTCCGCTGCTTCCAGTTTTCTCCTCATTTTCGATGATATTGTCCAGCATTCACTGCCGTATTGAAGAACTGACATCACATAGCAATCCAGTACTCTCTTCTTTGCTTCTAGCGAAATTTTCCTGTCTCTTAATACTCTACTTAGCTTCTGGAACGCGTTCTTCACCAGGCCAATTTGCCTTCGAATCTTTGTGTCACACTTTCCATTTTCTGTTAGAACACTTCCCAGGTATTTAAATGTTTGTACCTGCTTGATTTTAGTATCCTCCACCCGTATTTGGCATTTTGGGCTGCCCTTTTTGCTGATAACCATGCATTCGGTTTTCTTGCAGTTTATTTGTAGTCCTTTCTTGTCACTCTCTTTAGCTTCTTCTGTAGGAGGTCTTGTAGTTTCCTTTCCGTGTCTGCAATCAACACTAAAAAGAATAAAAACAAAAAATTTTTCTAAAATAAAAAAGAATAAAAACAAAAAATTTTTTATTAAAATCTGACTAAATCAACATTCTCACTAGAGCCGAACATTAAAAAAATACCTTAAAACCCCACTTTTTTGGTATTGAATAACCCACAGAGGTGTTGATATGCCGTTAAACAAATCTCAATCTCATTCTATATGCACACACACACACACACACACACACACACACACACACACACACACACATATTTTCCTCTCCCTACCTACACACTCACATACATATATATAATTCTTTTTCCCGCACATATATAATTCCATCAGTAAAAGCATAATTGTATTCTGATGAAATCCTTTGAAAGAACAAAACTCATTATAGTTTTTTCCCTTTTCCACATTTATTTGCCGCACTTTTTTGCTAGAAAGACTATATGCACGTTTTTTCATTTCCAATATTTTTATCTACTAGAAAAATAATAACTATAAAAAAAATGAAAAAATTATTGAATTAAAAAGAAGTTTCAGAATTTTATACATCGTTAGATAAAACTGAGTCCTAATTTCTATTTTGATGAACCAACTGTAAGGCTAAATGCATAATTTTAAGTACTAATCATTATCATTTAAAAATTATTTATGACAACTCAATCTGGGCAATGTGGGTTAACCTTGCTAGTTATATATAATACAATTAATAATGTTTACTTTTGAAGCACTTCTTGATTGTCTCCAATAGCACTGACATTCCATTTATTGCACCAGTGAAATTAAAATCTTTAAAGATGGCTAATGTATTAACTCAAACCAATTGGAATCACTAAACACTTAGGCCGTTTCCAGTCAGAATCATTGGATTTTGTCTTAACGAACCCATTCAAATGGAAATGTGCATCAGCCGACATTATCGGTTCGTAGAATAATTAATGATCTTCTGCTAATTCTTGAATTCCAACTGCTTATTGCAATCGCTGATTGTAATCTTGGGACTTCAGCTGTAGTGTTAATTGTATTTTGGACAGAAATTACTAATGTCTGTGCTGTAAAAGAAATTGAATTCTCTGACAGTATACGGATCTATGTTTTGAGGTTTAGTTTCATATAAAATTTTAAAAAAAGAACATTTCTTTCTACCATAGCTCTTTTCTTTCTTTCTTTCTTTCTTTCTTTCTTTCTTTCTTTCACTTTCATTTTTTTCTTTCACTTTCATTTTTCTTTCTCTCCTTCATTTGCTTTCTTTTTCTCTAATATTTTTTCTCTCTCTCTATCATTTTTTCTATTTCTTTTTCATTTTCTTTTTCTCTTTCATTTTTCTTTCTCTCTTTCTTTTTCTATCATTTTTCTTTTTTTTCTCTCTCTCTTTCTTTTGTTTTCCTTTTCTTTCTCTTTCATTTTTGCTTTCTTTCTTGTCTCTCTTTTTCTTTCTTTTTTCTCTATCATTTTTCTCACTATCATTTTTCCTTCTTTTCTTTCCTTTTTTTCTTTCATTTTTCTTTCTTTCTTTTTCTTTCTTTTATCTGTCATTTTTTCTCTCTTCTTCTTTCTCTTCCATTTATTCTTTCTTTTTTCTCTATCATTTTTTCTCTTTTTCTTTCTTCTCTTTCATTTTATTTTTTTCTTTCATTTTTTCTTTCTTTCTCTTTTTCTTTTTCTTTCTTTTTTCTCTATCATTTTTTCTATCTATCATTTTTCTTTTTCTCTCTTTTTTGCCTTTCATTTTCTTTTTCTTTCTCTTTCATTTTTTCTTTCTCTCTTGTCCATCTCTCTTTTTCTGTCTTTTACTCTGTCATTTTTTTATCTCTCGATCATTTTTTTCTCACTTTTTCTTTCTTTTTCTCTCTCATTTTCTTTTTCTTTCCTTTTCATTTTTCTTTCTTTCTTTTTTCCCTATCATTTTTTCTCTCTCTCTCTTTCTCTCTATCTTTCTTTCTTTTCCTCTTACATTTTTCTCTTTTATTTTTTCTTTCTTTTTCTTTATTTTTTCTCTATCTATCATTTTTCTTTTTCCCTCTCTTTCTTTTTCTTTTTCTTTCATTTTCTTTCTTTTTTTTTTTGCATTTTTCTTTCTTTTTTCTCACATTTTCTTCTTTCTCTCTTCAAGTTTCTCGTTCACTTTCCCTCTTCTCTCTTTCTCTCACAACAGAGTCCAAATCGACAGCATTGTTAGCAAGAATGATTCATTTGGTTCTAAGGAAAAAAAGAAAGCTCCCCCCCCATCCTGCAATATTGATTGATATATAAATTCTACTGGGGACAAGTGAATCTTGCAGTGGCATTGGACTAACCTTATATAAAGATAAAGATGTCAGAGGTGAATGGCTTAATCACACTCTGGAATGGGAGATGCAAGAACTGTTGTCTGCGTCAAAACTGCTTGCATCTCTAAATGAACTTCGCAAAGAATTAATTTCACGGAATTGCAGTTTCATGATATTGATTCAAAATATTGTCGAGCTGATGACATATGCACCAGGATTCAAGTTTTACCGTCGGCAGTTGCATTTCATTTTACTCTTATGCATTTGGGAAAAACATATATCTAACTCTTTTACACTGACCAATAGTTAAATAATATTTTACTTTTAAATTAATTTTAATTTTAAGATTATGATTTACTGTTTCATATCCTGCTAATTAACCCATAGCTGGGGGAAGAAGAAGTGGATTTATGCCTTTCCCAAGGGTATTTGCATGTAAGTGAAAATAATGAACTCGATGGGAATTAGAACTCCGATTTCCAATTTTGTGCCACTACACCATCCGCTCATCCAAGCTAGATGTGGTTGGGTGACAGCGTTTAAACTGGAGCAAAATACTAGATTGGCATTCTTTTTAACATTGAAATAGTTAAATGTAACTGCCACTTTTACTTTTTTTTAATCATTTCACTCCAAACAAAGTGGTACTGCCACTGATGCGCAGGGGGCTACATAAGAGAGTAAAAGCTTAGGCAGGAGGAGAGTGAAGAGATAGACGAACCAGTTACAGGGGGTGTCAGAGAAAGGGCAAGAGAAGGATGTGAACACAAGAGTGAAGACAGTTGTGAAGGTAGAGAGAAAGGAAAAGAACAGATTAATTAAATTTTAGTAATTACCAACAACCAATTAGTTTTTTTTAATCATATCACCCCAAGCAAGGTGGTACCGCCACTAATGTGCAGGGGGTTACATAAGAGAGTTAAAGTGTTATACAGGAGGAAAGTGAAGAGAAAGATGAATCAGCTACAGCGGGTGAAAGAGAAAGGCCAAAAGAAGGATGTGAACACAGGAGTGAAGACAGTTACGAAGGTAGAGAAAAAGGAAAAGAACAAGATACATGGGGTGATGTAGAAAGAGTGAAGAGGAAGGCGAACCAGCTACAGGCAGTGAAAGAGAAAGGGAAAGAGAAGGATATGTACACAGGAGTGAAGACAGTTGCGAAGGTAGAGAGAAACGAAAAGAAACAAGATACACGGGCTGATGTAGAAAGGGCTGGAGTCAAGTGGATAAGAGATGGGAATTGACATTGCATTTAAATTCCTGGAGGTTGTAGCCCTCAGGAAAGCATATGGAAGGGAGTTTCACAGGCAGGGAAGTGCAAGAAAAGAAGCTGATGGAGTAGAATTGTCAGCTGCATTTAGTTGATTTAACTGTAAAAGGGTGGGATCTTGTTGCCAGTCTGGTTGCATGAGTAAATTCTTGTGGAGGAAGCACCAGTAACCTAAGTTCGTCAGAGCAGAAACCATGAAAATATTTGTAGAAGAGACAGAGGGAAGCCACTTACCGCCGGCGTAAAAGTGGCTGGAGTTGAGCTGCCAGGTCAGGACTGACCACATTACAGATTCTCCTTTGGAGCCTGTCGAAAACCCTGAGATGAACAGCAGCGGCACCTGACCATATATGGCAACTGTATTCTATGCACGGTCAAATGGTTGATTTGTATATGTGCAAGATGAATTCAGGTGTAAAAAACATCCTGGACCGACACAGTGACCCAAATTTCCTAGCAGTGGAGTTAGCTATTGATTCAATGTAATGATTCCACTTGAGCTCGAAAGATAGGGTGAGGCCGAGGAGGCGCAGTATATTGCTTTCAGAGAGACTCGCATGGTCCATGCTTATGGGAGCAGGAGAGATTGCCTGTGATGATTGACAAATAGCAGCTTTTTTTAGAAGCAATGAAATTTATCAGTTTTTTTGTCACACTTTCCACCTGTGAAACACTCTTCCGTTTACGTACTTCCCTGATAGCTAGAAACTTCAAAAAATTAAATGCAACATCAATTGTCATCTTCTATCTTCATTAATCCCGTTCTTCTTTTATCCGTTCTTCAATACCCACTGTACCCAGTCTTTTCTCTCACTTCCCGCCCGTGGAACTCTCTTCCATTTACTTGTTTTTATGGTAGCTACAGTCTCGAAAAATTTAAATGCAACGTCAATCGCCTTCTTCTATCTTCATGAATCATATTCCTCTTTTCTCAAATACCCACTGTACCCAGTCTTTTCTCTCACTTTCCGCCTGTGGAACTCCCTACCGTTTACTTGCTTCTCTGATAGCTAGAATTTTAAAAAAATCTTGAATTCTGTTCATCTTTTACCTCTTCTTCAATATACCCCTGTACTTTTTTTTCTCTCAGTGTACCCCACTGCCTTGGTTGGATGAAATGCTTAAAAATAGCCTGATAGCTACAATCTCTAAAATATTAAATGCAACATCAATTGCCATCTTCTATCTCCTTGATATACATCCTTTACTTATCCATTTTTCGACATAGCCTGTATCGTGTTTTTTTTTCTTACTGTACGCCCCTGCACACTAGTGGCGGTCTTGCCTTGCTTGGTGTGAAATGATTAAAACAACTCAGTAGCATACTTTCACGGCTTCTGCTCCGATGAACTTAGATCACTGGTGTCCCCTAAATACGAATTTGCACGAGATACTAGATTAGCAACTAGATCCCACCCTTTTACAGTGAAACCGATAAAATGCAGCCGTAACTTCTACTCCAACAGTTTCTTTCCTCGCACTTCTCGACTGTGGAATTCTCTTCCAAACGATTGCTTCCCCGACGGCTACAATCTCCAGGAGTTTAAATGTAAGGTCAATAGACACCTCCTAACACACTAACCTGCTCCCATTCTATCAAACACTCTTCCCATCTGCCCAACCCTCATCCTCGCTATCCTTACTCATCTGTCACCTTCCTCCTGACATTCCCTATGTCTAACCACTCCTTCTCTTTACCTTCCCCTATGTAGCCCCATGCGCAATAGTGGCAGTGGAATGCCTTGCTTGGGGTGAGATGATTAAAAAAAAAAAAAAAAGTAGCCACTGTAAGTCTACTGCTAGACGAGGGCCTTTTCCTGATCATCCTATGACGACTGTTTCATCATTTGTTACAATCAAATCCTTTTGTGTCATCTTTTGTTTTCTTTTCCTGCTGTGTTTGCTGTCCGTTGCTTACCAATCAACCAATCATTTTCTACATCTTTTCTTTTTTTCTATGCGTCCAACACATCTCTTTTATTGCTTCATCTGCTAAACAAAATCTTTTAGTTTGGCCTGTCCTCTGATTCATGACGCCCGCTTCTCGACACTTACAGATATTTCCAGTATGAATTGTTCCATTTATCTATTTGACTTCCAGCGGCTTAAATCATTTCTTTTTTGTTTGCTTTTTCTTTCTTTCTTTCTTTCTTTCTTTCTTTCTTTCTTTCTTTCTTTCTTTCTTTTTTAACGAATGAGTCAAAGGTGGCATGAAGCATTCACAAGAAATGTTTATTTTATGAGGTATGACTATTTTATGAAGGCAAAATGTACTGTCTTTTAAATCATTTCATTCCCAACCAAGGTGATTAAGCCACTAAGACGCAAGGGTGGGTACTGAGAAAGAAAAATACTGAAACCGCCATTGAGGGAAAAATACACCAAAAACAGAGAAGATAGAGACAGGCATTGCATTTAAATTTTTGAAAATCAAAGTGGAGTGGAAAGCAAGAAGCCGGAAGAGAGTTCCACAAGCGAGAGAAGAAACTGTTAGCATAGGACTTATAATAATATGAGAAGAAGAAAACATAATTAAGGAGAGAGAACAATAAAAGAACAGGAATTAAGAAGACAGAGGATAACGATTGACATTGCATTTAAATTTTTGAAGATCAAAGTTGAGTGGAAAAGAAGATGCCGGAAGAGAGTTCAACAAGCGAGAGAAGAAACTGTCAGCATAGGACTTACGGCAACAGCCAATTCAATTATAAAGCAATGTGACTTCAATCTAGTACTGCACTTAAATTTATAAAGTCTAAATACCATAAAGTTCATCAGAGCAATTATGATGAAAGCATTTATGAGAAACAGAGAAGCCAGGATGCCATCAATAACACTGCAGATCCTTCTTTGGGTTTTCCTTTTCCAAATATATGGCAAGAACACTAGCCCATATATAGAAGTTCAAATGCATGGATAAATGGTAGACTTGATCCATTTCTCCTCATCTGTTGTTCAGCTAATGTGTTCTCCAACCTTCCTCATGTAATTATGAACTGAACCCTTTATCCATTTTATAAGGTAGAGTGCTTTTGTTCCACAGCTCATGTCTAGGAATATCGTCTTTCTCAACTCTACTGAGTGCAAATACACACTGCCTGACTCAGAGTTTGAACATTTGAATATGAGAAGAAGTGTGCTATATCTCTGGCTACCTTTCTTCTCCACACAATCGTCACCAACGAAGAATAAAAATATAAGGTTATGTTTTTACATATACATGTTCTTGTACCTTGTTGTCTGTCAAGACGATCATTGTTCGTCGAAATTCCAGAAACATATATAACATGAGTTTTAGGTAATAAATAATCAAAGAAAATGGTAACTCAGAAATCTGGAGAACGTAGTGTGAAACTACGACATTATTTTCCCCAAGAAAAATTTAAAAATGACCAATAAGTAATGAAAGAGAGTTTTTTTACAGAATCTCTTAGCCTCAGCGAGGACGTGCGTTGTGGTATAGTGGATATCGGCTCGGAACGAGAGACCGGTTAGCCGAGTTCGAATTCCAGTTGAATCTATTGTATTCACTTACGCGCAAATACCCTTGGGAAAGGTATTAATCCGTCACTTCCTTCCAGTTATGGGTTAAATAGCAGGACAGATTGGGTTCTATAGCCTTGGTCGGCAACCAGTCTACCGCAGAAAGCAATGGCAACCTACTGCGGGATAATCTTCTGCCCAGTCAGTCATGTCTCTTTCGAGACATGATCGCCCAAAGCGTGTATCACGTATGGCACTTAACTGACTGACTGAATATAATAGTTGAAAACATGATTAAGGGTTCTACTGGGCATAAAGTAGGGGATCAGTTTATTACTTCATAACAATATAAAAATGATCCCCCACTTATTACTACTTAATAATATAGTACATCTCTTCCACCTCTAGCTATGAGTCAAATAACAGGACAGATTGGGTTCTATAGTCTTGGTCGGCAACTAGTCTACCACAGAAAGCAATGGCAACCTACTGCAAGATAATCTTCTGCCCAGTCAGTTATGTCTCTTTCGAGACATGATCGCCCAAGCGTGTATCACGTATGGCACTTAACTGACTGACTTAGCCTCAGCAACCATTTGAGTCGGATTTCGTACGATTTTCCAGAGATGTAACGGGATACTCAACACACAAAACACGTTCGATATACTTTCTCTCTGAAAGATCGATATTCAGTTTGTTGTACAAATGGAACTTGCTAAATATTAATGGCGGCTTCCATTTCTGTCGCTGTGTCATATGTTGATGTTCTCAATAATTTTCTTGGTTCCATTAACTTCTTATATATGACAGTTTCACTGAGCATGCGTGTGAGCAAACAGGTTGTCACATTATGATGGTGTCACAGCAAGTATCTTAGATTATAAAAATGACATCGAGTACCAAATATATTTATTACATAACTGATATAAAGGTTTCAACATATTATCAAAGCTTTTGATATTTCCTACAGATATCTGATATCTCTTTGACCCACATAATGTCGTAGACTCCAAAAGAAATTGCATACGTAGTGGAAGCATGGTTAACCAGCCGAAGACCCACCTTTGCAGGCCAAAGCAAATTCCGAGAGCACTTTGGAAAGCGGCAGGCAGCAGCCCGAAAAGTGATCCAATGTGCTGTTTACAAACTTTCGTCAGATAGGCAATGCCAACTGTGTTTGAAATGAGAGAGCGAGCTCGTGCATATTCTCTTCATAATGGTATAATCTAACAGGTATAATCATTAAATCATAGAGAATATGTTGAACTCTTGTATACCAGGCATGTAATAAATATATTTGGTAATCTGTCATTTTTATAATCCAAGATAATTAAAACACACACACACTCTCTCTCTCTCTCTCTCTCTCTATATATATATATATATATATATATATATGAGAGAGAGAAATGTTCCCTCTCATTTAGTAAAACACATTTATCTAATCTAAACTTATTTATAAATGGAACTTTGTCTCTGTGTGTGTGTGTGTCTCTCTCTCTCTGTGTATATCCGTTACCTATAGATTCCGAAACGGCTGAACCGATTTTCTTGAAAATTTACACAGTTGTACTATAAGCGTCTGCGAGTGTTCTTGGCTAGGTTTTGCATCGAGGTACCCCCGATAAATATCGAAAATCGATAATCGAAAAAATCGGATTATAGAAGGAGTGGTCCGATTTTAATCAAATTTCATACACTCATAGACAAAGACATAAGAAACGATATTCAGAAGTTTCAAGGTTGCAGTTCTTACAATAGTGCAGAAAATTTGATATCGATACCAGGAAATCAAAATTTAACTTACATCCATTCATTTTTCTTTCAGTCTACGGTTTCGCTTTAACTGGAGACAACTATTGCTCTTATTGCTTTTTAGTCTTTCGTGCCAACGTCCAAAGAGTCTGAACTCCAGGACCATGGATTAGTTTTAAAGCTTTCATTACACCCGAGAAACGCCGGGCTATACTGCTAGTATATATATATATATATATATATATATATATATATATATATATATAGTATACAACTTGACTATTGTTTTTTTTTACTTTTTTATTTATTTCTGAGACAGTAACCGAATTCTCACTGGCCTCAGTTTAGTAACGTAATTATCAATAAAGGCAGGTCTTCATCTTAAAAAAATTTAACGCAAAACGATCTTCATTTCTTCATCCGTTTCTTAATTTTCTTATCAAGAATTCAAATGTAAAGTCAATACTCACCTCTTGTCTCACTAACTTACATCCTCTCTCTCATGCTTTTTTCTCTGTCCACCCCACTCATCAGTATTCTCTTCCTTCTCATACTCACTTCCTGATACCCTCTGTAGCCTGTCACTCTTTCTCATAACATTCCTCCTATGTAACCCCCTGCACAACAGTGGCAGTAAAATGCCTTGCTTGGAGCCACACGATTATATAAAAAAAATAAATAAATAAAGAGGTGTCAATCATTATTATTAATGTTTGACTAGTAATAATTTTCATCTTCATTTTTCATTTGATGAAGCATTGTCAGCCATTATTATTAATTTTTGACTGGGTATATACTTTCATCTTCATTATTTATTAGATGAAGCTGTTGTGTTGCTTCGTTTTGGTATAATTAGAAGATAACACAAACTTGAATTAATGATGTTTATTTTTGGTATAAAACTTTAGGTTTTTACATCAAGTTAAAACCTTTAAATTTTATGTGGATACAGGAGCAGACTAGCTAAATTCTCTTCACTGTGGGATGCTAGTAGTAAACGAGCCTATCCCTTCTGGACTCTAGTGGTCAACTGATAGCGTCCTCCTTTTTTCAAATCTCCTACACAAAACTACTGTCATTAACTCCTACGTCTTACTTCTACTCTTACTCCTACTCCTAAAAAGAAACGGTTCCTTATTTTGCCGCCCAATTTTGAATTCTTGGCGTCAGTGTGTCTATCTTTTTCTATTTTTAGAACACTCGCCATTTTATGAAACCATAACAGATGTTCCCCCTTTAGAACGGAGTGTACTAATAATAATAGTACTCGTTGTATTTCTTCCAGGAAACTTTTCGACCTGAACGAGATTTTGTATTTATCATGGGAGAATCTTCTTTTTTATTTCTTGTATTTATTTCTTGTTCTGAATCAATAAGCGTTTTGTTTTTATTCATCTTTTCCTTCTACTTGTTTCTCTACTATTTGTTTTTGTACTTCTATATATGGTTTCAACCTGTCCACAGAAACTTGAGTATCCATATCATTATTTATCTTAACCAGAAAATATTTAGATGTTCGCTGAAGGACTGTGTAGGGACCTGAATAGGGTGCCTCCAATGGTCTTCGAACACGATCCACTCTAATCCAAACTTTATCACAAGTTTGAAGTTTCTCTGGGACATAAGCTTTTGTGGACTTATTAACTCTTTTTGTGAAGTCTCTCACATCAATTTGTGACATGATTTCATGTAAATCTCTTGTGAACTTTTGAGTTATAGCCTCCTCGCTTGTGCTATCTATTAGTAGCTGTGGTAGCAAACATTGTGTGCCTGTAACAGCATAAAAAGGAGAAAAATCAGAGCTATTGGGCATACTGCGAATCCCAAGAAGTACTATTGGAAGAGCTGAGAGCCAGGACTCTTTTCATGCTATAATAGCAGTTTTGATGGTCCTGTGCATTCTCTCAATCAAACCATTACATTGAGGATGATAAGCTGTCGTACGTAGTCTATAAAAACCAATTATTTTTGCTACTTCACTAAACAACTCATTTTCAAATTGTCGGCCTCTGTCGGTTATAACATGCAGCGGGAAACCCCAACGTGTGACCCACGTGTTGATAAAAGCCTCAGCTACGCTAGATGCAGTGATTTCGCTGATGGATTGTGCTTCTACCCAAGGAGTTGTGCGGTCATTACATGTGAGGATATATCTATACGGGCTGATGTAACTGCTATTTGGGCTTTTTGCTGGTGGGAGTGGTCCTACTATATATATATATATTTTTTTTTTTAATCATCTCACCCCAAGCAAGGCATTCCACTGCCACTATTGCGCATGGGGCTACATAGGGGAAGGTAAAGAGAAGGAGTGGTTAGATATAGGGAATGTCAGGAGGAAGGTTGACAGATGAGTAAGGATAGCGAGGATGAGGGTTGGGCAGATGGGAAGAGTGTTTGATAGAATGGGAGCAGGTTAGTGTGTTAGGAGGTGTCTATTGACCTTACATTTAAACTCCTGGAGATTGTAGCCGTCGGGGAAGTAATCATTTGGAAGAGAATTCCACAGTCGGGAAGTGCGAGGAAAGAAACTGTTGGAGTAGAAGTTACGGCTGCATTTTATCGGTTTCACTGTAAAAGGGTGGGATCTAGTTGCTAATCTAGTATCTCGTTCAAATTCGTATTTAGGGGGCACTAGTGATCTAAGTTCATTGGAGCAGAAGCCGTGGAAGTATTTACAGAAGAGACACAGGGAAGCCACGTCGCGCCGGTGGGAGAGAGACTGCAGGCGGTCTGCCAAGTCGGTATCTATCACATTACAGACACTCCTCTGAACTTTATAGAGGAGCCCGAGGAGAACAGCAGGGGCACCCGACCAGATATGGCAGCAGTATTCAATGCATATCTATGTGGACTGTGTGAAATCTAGCTGATGGTATTTCTAATGTCTGTATAGGTGATTTTGTATGTTTGTAGACCTTTGCTTGTTGGCAAGCTGTGCATGATGCACAAAAGTCTGATTGATTTATCCATGTTTGGCCAGTAATATTTAGCTTTAATCATCTTAATGGATGATTTAATGGCAGGGTGATTTATGGAATGGATACTATAGAATATGGACTCATGCAATTTAGATGGAACAAAAGGTCTGGGGTAAGACGTTGATAAGTCACACCATATAAATTGGTTATCTCCAGGAATGGTGAATTTTTTTAAGTCCTGAAAAGATTGAATTTCTGTATCCGATGCCTGTGCTTCTGCAAGTGCAGGTAAATCACACGCATCTATTTGTACAGCAAGAGTTGATCGGGATAGACAATCAGCAACTATATTCTGACTACCTTTTACATGTTCAATATCTGAAATAAATTCTGTCAAGATAGCTAATTGTCGTTGTTGTCAGTCTGATTTAGCGGGGTTTAAACTATAAAATGCACCACCCAATGGCTTATGGTCAGTTAAAAGTAGCACTTGGCGACCTTCTATGAGGTGACGGAAGTGCAGCACTGACAAATAAGCTGCTAAAAGTTCGCGATCGAATGTAGAATATCTCATTTGTGTTTGTGTTAATTTTTTAGAGAAAAATCCGATCGGTATTGGATTTCCTTCCACCATTTGGTGCAATGCCGCACCGACAGCATAATTACTACTGTCAGTGACTAATTGATAATTTGTACAGCTAGGTTCAGGGTGAGCTAATGAGAATGTATCATTAAGTTCCTTAATTACAGAATTAAAAAAATTGTCGTTTAGATTCATCTAATGTGAACGAGCCTTTAGGGGATAACCTCATTCTCTCAGATAGGAGTAAGACTATCTCTGAAAATTTTGGTATTAATTTTCTATAAAATCCTACCATTCCAAGAAATCTGCGTAGCCCTTTTGCGTCCTTAGGGCAAGGAAAAGATTTTAATTCTTTTATTTTACTAGTTGTAGGTTTAATGCCATCTGCGCTAATATGAAAGCCTAAGAAATCTAGGGAAGTCACATTGAAAACAGATTTTATGGCTGAAATTTTTAAATTGTGTTCATTTAAAATATTAAACAGTTTCAATGTCTTTTTTATGAGAAATCTCATCATTGCTGAAAATTAAAATGTCATCAATATATATAAAAACACAATCAATGTCTTCAAAAGTTTTGTCCATATACCGTTGAAATGTAGCTGACGCATTTTTTTTAATCCAAACGGCATATAATTATATTCATAAAGACCAAATAGGGTGGTGAGAGCAGTTTTTGCTACATCGTCCGGATGCATTTTAATTTGGTGGTAGGCTGAAATAAAATCCATTTTGGAGAATCGTCGTTTGTTCGCAAGTTTTGCTGAAAAGGAGTTTGGTATAGGGTACCTGTCAGTCTTGGTTATGCCATTGAGAGAACGATAGTCTCCACAACATCTAAATCCTCCGCTTTGTTTAGATACTATATGTAGTGGGCTAGACCACTCGCTTTTGGAAAGGGAGATCACTCCGTCTTTTTGTAGGGTTTTTAATTCGTTACGCGCGGTTTCCAGTTTTTCTACATTAAGCCGCCTGGGTTTTGCAAATACTGGCGTATGGCTTCCTGTGTCAATTCTGTGATAGACGCCGCAGTGTTTTTTGTTACTGTTCTTATGTGGTGTGATTAGGTTCGGATATTTTTCTTTAATTATGTTCCGTGTGAATGACGGGAGCTCCGTTTCATTTACGACTAGATTCACCGCTGATGCAGATATTTTTAAACTCTTTCTCTGGGTTGTTGTAGGATCATAAATGGTTTTGTTTCTGCAGTCTACTATTAGACCAAACTTGTTGAGGAAATCCAGACGACCAAGGAGTGGGTTGGTGATATCAGCGATCACGAATGTCCAAGTAAAAGATCTCCTTAAACTGGGTATTCCAATTTCCAAACTCGCTTGTCCGTAGCATTTTATTTTCTCCCCATTTGCAGTGGATAGTGATATGGGAGTCGGTTTTAATGTAATATCATTTACCGCAGAAGTTGGTAATATTGAGTTACTTGTGCCAGTATCTACAATAAATTTTAATTTGGTAGTCCCTAATTTTGCTGCAATTTCTAATAGCGGCGAACCTCGTAGGACTGAACTTGTTCGCTCTATTAGTTTTCCGAATCACTTCCTGTAGGTGTTGCTTGTCGGGAACTAGGCAACATTTGTAGATTGTTCTTTTTGGGCCATTTACACCAAGGTTTACATGTTCTTGCTTCATTGGCGAAATAAATATGTGCTGTGCAAATTTTTGTCCGTTGGTTATTCCGATACGGCCTGACATTTAGTGGTACTGAAGTGTCTTGGCTGTATTTTCCTTTATAATTTGTTTGTGAGTTATTCTTAGTAGATAAGGGTTGCTGAACAACAAATGCCTTATCGTTATTCAATAATGGCATCAGTTCATCTGCTAACCTGCCAAGTTGGGTATGGTTTAAATCTTTTTGCGAGGCTATTACTGGAGCTATTGTTGACAGTAATGTCTGCAGGAATTTGTGTCTCACAATGTCGTCGCTAATACCTATCCGTTTAGCTACGGATAGCATTTCGTGCAAATATGTCGACGGTTGTCCTGAAGTAGTCGTAGCCGAGATTAATTTTTCTAGAAGCCCCGGTTTTGTTTGTTTGTGAGCTTCTATCAGAGTCCATTTTGAATTCCTCGTAGTCTTGTGATGCGAGGGTAGCATTTGGCAGTTTACCCACTTCTTCGGCTGGTAACGACGATATTACTATATAAAACTTTGTTTTCGACGCTGTCACATTTCGCAAGTGAAACTGGGCTTCTAATATCGTAAACCATCCATTTACAGCAGTTTTCATGAATTTCGGTGCCTTGATATTGACTTGATGAGCCGTTTCCTCTCCTGTCTGCTCTATTTATCCTTTTATATGTGTATATATATATTTTGTATATGAGGTTGCTTTCTGTTCGTATCTCGTGGTCACCACTGTTGTGTTGCTTCGTTTTGGTATAATTAGAAGATAACACAAACTTGAATTAATGATGTTTATTTTTGGTATTAAACTTTAGGTTTTTACATCAAGTTACAACCTTTAAAGGAGCAGACTAGCTAAATTCTCTTCACTGTGGGATGCTAGTAGTAAACGAGCCTATCCCTTCTGGACTCTAGTGGTCAACTGACTAGCGTCTTCCTCTTTTCAAATTTCCTACACAAAACTACTGTCCTTAACTCCTACTTCTTACTCCTACTTCTTACTCCTACTCCTACAAAAAAAAGGTTCCTTATTTTGCCGCCCAATTTTGAATTCTTGGCGTCAGTGTGTCTATCTTTTTCTATTTTTAGAACACTCGCCATTTTATAAACCATAACAAAGCATTGTCAGCCATTATTATTAATGTTTGACTAGTATTTAATTTCATCATTATTTTTTATTAGATGAAGCATTGCCAGCCATTATTATTAATGTTTGACTAGTATTTAATTTCATCTTTATTTTTTATTAGATGAAGCATTGCCAGCCATTATTATTAATGTTTGACTAGTATTTAATTTCATCTTTATTTTTTATTAGATGAAGCATTGTCAGCCATTATTATTAATGACCTAGTAATAGATTCATTATAGTCTTTCGATTTTATATCAGTGGAGAACATTAAATTGATCGCCATTATTTGCAGTGACTTGTTGATACTTTGATACCTTTTGTGTAAAATTCTGTAATTTTTGAGTAAAATTTGCAGGTTTAAATATTAAATGTTTTCGTCGACTTCTTCAGAAAGCTTTCCATTTCAGAGCGTTTTGCAGTTGGTTAAACAGGTTGAGTTCCCAATTGTGTTTGTCTTGTTGACGGAGGAAAATAGATTCCGATAGTCTCTCCTAGTCTCCGCGTCGACACACTCAACAAATCCGAATCCCCCACCTGCTGTGATTGCTCGTGAGTTCTAGCTGGCCGAAATTTGCATATGTTCCACGTTCGTAACTTATAAATTACACCCACCAAGGACTCTCGTGATCTTATTGTTGACTTCCGGCACTCTGCACGTGAAACACATTCGCGCTTGTTTCGGATTCGAAGGTAGGCCATTTGTAATCAGTCAGTCAAGTGCCATACGTGAAACACGCTTAGGCAATCATGTTTCGAAAGAGACGTGACTGACTGGGCAGAAGATTATCCCGCAGTAGTTTGCCATTGCTTTCTGCGGTAGACCGGTTGCCAGCCAAGGCTATATAACCCAATCTGTCCTGTTATTTAACCCATAGCGGACGCTTACGCAAATGTAGCAACCGTCCCTGGCTAGATGAATGCTGGTTGAACAAGGGAAAAAATGATGTGCGTTGTGGTGCAGTGGATATATGCTCGGAACGAGAAATCGGGGAGCCGAGTTCGAATTCCAGCTGAATTCATTGCATTCACTTACGCGCAAATACCCTTGGGAAAGGTATTAATCCGTCTCTTCCTTCCAGTTATGGGTTAAATAACAGGACAGATTGGATTTTATAGCCTTGGTCGGCAACCAGTCTACCGCAGAAAGCAATGGCAACCTACTGCGGGATAATATTCTGCCCAGTCAGTCATGTCTCTTTCGAGACATGATCGCCCAAGCGTGTATCACGTATGGTACTTAACTGACTTAACTGACTGATGTTTAAAAAATAAAAATAAATAAATAAATAAATAAAAATAAAAACGGCTGATTCACATTTTTTATTAGTTTGCAAAATTAAACGAAACGTAGAGTTTGTAAATCTTGACAAAAATGTTAACGATAACTTCAATAATATTAAATATGTGAGAATTTCAACAGGCGTCTGTGGGTTGCAAAAATTCTAGCATCAAAAAGACTATGAACAATACATATTTATACTAAAATGATTATCAATACATTTTATAGTAGAATTAAAAAATACATTTTATAGCAAAATAACCAACAATATAGTTTATCTGCAGTTAAAGACGCACAATTGCGTTGAAAATATTTAGATTTCGGCATTAAATTACTCATGGAGGTTGATATATCGCTGAACGAACTCAACTAGTGAAACAACGGGTGTGAAGTATGAGAAAAGAAACTGTTAGAGTAGAAGAGGAATTTCTATTTAATTATTTCAACAGTAAATGGGTGGGACCTGGATGCTGATCTAGTACCACGAGTAAATTTATTTGGTCGGGCACCAGGTAAGAAAAGCACATCATAGCAGTTGCCATGGAAACATTGACTGTTTGCTCATTCAAGGCTAAAGTATCCCATCTACCCTATGTTTTTTTTTTGTTTTATTCTAATTTGTTACTGGAAGTACATGGGATGGATTTTCATCTTTCCAAAGGGCAGTACTGCGAAGTGAACACAAACAACCTTAGTCGGGATTTGAACTCGGCATGCCGATATCCAAATGCAACATTCAGTCAATTAAGTGCCTCAAAAGAGACATGACAGACTGGGCAGTAAGTTGCCATTACTTTCTGCGGAAGACTGGTTGCCAACCAAGGTTATAGAACCAAACTCTGACCTGCTATTTAACCCATAGCTGGGGGAAGAAGCGATTCGTTTCGAGCTGAAACCCACTGCATCACAACGCAGATCCTTTTAACATTCTTTTATTTTTATGTGCCTTGTTCTTTCAGGACGTAGGCGACCATGGCCTTCCACGTTTCCCTATCCCTGGTGGCACTTTCTCCTGTAACATCTCGCAGTCCCCGTTCTGTCATCACCTGCTCAGGCCCCTGCTTTCATCTGTCTCGTTTTCCCTCTATCTGGCCTGTTAGTATTAGGTTCTCCAAGCCGTCCTTCCTCATTGCATGTCCCAGGAACTTTACTTGTCTCTTCCTGATACTTAATATTAATTCCTTTTCGTTCCCATCCTTTTCAAAACCTCATCATTTCTCACATGCTTGGTTCACGATATCCTCAGCATCTTTCTGTAGAATCACATTTCAGCTTATGTCTCTTAAAAGAGATCTTCGAACATTTTGTATGAAAGCTGCTTTCGCAACTGAAGCAAACATACCGTTTAATTTCGTTTGTCTCGGTCATAGATTCTTGTGTAGTTAACCAAATTAATATAAGAATAACCCAAAATAATTGTTGATTCTCACTTAAGAGTATTTAGCCATGCAAATGGGCGTTGTCCAATTTCCATAAAAATTTGAGCCGGCGAAATATTTGAGCGTTAAGGCATGTGTAAATATGCATGTGTGCTTGTTCGATCAGAGCCCATTGTAAAATTGCTGCTACTGCTGCTAGTAATAAATGGCTCAGTTCATATTGCAGGCGTTTCTATATCTAAAACCGAAAACCATCTGTTTATTTTGTTACTATATGTGTGTGAGCATGCGCATTCTGGCCAGAAATAGGAGACGAAAGACCGTGACAAAAAGGACAAAGAATGACTGAGAAAGTAGACGAAACAGAAAGCGAGGAGGGGAAAAATGATGGGACAGTGGTTTTACAAAAATTGTCTCTAGTTCTGTCGATGACAGTCTTCAGGATTTCAGCTAGCATACTTTAATAGCGTAGGCACTGGAGATCCGTCTGCAGACAGCACGTCGCCACTGCACGAAGCGGGGAGAGCGATGGCATTCCCAATTGTAATTTATAACGCTGAATCAATGACCACAGGTTGTGACCACATAACTCCATGATATATATATATGTATGCTACCGGTCATTATTATTAAGCCACTCCATTTTTTTTTAAGAAATGATGTATTTCATAATATTTTTAGTATTTATTGCCAAATGAAAATAGAATGGTTCATTTGTTATCATTAGTTTGAAAAATTTTACAAGGCAAGGAAGCAAAGATGAACTCGTCCGAATCGCCCTAAATTTTCTTCATTCTTTTATTGATGAAACTGTAATATAGATAATTATTAAATATTTATATAAATTCAGTTGATGCACGTGTTATTGTGCCGTATTAACAAAAGAACCATTTTATTTTCATTTACAATTATTCACTTAGCAATAAATGCTAAAGAAATAGTGCGAAATACATAATTTGTTTAAAACACTGGGGTGACCTAATAATTATGGCCGGTAGTGTGTATATATATATATATATATATATATATATATATATATATATATATATATATATATATATATACGAGTTATTTCGCTACTTTGGTTTCCACCATGAGTGGTTTCTTCAGGCGATTTTTAATAACTGATTTTACCTTTTAGTTTTAATAAAACCAAAGTAACGAAATAAATCGTTTATAAATGAAAAATACTCAAAAGTTCGACAATTTAATTGTATAGAACACTTGTACTGGTCTAACCCTATTAGGGCCAAAAACTAAGTAATAAACAATCGATATATATATATATATATATATAATTATTATTAACCAGTTATTGGTCAAAGTAAAATTAGACCAGTAATATGTTCGAGGATGTGCGTTGTGGTACAGTGGATATCGGATCAAAACGAGAAACCGAGGAGCCGAGTTCAAATTCCAGTTGAATCCATTGTATTCACTTACGCGCAAATACCATTGGGAAATGTATTAATCCGTCTCGTCCTTCCAGTTATGGGTTAAATAACAGGACAGATTGGGTTCTATAGCCTTGGTCGGCAACCAGTCTACCACAGAAAGCAATGGCAACCTACTGCGGGATAATCTTCTGCCCAGTCAGTCATGTCTCTTTCGAGACATGATCGCCCAAGCGTGTATCACGTATGGCACTTAACTGACTGACTGAATATAATAGTTGAAAACATGATTAAGGTTTCTACTGATCATAAAGTGGGGGATCAGGTTATTACTTCATAACAATATAAACTGATCCCCCACTAATTACTACTTAATAATATAGTACATCTCTTCCACCGCTAGCTATGAGTCAAATAACAGGACAGATTGGGTTCTATTGCCTTGGCTGGCAACCAGTCTACTGCAGAAAGCAATGGCAACCTACTGTGGAATAATGTTCTGCCCAGTCAGTCATGTCTCTTTCGAGACATGATCACCCAAGCGTGTATCACGTATGGCACTTAACTGACTGACTGAATATGTTCAACTCCTCTGCTATCTCACGCAACTTCAATTTACGAGCGGTCAAAACAAGTTTGTAAATTTTTGTTGTTTTACGGGACAACTGTCGATTTTGGGTGACCTGAGCGTTCACCATCATTTGTACGGCCGCATTTAAAGTCAGCATATCACCTCTTAACCGTTGTTTCCGAATAACACTGTAGGGCCCGAATAACACTTATCAAGCCATTGCTTTGCTTGAACAGTATTTTCTCCAATCATAAAGCAATGCTTTTTTTATCAATAAACAAAATTCCGACTTTTTCCATTGTTCTGAAAATTTGCAACAGTAGCTTCACTTAAATAACTGTAATTTGTAAACTAATTATACAAATGGGCCCAAATTTTGTCATGTGCCATTTGAAGGTTAAAATCATATGGATTTTTTAAATTAGTGGTGCCATTTATATGTCAGGCCCGGGACTTATGGATTGATGTTTTGCATGTTGCACATTCAAAATATGAAAAGCAGCTAACAACACCAAAAACAAAATATTTTTGTGTAAAAAATAATATCGCTCAAATATCTGTCAAGACTTCGGTGGCACACCTCCACCTGATGGTCAAAATTTTTGATGACGTCTCTGCATAGTTGCTCTTCAATCTCACCAATATGCAATATGAAAGACGCCTAAAATTCCAGCCCAGACATTCATCTTAAGCTGATGGCAGACACCTAAAATTCCAGCCCACACATTCATTCTAAACTGATGTTGTGTCTATCCTGTATTGTGCCATGTGTTTTGCGATCAGCCCACAAATGTTAGTTGTTGTGCAAATTTGTTATTCCATCTCTTCTAAATATTGCTTCATCCGTAAACAAGACTGAAGAGACAAACAATAGATTGGCAGTTTGTGCAATAAACTATCGGCAAAAGTTATTCTGTGGTGAGTGATCAGAGGGCGAAAGACCCTGAACACATGGCAAATTATATGGATACAGAAGCTGCCCTTGATGTACCCTCCGTGTGTTACTGTGAAATGTACAATGCTGTCTCAGCAGAAAATGTTGGATGACTCGGTTGCCTTTGGTTAGGAAACGCAACCTGTCCAGTCTCGCGTCTAAAAATCATATCTGCTTGTTCACGATATGAATATCTTACAATTGTTAAACAGAACGCTTCTCAGTTAACTCATTACTGCACACGTCAAACATTGAACACAGACTAGGCACAAATATACACGAATGACAAATGTAACCTAGTCTACTTAACATAGCGCCTTCTACCGTAAACCTTCTTTCAATTTAATAACTCAAAAACGAAGGATTGGCGGACATATGTTTTATGGACTTTTGTCTTTGTGGTGCAGTGGATATCGACTCGGAAAGACAAATCGGGGAGCCGAGTTCGAATTCCAGTTGAATTCTTCACATTCACTTACGTATAAATACCCTTGGGGAAGGTATTAATCCGTCTCTTTCCTCCAGTTATGGGTTAACAAAGGACAGATACGGTTCTATAGCCTTGGTCGGCAACCAGTCTACTGCAGAAAGCAATTGCAACCTACTGCGGGATAATCTTCTGCCCAGTCAGTCATGTCTCTTTCGAGACATGATCGCCCAAAGCGTGAATCACGTATGGCACAACTGACTGTCCTTGTTTTGGTGTGTGGGACCTACTTCCAAAGTTTGTAAAAGTATTTTTGATAACCATATATACACTACCGGCCATAATCATTAGGCCATCCCAGTGTTTTAAAAAAATGATGTATTTCATACAATTTTTTAGTATTTATTGCCAACTGAATAATTGTAAATGAAAATAGAATCTCTTGGAAGGAAATTTTAAAATTACATAAATCGTGTCAAGAATATAGTGTGCATTTTAGACACTTTTTTTATAATCATATCGCCCAAGTAAGGCAGTTTACTGTCACTGTTGTGCAGGGGATTACATAGGAGGAAAGTTATGAGTAAGAGTGACAGGTTATAGGGGGTACCAGGAAGTGGGTAAGAGATGGATGAGAATACTGATGAGAGTGGAGTAGATGGAGAAAGAAGCATAAGAAAGGGGGTGCAAGTTAGTGAGACAGGAGATGACTATTGACTTTACATTTAAATTCTTGGAGATTGTAGCTGTCGAGGAAGCAAGTAAACGGAAGGGAATTCCATAGGCGAGAAGTGCGAGAAAAGAAGCTGATGGAGTAGAATTTGCGTTTACATTTTATTGGTTTTGTTGTAGATTCTGGTTGAGAAACCACACAAAATAATAAATAAAAACAGAGATGGAGATGGAGATAGAAAACGTAAGTTATATTGAACAAAAATATACAAACTGGAACACAGGTTAGCCAATTCAGGAATACTAGGAATACTGTTAGTAGGAATCAATATATACAGTCTTGTAGTGAAGAACTATGTCCGTGTAATGAGTCTATATCCAAAACAACTCCAGCTTAATATGCACCAACTCACTGACCAACTAAGCGGCTGAACAACTATTCAACTCTTTACAACTACTCAACTGTCCATTACAACTACTACTCTTCCTGTTCTCTGTATAGGCAGGATTATATGTACACATCAGGCGAGTCCATTCTTATGTGCCAAAAGGGGTGATCCCAAACACCGCCTCTCTAGCTTTTTTTTTTTTTGGGAAGAGCTAGCATTTTTTTTTTTTTTTTTTTTGCTTGGGATCTAATATTCTCAACGGCTTCAAAAATATTTCTTTTTTTATCGCGACAACGTTTTTTGAAAATGACGAGCTTGGCTCGAGACACAGAGAAGCCATATTCCTTCTTTAGTTTATGTGTTTCACTTTTTCGCTTGGTTTGCAAGTTTTTCCTGTAACTATCGGTGTGATAAATACAGGTTGCATATTCTTCTTTTGCGCGATTTCTGCTGTGAATTTGTGACTACTTGAGCTTACCTCTTTTTTCAATCCTGAAGTTTCCGTCGTCACGCTTTTTATTTTTTTTACAACAGGAGTTAATGGGTAAATCCCATATATTGAATTTCTGCATCCAATCCGTTCCCACCAGGTTATGTGTGTTTTTCGTCACATATATTTTTAACTTTTTGGTCTTTCCTTGAAATTTTACATTCACGATAATTTCGCCTTCCAATTTAATCCTTTTCCCTGTTATTGATTTGGCAATTTTTTGAGTGTATAACATGGTCAGCCTGTTCAACTTCCACCATGTCTGTATATTTATTATTGTTAAGTCTGATCCCGAATCCAATTACAATTTGATCTTCTTATTCAATATTTCCAGTTCTACATATTTTCTGGTGTTTTCATTGTTATATTCCACTCTAGCAGATCTTACCCTACTAAGCTGGTTTTTGTTCCTGCATACCTTTGCTTTGTGGCCCATCTTATTACACTCTCGGCAATTTTTTTACTTGAAAAGATAATCTTTAAACCAATGCCATCCACCATATCTGTAACGGGTAAAAGGGGAGGGGGCTTGTTTTTATTGGATTCCTGTCATTAGGAGTTTTGTATCTGTTTTCTTTGACATTATAATCTTGTAGTATTCTCCAAAATTTTTGTCTTCCTCAATTGAGTATTTAAAAATTTCAATAGCATTCCACACAGCATTTTGCGAAAACGTCACCTCCTTTTCTAGTGCTGTATTTGTTAATTTTAATAATAGTTCTTGTAATTGTGATTGTCTTTCCATATATCTTTCTTCATTTCCTTTTTGCATTTCCATATGTCTTTCTTCGCTTCTCTTAATGATTTCCAGTATTCCTTTCTGAAAGGTCTCCATGATTTGCTGTTTCGATTCCGTGAGGGGTTTGCTTTTTTTAGCTATTGCTTTCAACCAATTAATTTCGACAGTTTTTTTTCCGTCTATCTTTCTATGATAGTGTCGCCAATTGTTGTGGTCGACTTGTTGTTCGAATCCACGTAGCGAACTTTGTTAAGGTGATTCAGGGTATCCGGGTGTTCGTCGCAATTTGTTGCTGGCGACTCCTCTGTATGTGAGTTTCGAGATCCTCCACGCTAATTTGTTATTCCTTGGTGTTATATGTGAGTTCGAGTTCTTATGCGCAAAAAATATCCCCAACAGGTTTCCCAGTAAAAGGGTGGGATCTAGTTGATAATCTTGTGGCTCGAGTAAATTCATATACAGGGGTCACCAGTGAGCTAAGTTCATCAGAGCAGAAGCCGTGAAAGCATTTGTCGAAGAGACACAGAGAAGCCATATTGCGTCGGTGAGAAAGTGACTGTATCTGATCTGCCAAGTCGGGATCGATCACATTCTCCGTTGGATTTTGTCAAGGACACTCAGGTGGATAGCAGGAGTATCCGACGAGATATGGCAGCAGTATTCAAAGCACGAGCGGATGGTAGATTTATATATGTGCAGGATTGTTTCAGACGGGAAAAACTTCCTGGCCCTACACAGAGAACCGACTTTCTTAGCAGCGGATTTAGCTATGGATTCTATATTCTATATTCTATGGATTCTATATTCTATATTCTATGGATTCTATACTCTTATTACTGTAAAGACAAAAATGCCTCGTAAGCAACAAAAGAGGGATGTACTGTGTATGGTGAAGGTGCTTTAGCTGACAGAACTATACGAAGTGGTTCGTTAACTTGGTGATTGGAGCTTTATTGATGAAGAACACTCAGACAGACCCCCCTCAATTACAGATGACGACCAAATGAAGATATTGATTGGAAATAACTAGCATTATACAACGGGGAATTTGGCAGAAACACTAAATGTATCAAAATCCACCATCCGTAAACACTTAATGAAGCTTGGATCCTCAAATCGCTTCCATGTTTGGGTTCCACATGATCTGAGTGAAAAGAATCTTTTGGATCGCGTTTCTATCAGTGATTGGCTGTATAAAAGCAATGAAAATGCACCTTTTTTAAGCAAATTGTGACGGGTGATGAGAAATGGATCGTTTACAACAATGTTCAACGAAAAAGATCCTTGGGTAAGCAAGATGGGCCAACTTTAAACACTATAAAACCAGGTATTAGTCCTAGGAAAGTCATGCTGTACATCTGGTGGGATTAGAAAGGAATCCTGCATTATGAGCTTGTGCCAAGTAACCAGTCAACTGATTCTGAAAAATACTGCTTGCAAATGGGCGAATTAAAGGAAACCATCTATCGGGATTGGAAAGGAATCCTGTACTATGAGTTTGTGCCAAGTAACCAGTCAATTGATTCTGAAAAGTACTGCTCTCAACTGGACGAATTAAAGGAAGCCATCTATCGGGATTGGAAAGGAATCCTGTACTATGAGCTTCTGCCAAGTAACCAGTCAATTGATTCTGAAAAGTACTGCTCTCAACTGGACGAATTAAAGGAAGCCATCTATCGGGATTGGAAAGCAATCCTGTACTATGAGCTTGTTCCAAGTAACCAGTCAATTGATTCTGAAAAGTACTGCTCTCAACTGGACGAATTAAAGGAAGCAATCTATCGGGATTGGAAAGGAATCCTGTACTGTGAGCTTCTGCGAAGTAACCAGTCAATTGATTCTGAAAAGTACTGCTCTCAACTGGACGAATTAAAGGAAGCCATCTATCGGGATTGGAAAGGAATCCTGTACTATGAGCTTGTGCCAAGTAACCAGTCAATTGATTCTGAAAAGTACTGCTCTCAACTGGACGAATTAAAGGAAGCCATCTATCGGGATTGGAAAGCAATCCTGTACTATGAGCTTGTGCCAAGTAACCAGTCAATTGATTCTGAAAAGTACTGCTCTCAACTGGACAAATTAAAGGAAGCCATCTATCGGGATTGGAAAGGAATCCTGTACTATGAGCTTGTGCCAAGTAACCAGTCAATTGATTCTGAAAAATACTGCTCTCAACTGGACGAATTAAAGGAAGCCATCTATCGGGATTGGAAAGGAATCCTGTACTATGAGCTTGTGCCAAGTAACCAGTCAATTGATTCTGAAAAGTACTGCTCTCATCTGGACGAATTAAAGGAAGCCATCTATCGGGATTGGAAAGGAATCCTGTACTATGAGCTTGTGCCAAGTAACCAGTCAATTGATTCTGAAAAGTACTGCTCTCAACTGGATGAATTAAAGGAAGCCATCTATCGGGATTGGAAAGGAATCATGTACTATGAGCTTCTGCCAAGTAACCAGTCAATTGATTCTGAAAAGTACTGCTCTCAACTGGACGAATTAAAGGAAGCCATCTATCGGGATTGGAAAGGAATCCTGTACTATGAGCTTGTGCCAAGTAACCAGTCAATTGATTCTGAAAAATACTGCTCTCATCTGGATGAATTAAAGGAAGCCATCTATCGGGATTGGAAAGGAATCCTGTACTATGAGCTTCTGCCAAGTAACCAGTCAATTGATTCTGAAAAGTACTGCTCTCAACTGGACGAATTAAAGGAAGCCATCTATCGGGATTGGAAAGGAATCCTGTACTATGAGCTTGTGCCAAGTAACCAGTCAATTGATTCTGAAAAATACTGCTCTCATCTGGATGAATTAAAGGAAGCCATTTATCGGGATTGGAAAGGAATCCTGTACTATGAGCTTCTGCCAAGTAACCAGTCAATTGATTCAGAAAAATACTGCTCTCATCTGGATGAATTAAAGGAAGCCATTTATCGGGATTGGAAAGGAATCCTGTACTATGAGCTTGTGCCAAGTAACCAGTCAATTGATTCTGAAAAATACTGCTCTCATCTGGATGAATTAAAGGAAGCCATTTATCGGGATTGGAAAGGAATCATGTACTATGAGCTTCTGCCAAGTAACCAGTCAATTGATTCTGAAAAATACTGCTCTCATCTGGATGAATTAAAGGAAGCCATTTATCGGCATTGGAAAGGAATCCTGTACTATGAGCTTGTGCCAAGTAACTAGTCAATTGATTCTGAAAAATACTGCTCTCATCTGGATGAATTAAAGGAAGCCATCTATTGGGATTGGAAAGGAATCCTGTACTATGAGCTTGTGCCAAGTAACCAGTCAATTGATGCTGAAAAATACTGCTCTCATCTGGATGAATTAAAGGAAGCCATCTATTGGGATTGGAAAGGAATCCTGTACTATGAGCTTCTGCGAAGTAACCAGTCAATTGATTCTGAAAAATACTGCTCTCATCTGGATGAATTAAAGGAAGCCATTTATCGGGATTGGAAAGGAATCCTGTACTATGAGCTTGTGCCAAGTAACCAGTCAATTGATTCTGAAAAGTACTGCTCTCATCTGGATGAATTAAAGGAAGCCATTTATCGGGATTGGAAAGGAATCCTGTACTATGAGCTTGTGCCAAGTAACCAGTCAATTGATTCTGAAAAATACTGCTCTCATCTGGATGAATTAAAGGAAGCCATCTATTGGGATTGGAAAGGAATCCTGTACTATGAGCTTGTGCCAAGTAACCAGTCAATTGATTCTGAAAAATACTGCTCTCATCTGGATGAATTAAAGGAAGCCATTTATCGGGATTGGAAAGGAATCCTGTACTATGAGCTTGTGCCAAGTAACCAGTCAATTGATTCTGAAAAATACTGCTCTCATCTGGATGAATTAAAGGAAGCCATTTATCGGGATTGGAAAGGAATCCTGTACTATGAGCTTCTGCCAAGTAACCAGTCAATTGATTCTGAAAAGTACTGCTCTCAACTGGACGAATTAAAGGAAGCCATCTATCGGGATTGGAAAGGAATCCTGTACTATGAGCTTCTGCCAAGTAACCAGTCAATTGATTCTGAAAAATACTGCTCTCATCTGGATGAATTAAAGGAAGCCATATATTGGGATTGGAAAGGAATCCTGTACTATGAGCTTGTGCCAAGTAACCAGTCAATTGATTCTGAAAAATACTGCTCTCATCTGGATGAATTAAAGGAAGCCATTTATCGGGATTGGAAAGGAATCCTGTACTATGAGTTTGTGCCAAGTAACCAGTCAATTGATTCTGAAAAATACTGCTCTCATCTGGATGAATTAAAGGAAGCCATCTATTGGGATTGGAAAGGAATCCTGTACTATGAGCTTGTGCCAAGTAACCAGTCAATTGATGCTGAAAAATACTGCTCTCATCTGGATGAATTAAAGGAAGCCATTTATCGGGATTGGAAAGGAATCCTGTACTATGAGCTTGTGCCAAGTAACCAGTCAATTGATTCTGAAAAGTACTGCTCTCAACTGGACGAATTAAAGGAAGCCATCTATCGGGATTGGAAAGGAATCCTGTACTATGAGCTTGTGCCAAGTAACCAGTCAATTGATTCTGAAAAATACTGCTCTCATCTGGATGAATTAAAGGAAGCCATCTATTGGGATTGGAAAGGAATCCTGTACTATGAGCTTGTGCCCAGTAACCAGTCAATTGATTCTGAAAAATACTGCTCTCATCTGGATGAATTAAAGGAAGCCATTTATCGGGATTGGAAAGGAATCCTGTACTATGAGCTTGTGCCAAGTAACAAGTCAATTGATTCTGAAAAATACTGCTCTCATCTGGATGAATTAAAGGAAGCCATCTATTGGGATTGGAAAGGAATCCTGTACTATGAGCTTGTGCCAAGTAACCAGTCAATTGATGCTGAAAAATACTGCTCTCATCTGGATGAATTAAAGGAAGCCATTTATCGGGATTGGAAAGGAATCCTGTACTATGAGCTTGTGCCAAGTAACCAGTCAATTGATTCTGAAAAATACTGCTCTCATCTGGATGAATTAAAGGAAGCCATCTATTGGGATTGGAAAGGAATCCTGTACTATGAGCTTGTGCCAAGTAACCAGTCAATTGATTCTGAAAAATACTGCTCTCATCTGGATGAATTAAAGGAAGCCATCTATTGGGATTGGAAAGGAATCCTGTACTATGAGCTTGTGCCAAGTAACCAGTCAATTGATTCTGAAAAATACTGCTCTCATCTGGATGAATTAAAGGAAGCCATTTATCGGGATTGGAAAGGAATCCTGTACTATGAGCTTGTGCCAAGTAACCAGTCAATTGATTCTGAAAAGTACTGCTCTCATCTGGATGAATTAAAGGAAGCCATTTATCGGGATTGGAAAGGAATCCTGTACTATGAGCTTGTGCCAAGTAACCAGTCAATTGATTCTGAAAAGTACTGCTCTCAACTGGACGAATTAAAGGAAGCCATCTATCGGGATTGGAAAGGAATCCTGTACTATGAGCTTCTGCCAAGTAACCAGTCAATTGATTCTGAAAAACACTGCTCTCATCTGGATGAATTAAAGGAAGCCATTTATCGGGATTGGAAAGGAATCCTGTACTATGAGCTTCTGCCAAGTAACCAGTCAATTGATTAAGAAAAGTACTGCTCTCATCTGGATGAATTAAAGGAAGCCATTTATCGGGATTGGAAAGGAATCCTGTACTATGAGCTTGTGCCAAGTAACCAGTCAATTGATTCTGAAAAGTACTGCTCTCAAGTGGACGAATTAAAGGAAGCCATCTATCGGGATTGGAAAGGAATCCTGTACTATGAGCTTGTGCCAAGTAACCAGTCAATTGATTCTGAGAAATACTGCTCTCATCTGGATGAATTAAAGGAAGCCATCTATTGGGATTGGAAAGGAATCCTGTACTATGAGCTTGTGCCAAGTAACCAGTCAATTGATTCTGAAAAATACTGCTCTCATCTGGATGAATTAAAGGAAGCCATTTATCGGGATTGGAAAGGAATCCTGTACTATGAGCTTGTGCCAAGTAACCAGTCAATTGATTCTGAAAAGTACTGCTCTCAACTGGACGAATTAAAGGAAGCCATCTATCGGGATTGGAAAGGAATCCTGTACTATGAGCTTCTGCCAAGTAACCAGTCAATTGATTCTGAAAAACACTGCTCTCATCTGGATGAATTAAAGGAAGCCATTTATCGGGATTGGAAAGGAATCCTGTACTATGAGCTTCTGCCAAGTAACCAGTCAATTGATTCTGAAAAATACTGCTCTCATCTGGATGAATTAAAGGAAGCCATCTATTGGGATTGGAAAGGAATCCTGTACTATGAGCTTGTGCCAAGTAACCAGTCAATTGATTCTGAAAAATACTGCTCTCATCTGGATGAATTAAAGGAAGCCATCTATTGGGATTGGAAAGGAATCCTGTACTATGAGCTTGTGCCAAGTAACCAGTCAATTGATTCTGAAAAATACTGCTCTCATCTGGATGAATTAAAGGAAGCCATTTATCGGGATTGGAAAGGAATCCTGTACTATGAGCTTGTGCCAAGTAACCAGTCAATTGATTCTGAAAAATACTGCTCTCAACTGGACGAATTAAAGGAAGCCATCTATCGGGATTGGAAAGGAATCCTGTACTATGAGCTTGTGCCAAGTAACCAGTCAATTGATTCTGAAAAATACTGCTCTCATCTGGATGAATTAAAGGAAGCCATCTATTGGGATTGGAAAGGAATCCTGTACTATGAGCTTGTGCCAAGTAACCAGTCAATTGATTCTGAAAAATACTGCTCTCATCTGGATGAATTAAAGGAAGCCATTTATCGGGATTGGAAAGGAATCCTGTACTATGAGCTTGTGCCAAGTAACCAGTCAATTGATTCTGAAAAGTACTGCTCTCAACTGGACGAATTAAAGGAAGCCATCTATCGGGATTGGAAAGGAATCCTGTACTATGAGCTTGTGCCAAGTAACCAGTCAATTGATTCTGAGAAATACTGCTCTCATCTGGATGAATTAAAGGAAGCCATCTATTGGGATTGGAAAGGAATCCTGTACTATGAGCTTGTGCCAAGTAACCAGTCAATTGATTCTGAAAAATACTGCTCTCATCTGGATGAATTAAAGGAAGCCATTTATCGGGATTGGAAAGGAATCCTGTACTATGAGCTTGTGCCAAGTAACCAGTCAATTGATTCTGAAAAGTACTGCTCTCAGCTGGACGAATTAAAGGAAGCCATCTATCGGGATTGGAAAGGAATCCTGTACTATGAGCTTCTGCCAAGTAACCAGTCAATTGATTAAGAAAAGTACTGCTCTCATCTGGATGAATTAAAGGAAGCCATTTATCGGGATTGGAAAGGAATCCTGTACTATGAGCTTCTGCCAAGTAACCAGTCAATTGATTCTGAAAAATACTGCTCTCATCTGGATGAATTAAAGGAAGCCATTTATCGGGATTGGAAAGGAATCCTGTACTATGAGCTTCTGCCAAGTAACCAGTCAATTGATTCTGAAAAATACTGCTCTCATCTGGATGAATTAAAGGAAGCCATTTATCGGGATTGGAAAGGAATCCTGTACTATGAGCTTCTGCCAAGTAACCAGTCAATTGATTAAGAAAAGTACTGCTCTCATCTGGATGAATTAAAGGAAGCCATTTATCGGGATTGGAAAGGAATCCTGTACTATGAGCTTGTGGCAAGTAACCAGTCAATTGATTCTGAAAAGTACTGCTCTCAACTGGACGAATTAAAGGAAGCCATCTATCGGGATTGGAAAGGAATCCTGTACTATGAGCTTGTGCCAAGTAACCAGTCAATTGATTCTGAGAAATACTGCTCTCATCTGGATGAATTAAAGGAAGCCATCTATTGGGATTGGAAAGGAATCCTGTACTATGAGCTTGTGCCAAGTAACCAGTCAATTGATTCTGAAAAATACTGCTCTCATCTGGATGAATTAAAGGAAGCCATTTATCGGGATTGGAAAGGAATCCTGTACTATGAGCTTGTGCCAAGTAACCAGTCAATTGATTCTGAAAAGTACTGCTCTCAACTGGACGAATTAAAGGAAGCCATCTATCGGGATTGGAAAGGAATCCTGTACTATGAGCTTCTGCCAAGTAACCAGTCAATTGATTCTGAAAAACACTGCCCTCATCTGGATGAATTAAAGGAAGCCATTTATCGGGATTGGAAAGGAATCCTGTACTATGAGCTTGTGCCAAGTAACCAGTCAATTGATTCTGAAAAATACTGCTCTCATCTGGATGAATTAAAGGAAGCCATCTATTGGGATTGGAAAGGAATCCTGTACTATGAGCTTGTGCCAAGTAACCAGTCAATTGATTCTGAAAAATACTGCTCTCATCTGGATGAATTAAAGGAAGCCATCTATTGGGATTGGAAAGGAATCCTGTACTATGAGCTTGTGCCAAGTAACCAGTCAATTGATTCTGAAAAATACTGCTCTCATCTGGATGAATTAAAGGAAGCCATTTATCGGGATTGGAAAGGAATCCTGTACTATGAGCTTGTGCCAAGTAACCAGTCAATTGATTCTGAAAAATACTGCTCTCAACTGGACGAATTAAAGGAAGCCATCTATCGGGATTGGAAAGGAATCCTGTACTATGAGCTTGTGCCAAGTAACCAGTCAATTGATTCTGAAAAATACTGCTCTCATCTGGATGAATTAAAGGAAGCCATCTATTGGGATTGGAAAGGAATCCTGTACTATGAGCTTGTGCCAAGTAACCAGTCAATTGATTCTGAAAAATACTGCTCTCATCTGGATGAATTAAAGGAAGCCATTTATCGGGATTGGAAAGGAATCCTGTACTATGAGCTTGTGCCAAGTAACCAGTCAATTGATTCTGAAAAGTACTGCTCTCAACTGGACGAATTAAAGGAAGCCATCTATCGGGATTGGAAAGGAATCCTGTACTATGAGCTTGTGCCAAGTAACCAGTCAATTGATTCTGAGAAATACTGCTCTCATCTGGATGAATTAAAGGAAGCCATCTATTGGGATTGGAAAGGAATCCTGTACTATGAGCTTGTGCCAAGTAACCAGTCAATTGATTCTGAAAAATACTGCTCTCATCTGGATGAATTAAAGGAAGCCATTTATCGGGATTGGAAAGGAATCCTGTACTATGAGCTTGTGCCAAGTAACCAGTCAATTGATTCTGAAAAGTACTGCTCTCAGCTGGACGAATTAAAGGAAGCCATCTATCGGGATTGGAAAGGAATCCTGTACTATGAGCTTCTGCCAAGTAACCAGTCAATTGATTCTGAAAAACACTGCTCTCATCTGGATGAATTAAAGGAAGCCATTTATCGGGATTGGAAAGGAATCCTGTACTATGAGCTTCTGCCAAGTAACCAGTCAATTGATTCTGAAAAATACTGCTCTCATCTGGATGAATTAAAGGAAGCCATTTATCGGGATTGGAAAGGAATCCTGTACTATGAGCTTCTGCCAAGTAACCAGTCAATTGATTCTGAAAAACACTGCTCTCATCTGGATGAATTAAAGGAAGCCATTTATCGGGATTGGAAAGGAATCCTGTACTATGAGCTTCTGCCAAGTAACCAGTCAATTGATTAAGAAAAGTACTGCTCTCATCTGGATGAATTAAAGGAAGCCATTTATCGGGATTGGAAAGGAATCCTGTACTATGAGCTTGTGCCAAGTAACCAGTCAATTGATTCTGAAAAGTACTGCTCTCAACTGGACGAATTAAAGGAAGCCATCTATCGGGATTGGAAAGGAATCCTGTACTATGAGCTTGTGCCAAGTAACCAGTCAATTGATTCTGAGAAATACTGCTCTCATCTGGATGAATTAAAGGAAGCCATCTATTGGGATTGGAAAGGAATCCTGTACTATGAGCTTGTGCCAAGTAACCAGTCAATTGATTCTGAAAAATACTGCTCTCATCTGGATGAATTAAAGGAAGCCATTTATCGGGATTGGAAAGGAATCCTGTACTATGAGCTTGTGCCAAGTAACCAGTCAATTGATTCTGAAAAGTACTGCTCTCAACTGGACGAATTAAAGGAAGCCATCTATCGGGATTGGAAAGGAATCCTGTACTATGAGCTTCTGCCAAGTAACCAGTCAATTGATTCTGAAAAACACTGCTCTCATCTGGATGAATTAAAGGAAGCCATTTATCGGGATTGGAAAGGAATCCTGTACTATGAGCTTCTGCCAAGTAACCAGTCAATTGATTCTGAAAAATACTGCTCTCATCTGGATGAATTAAAGGAAGCCATTTATCGGGATTGGAAAGGAATCCTGTACTATGAGCTTGTGCCAAGTAACCAGTCAATTGATTCTGAAAAGTACTGCTCTCAACTGGACGAATTAAAGGAAGCCATCTATCAGGATTGAAAAGGAATCCTGTACTATGAGCTTCTGCCAAGTAACCAGTCAATTGATTCTGAAAAACACTGCTCTCATCTGGATGAATTAAAGGAAGCCATTTATCGGGATTGGAAAGGAATCCTGTACTATGAGCTTCTGCCAAGTAACCAGTCAATTGATTCTGAAAAATACTGCTCTCATCTGGATGAATTAAAGGAAGCCATTTATCGGGATTGGAAAGGAATCCTGTACTATGAGCTTCTGCCAAGTAACCAGTCAATTGATTAAGAAAAGTACTGCTCTCAACTGGACGAATTAAAGGAAGCCATCTATTGGGATTGGAAAGGAATCCTGTACTATGAGCTTCTGCCAAGTAACAAGTCAATTGATTCTGAAAAGTACTGCTCTCATCTGGATGAATTAAAGGAAGCCATCTATTGGGATTGGAAAGGAATCCTGTACTATGAGCTTGTGCCAAGTAACCAGTCAATTGATTCTGAAAAATACTGCTCTCATCTGGATGAATTAAAGGAAGCCATTTATCGGGATTGGAAAGGAATCCTGTACTATGAGCTTGTGCCAAGTAACCAGTCAATTGATTCTGAAAAATACTGCTCTCATCTGGATGAATTAAAGGAAGCCATCTATCGGGATTGGAAAGGAATCCTGTACTATGAGCTTGTGCCAAGTAACCAGTCAATTGATTCTGAAAAGTACTGCTCTCAACTGGACGAATTAAAGGAAGCCATCTATCGGGATTGGAAAGGAATCCTGTACTATGAGCTTGTGCCAAGTAACCAGTCAATTGATTCTGAAAAATACTGCTCTCATCTGGATGAATTAAAGGAAGCCATCTATCGGGATTGGAAAGGAATCCTGTACTATGAGCTTGTGCCAAGTAACCAGTCAATTGATTCTGAAAAATACTGCTCTCATCTGGATGAATTAAAGGAAGCCATCTATCGGGATTGGAAAGGAATCCTGTACTATGAGCTTCTGCCAAGTAACCAGTCAATTGATTCTGAAAAATACTGCTCTCATCTGGATGAATTAAAGGAAGCCATCTATCGGGATTGGAAAGGAATCCTGTACTATGAGCTTGTGCCAAGTAACCAGTCAATTGATTCTGAAAAATACTGCTCTCAACTGGACGAATTAAAGGAAGCCATCTATCGGGATTGGAAAGGAATCCTGTACTATGAGCTTGTGCCAAGTAACCAGTCAATTGATTCTGAAAAGTACTGCTCTTAACTGGATGAATTAAAGGAAGCCATCTATCGGGATTGGAAAGGAATCCTGTACTATGAGCTTGTGCCAAGTAACCAGTCAATTGATTCTGAAAAATACTGCTCTCAACTGGACGAATTAAAGGAAGCCATCTATCGGGATTGGAAAGGAATCCTGTACTATGAGCTTCTGCCAAGTAACCAGTCAATTGATTCTGAAAAACACTGCTCTCATCTGGATGAATTAAAGGAAGCCATTTATCGGGATTGGAAAGGAATCCTGTACTATGAGCTTCTGCCAAGTAACCAGTCAATTGTTTCTGAAAAATACTGCTCTCATCTGGATGAATTAAAGGAAGCCATTTATCGGGATTGGAAAGGAATCCTGTACTATGAGCTTCTGCCAAGTAACCAGTCAATTGATTAAGAAAAGTACTGCTCTCAACTGGACGAATTAAAGGAAGCCATCTATCGGGATTGGAAAGGAATCCTGTACTATGAGCTTGTGCCAAGTAACCAGTCAATTGATTCTGAAAAATACTGCTCTCAACTGGACGAATTAAAGGAAGCCATCTATCGGGATTGGAAAGGAATCCTGTACTATGAGCTTGTGCCAAGTAACCAGTCAATTGATTCTGAAAAATACTGCTCTCATCTGGATGAATTAAAGGAAGCCATCTATCGGGATTGGAAAGGAATCCTGTACTATGAGCTTGTTCCAAGTAACCAGTCAATTGATTCTGAAAAATACTGCTCTCATCTGGATGAATTAAAGGAAGCCATCTATCGGGATTGGAAAGGAATCCTGTACTATGAGCTTGTGCCAAGTAACCAGTCAATTGATTCTGAAAAATACTGCTCTCAACTGGACGAATTAAAGGAAGCCATCTATCGGGATTGGAAAGGAATCCTGTACTATGAGCTTGTGCCAAGTAACCAGTCAATTGATTCTGAAAAATACTGCTCTCATCTGGATGAATTAAAGGAAGCCATCTATCGGGATTGGAAAGGAATCCTGTACTATGAGCTTGTGCCAAGTAACCAGTCAATTGATTCTGAAAAATACTGCTCTCATCTGGATGAATTAAAGGAAGCCATCTATCGGGATTGGAAAGGAATCCTGTACTATGAGCTTGTGCCAAGTAACCAGTCAATTGATTCTGAAAAATACTGCTCTCATCTGGATGAATTAAAGGAAGCCATCTATCGGGATTGGAAAGGAATCCTGTACTATGAGCTTGTGCCAAGTAACCAGTCAATTGATTCTGAAAAATACTGCTCTCATCTGGATGAATTAAAGGAAGCCATCTATCGGGATTGGAAAGGAATCCTGTACTATGAGCTTGTGCCAAGTAACCAGTCAATTGATTCTGAAAAGTACTGCTCTCAACTGGACGAATTAAAGGAAGCCATCTATCGGGATTGGAAAGGAATCCTGTACTATGAGCTTGTGCCAAGTAACCAGTCAATTGATTCTGAAAAATACTGCTCTCATCTGGATGAATTAAAGGAAGCCATCTATCGGGATTGGAAAGGAATCCTGTACTATGAGCTTGTGCCAAGTAACCAGTCAATTGATTCTGAAAAATACTGCTCTCATCTGGATGAATTAAAGGAAGCCATCTATCGGGATTGGAAAGGAATCCTGTACTATGAGCTTCTGCCAAGTAACCAGTCAATTGATTCTGAAAAATACTGCTCTCATCTGGATGAATTAAAGGAAGCCATCTATCGGGATTGGAAAGGAATCCTGTACTATGAGCTTGTGCCAAGTAACCAGTCAATTGATTCTGAAAAATACTGCTCTCAACTGGACGAATTAAAGGAAGCCATCTATCGGGATTGGAAAGGAATCCTGTACTATGAGCTTGTGCCAAGTAACCAGTCAATTGATTCTGAAAAGTACTGCTCTTAACTGGATGAATTAAAGGAAGCCATCTATCGGGATTGGAAAGTAATCCTGTACTATGAGCTTGTGCCAAGTAACCAGTCAATTGATTCTGAAAAATACTGCTCTCAACTGGACGAATTAAAGGAAGCCATCTATCGGGATTGGAAAGGAATCCTGTACTATGAGCTTCTGCCAAGTAACCAGTCAATTGATTCTGAAAAATACTGCTCTCATCTGGATGAATTAAAGGAAGCCATCTATCGGGATTGGAAAGGAATCCTGTACTATGAGCTTGTGCCAAGTAACCAGTCAATTGATTCTGAAAAATACTGCTCTCAACTGGACGAATTAAAGGAAGCCATCTATCGGGATTGGAAAGGAATCCTGTACTATGAGCTTGTGCCAAGTAACCAGTCAATTGATTCTGAAAAGTACTGCTCTCAACTGGATGAATTAAAGGAAGCCATCTATCGGGATTGGAAAGGAATCCTGTACTATGAGCTTGTGCCAAGTAACCAGTCAATTGATTCTGAAAAATACTGCTCTCAACTGGACGAATTAAAGGAAGCCATCTATCGGGATTGGAAAGGAATCCTGTACTATGAGCTTGTGCCAAGTAACCAGTCAATTGATTCTGAAAAATACTGCTCTCATCTGGATGAATTAAAGGAAGCCATCTATCGGGATTGGAAAGGAATCCTGTACTATGAGCTTGTTCCAAGTAACCAGTCAATTGATTCTGAAAAATACTGCTCTCATCTGGATGAATTAAAGGAAGCCATCTATCGGGATTGGAAAGGAATCCTGTACTATGAGCTTGTGCCAAGTAACCAGTCAATTGATTCTGAAAAATACTGCTCTCAACTGGACGAATTAAAGGAAGCCATCTATCGGGATTGGAAAGGAATCCTGTACTATGAGCTTGTGCCAAGTAACCAGTCAATTGATTCTGAAAAATACTGCTCTCATCTGGATGAATTAAAGGAAGCCATCTATCGGGATTGGAAAGGAATCCTGTACTATGAGCTTGTGCCAAGTAACCAGTCAATTGATTCTGAAAAATACTGCTCTCATCTGGATGAATTAAAGGAAGCCATCTATCGGGATTGGAAAGGAATCCTGTACTATGAGCTTGTGCCAAGTAACCAGTCAATTGATTCTGAAAAATACTGCTCTCAACTGGACGAATTAAAGGAAGCCATCTATCGGGATTGGAAAGGAATCCTGTACTATGAGCTTGTGCCAAGTAACCAGTCAATTGATTCTGAAAAATACTGCTCTCATCTGGATGAATTAAAGGAAGCCATCTATCGGGATTGGAAAGGAATCCTGTACTATGAGCTTGTGCCAAGTAACCAGTCAATTGATTCTGAAAAATACTGCTCTCAACTGGACGAATTAAAGGAAGCCATCTATCGGGATTGGAAAGGAATCCTGTACTATGAGCTTGTGCCAAGTAACCAGTCAATTGATTCTGAAAAATACTGCTCTCATCTGGATGAATTAAAGGAAGCCATCTATCGGGATTGGAAAGGAATCCTGTACTATGAGCTCGTGCCAAGTAACCAGTCAATAGATTCTGAAAAGTACTGCTCTCAACTGGACGAATTAAAGGAAGCCATCTATCGGGATTGGAAAGGAATCATGTACTATGAATCCTGCCAAGTAACCAGTCAATTGATTCTGAAAAGTACTGCTCTCAAATGGACGAATTAAAGGAAGCCATCTATCGGGATTGGAAAGGAATCCTGTACTATGAGCTTGTGCCAAGCAACCAGTCAATTGATTCTGAAAAGTACTGCTCTCAACTGGATGAATTAAAGGAAGCCATCTATCGGGATTGGAAAGGAATCATGTATTATGAGCTTCTGCCAAGTAACCAGTCAATTGATTCTGAAAAGTACTGCTCTCAACTGGACGAATTAAAGGAAGCCATCTATCGGGATTGGAAAGGAATCATGTACTATGAACTTCTGCCAAGTAATCAGTCAACTGATTCTGAAAAATACTGCTTGCAAATGGGCGAATTAAAGGAAGCCATCTATCGGGATTGGAAAGGAATCCTGTACTATGAGCTTGTGCCAAGTAACCAGTCAATTGATTCTGAAAAGTACTGCTCTCAACTGGACGAATTAAAGGAAGCCATCTATCGGGATTGGAAAGGAATCATGTACTATGAATCCTGCCAAGTAACCAGTCAATTGATTCTGAAAAGTACTGCTCTCAACTGGACGAATTAAAGGAAGCCATCTATCGGGATTGGAAAGGAATCCTGTACTATGAGCTAGCAACTGGACAAATTAAAGGCAGCAATTCAAGATAAAACGATCAGAATTGGTGAACAGAAAACGTGTTGTTTTCCATCGGGATAAAACGAGACCTCATATTTCTTTGGCGACTCAGCATAAATTGTTGCAGCTTGGGCTGGGATGTGTTAGCCTACCCGCCATATTCACCAGACATTGATCCTTTGGGTTTTCATTTATTCAGATACTTGCAAAATAATCTGAATTTTAAAAACTTTCATCCTTTAGGTGACATAAAATTTTACGTTAATGAGTTCTTACCGAAAAACCACGGAAACTTTGGGAAGACGAAATCTTTAATTTGAAGAAAAAATGAAGAAATAGCAACGAACAACAAAAATTAGTGCAGATATTAATGAGATAAAGAGGCGTAAAAAATCTACGTTAAATCCAACAAATCCAGATATAATGAAATGAGTCCTAATATGTATAAAAAAGCATTATATAAGAAAGTCATTAAACATTATAACAAAGCCCCAACTAACATTGAGACTAAAATTAATAAAGAAGCTAGTATTTTAGTCAGTAAATTTGACTTATACAATCGAGTCAAAAAATTAAATCTGAAACCTTTTTTTAAAACAGTTAAAGATCACAAGAGTAACTTCCCTAACAACCCGGAATATCGATTACTGAACCCTACCAAAACAGAGTTAGGTCGGATAAGTAAGGTTGTATTGCAGAAGGTATGCAAATCACTAAGGATTTTTACTAATATAAAACATTTAACGAGGAGGCTATTAGCTTTGCCTAAGAATTTAGTAAAATTTAAGATCATGAAATAGACGTTATTAGGCGTTGCCGGAAAACTAATAACCCCGTTAAATGTTTTTTCGGAGATAGATTTTCTATAAATACTTTCACGGCTTCTGCTCCGATGAACTTAGATCACTGGTGCCCCCTAAATACGAATTTGCACGAGATACTAGATTAGCAACTAGATCCCACCCTTTTACAGTGGAACCGATAAAATGCAACCGCAACTTCTACTCCAACAGTTTCTTTCCTCGCACTTCCCGACTGTGGAATTCCCTTCCACACGATTGCTTCCCCGACGGCTACAATCTCCAGGAGTTTAAATGTAAGGTCAATAGACACCTCCTAACACACTAACCTGCTCATATTTTATCAAACATTCTTCCCATCTGCCCAACCCTCATCCTCGGTATCCTTACTCATCTGTCACCTTCCTCCTGATATTCCCTATGTCTAACCACTCCTTCTCTTTACCTTCCCCTATGTAGCCCCATGCGCAATAGTGGCAGTGGAATGCCTTGCTTGGGGTGAAATGATTAAAAAAAAAATAGATGGGTAATACTCCTTAATATCGTATTTTATAAATGAGCAATTCTCATTTTTGTCATAATTCTTAAACCATTCAGTGCAATCATTAGTAGACTGCCACTAGTTTATATCAGTAAAAATCCTTAGTGATTTGCATACCTTCTGCAATACAACCTTACTTATCCGACCTAACTCTGTTTTGGTAGGGTTCAGTAATCGATATTCCGGGTTGTTAGGGAAGTTACTCTTGTGATCTTTTAACTGTTTTAAAAAAAGGTTTCAGATTTAATTTTTTGACTCGATTGTATAAGTCAAATTTACTGACTAAAATACTAGCTTCTTTATTAATTTTAGTCTCAGTGTTAGTTGGGGCTTTGTTATAATGTTTAATGACTTTCTTATATAATGCTTTTTTATACATATTAGGACTCATTTCATTATATCTGGATTTGTTGGATTTAACGTAGATTTTTTACGCCTATTTATCTAATTAATATCTGCACTAATTTTTGCTGTTCGTTGCTATTTCTTTATCTTTCTATATTTTAGTTTCTAATCATGCCGATGAGACCTTTCTTTTTTGAAAACAATTTTTCCCTTCCGTCAAAAGATTTCGAGGGAGGTTTTCGCCACGAGTATAATTATAATCTCGTTTATATATATATATATATATATATATATATATATATAGTAAAGCCGTTGGTGTCTGTTGTATTTTAAATGAGCCCAACAAAGCTATTATTTTGTTTACCGGTTTGCATACTGGAGAGAATATCTCCTCAAAAACGAAATGTCAGATTAAAAAAATCCATTAATACTTCCTTTTTTTTTTAATCCACCTGTGTAATTTCATTATCTATCTATCTATCTATCTATCTATCTATCTATCTATCTATCTATCTATCTCTCAAAGTCTCTTCATTATCTATCTATCTATCTATCTATCTATCTATCTATCTATCTATCTATCTATCTCCTCAAAGTCTCTTCAATCTATCTATCTATCTATCTATCTATCTATCTATCTATCTATCTATCTATCTATCTCCTCAAAGTCTCTTCATTATCTATCTATCTATCTATCTATCTATCTATCTATCTATCTATCTATCTATCTATCTATCTCCTCAAAGTCTATTCTTATCTATCTATCTATCTATCTATCTATCTATCTATCTATATACTCAAAGTCTATTCATTATCTATCTATCTATCTATCTATCTATCTATCTATCTCCTCAAAGTCTATTCATTATCTATCTATCTATCTATCTATCTATCTATCTATCGCCTCAAAGTTTCTTCATTATCTATCTATCTATCTATCTATCTATCTATCTATCTATCTATCTATCTCTATTTACCCATATATTTCTATATACAATCGCTATTGTTCCGTCTAAGAAGTACTGTATTCTCTCTCTTTAAGTACCCTGTCCGTTCAGGGCGTAGGCGATCATGATCTGTCCTGCTGTTTAACTCATAGATGGAATGAGAAAATTGAAACCCTGTTTCGCTTAATATTATCATTAAATGCATTCAAAGTTGACCGTCTCCTAGGCCGGATATTAAACAAGACCAGAGAGCCCAGTCTGTCGTACTATTTAATCTATAGGTCGAAGGGGGACAGATGTGTCCACGTCTTTTTTTAAGGTTAATTGTGCAAAATGAATATAAACTATATCAGCCGCAGTTTAAGCATGGCTTGAAGATTTTATTTTTCTGTGACGTCATCCATTTAGCCAACCATACAGTATTTAACAAAAAAGAAAAACATCAAATAATTGTTTCAAAGAAAATTCTGATTAAAAATATTCACATTTTTTGTTGACCAAATGAATTTTTAAAACTTCGGAATAAAAATTAAATATAAAGGCACATTTTTTAATTTTTTTTTTAGTCGCGTTTGACACGTGTGCTTTGATTTCTGTGACGTAATCTAGCAACCATCCTAGATCTTAGATGTTTTACGGAGCAAATGTAAACAATCGGCTCCATTGGCCAAAAAGTGCAAAAGGGAAAATTGCTGAACTTAAACTCAAAAAGTATGTGTCGACCTGGCTTCCCTGTAGATCTGTGTCCCTAGAAAGTTTGAATGGCGTAGCTTAAAAAATGTAGGCGTGCATAGATTACAGTCACACACAGACTCACAGATTGCTTTTTACATATATAGATTTTTCGAGACTTAACAAAAAAATAAATAAATAAAAAAATAAAATAAAAAAATGATCCCCAAATTACGTCCAAAAATGGGAATATTTATCAGTCTTTAATGTAAGTCGTGTTTAGTATTTGTCTATATTTATGAGATAAGGTAGTATTTACAGTATTTACATTATTGGTTTACATGATGTAATTATGACATGTTATTATCTTCTAAATCAATAAACTGTTCTATAAATACTTTCATGGCTTCTGCTCAGACGAACTTAAGTCACTGATGCCTCCTCAACAGGTGTTTACTCGCGCAACCAGACTGGCATCTGGGTCCCACCCATTCACAGTCAGGTTAGCCAAATGCAGACGACAATTCTACTCCTGCAGCTTCCTCTCTCGCACTTCCCGCCTGTGGAACTCGCTCCCGTATTCTTGCTTTCCTGACGGCTACAACCTCCAGAAATTTAAATGCAAAGTCAATACTCATCTACTAACCACTGGACTCTAGCTCTCTCCCCACCCCTGTATAACCTTCCCTTTCTCTCCACCTATGTATCTGTCATCGCACCTGCTTTCTCAGCTTTCTATTGTTCCTTTCTAACTAGTTTGTACTCCTCACTCTTTTCTAATTAATCTTTTTACATTTATGTAGGCCCCTGTACGTCAGTGGCGTTTCCGCCTTGCTCGGGGTGAAATGATTAAAAAAAAAAAAAACGTTAAATTTTGTCTACCCGTTCGTGTGTGTGTGTGTGTGTGTGTGTGTGTGTGTGTGTGTGTGTGTGTGTGTGTGTGTGTGTGTGTCCTCTAATTCGGGCCACGGCCACACTTGCTTTACTTTTTGCAATCAGACCCTTCATCCAGTCCTTAATATAATTGCTCAAGTGTGTATCAAATGTAGCAGTTAACTAACCGACTGACTGACTATCTATAGGGGACTCGGCGTCGCCAGTTTATAGTAGATTGTGTGTAGAATTTGATTAGGTCGTGTTAAGTTTAGTCCACTATAAGTAAAAATAACAACAATCAAGATAGTGTATAAAAACAATTATTTATATAAACATTATAGAAACACGCTTAGGCGATGATGTCTCGGAAGGGACATGACTGACTAGGTAGAAAATTATCCCGCAGTATGATGCCATTGCTTTCTGCGGTAGACTGGTCGCCGACCAAGGCTATAGAGCCCAATCTGTCCTGGAGAGAGAAGAGATAGATTATATTACATTATTATATTAAGTATTAGTGGGGGATCAGTTTATAACTACATAACAATAGAAAACTAATCCCCCACTTTATGCCCAGTACAAATTTTAATTATATTTCCAACTATTATATTCAGTCAGTCAGTTAAGTGCCATACATGATTCACGCTTGGGCGATCAGGTCTTGAAAGGGACATGACTGACTAGGTAGTAAATTATCCCGCAGTAGATTGTCATTACTTTCTGCAGTAGACTGGTTGCCAGTCAAGGCTATAACCCAATCTGTCTTGTTATTTAACTCATAAATAGAGGGAGAAGAGATGGATTAATTCCTATCCAAAGAGTATTTGCGAATAAGTGAATGCAATGAATTCAAATGGAATTCGAACTCGGTTCCCCGATTTCTCGTTCCGAGCCGATACATACTGCACCACAGCGCACAGACAAAGTTGATATTTCAACAAGATTTTGTGAAATTACTTAAGTCACATAAGTCCTGTGAAAAAGAAAAGTAAGTAGAATGCATTAGAGAAGTAATAGGTTGACAATGGCAAGAGAGTTACGTGTGTGGTACGGGAGTATTGTTGAAGTTGAGATATCTTTGATGTGCCTGCTTTACTGTTGCAAATGTTCGTTTCACTGTTTTCTCTGTGCCTGACTTAATGAAATGTTCTTTGAAGAAAGAGGGAGACTGAACCCAGCACGAGAGAGAAGATGAGAGAGTAGCCAATGCTGGTAAGCTGGACTTGGCTCGAGGAGACGGCTAGAGACCTTTCTGAAGAGAAAAGACAAAATCACGCGTATTTAAGCATTTTTGAAGGATAAAAGCGGATCAACTTTAAATATATATTTTATATATTATGATTGGTTAATATATATATATATATATATATATATATATATATATATAAATATATATATATATATATATATATATATATATAACATAGTGATGATCCACGTATACTGTCTTAATATGTATAGGAAAGAATATTAATAAAAAGTTTTGAATTTAAAAATGTACTTTTTTTGGGACCGCCCTCGGCCCTTTATCAGAAACGAGTGATTTTTATTTAAAAATCACTCGTTTCTGATGAAAGACCGAGGGCGGTCTGAAATATAAAATACAATAATAAAAATAAACAAATACTGTCCAAAAAAAGTACATTTTTAAATTCAAAACTTTTTATTAATATTCTTTCCTATATATTCCTATATTTTATATAGGATTGTCTTCAACTGGAAGCCATGTGCGGAGCCTGTTGCTCAAAGCCCCAAATATATCATCTTGTTTTAAGTTGTTTAGGAGATAATTTCCTGTTCACTAATCTTCGCTTATTTTTCAGAAGTATTAACGAGAGGCGCTATGATTGCTAGTCTTCTTATTCTATGTGCCGTGTACCTTCAGGACATTGGCGATAGTTACCGATAATTATAACTTCCTGTTCTTTGCAGCTCTTAATAACTACTGTCCTTTTGCCATCTTTCCCAAACCCTGCTCCGCCGTCTATCCACTCAAGTTCGCCTCGTCGATTATGCGTTATTTTCTTCTGCCTGTTTACCCTGTGAGTATCAGATTCTCCAAGCCCGCCTTCCTCATTATGTGCTCCAGAAATGCCAACTGTCTGTTCCTGATGTTAAGTATAAGTATCCTTTTTGTTGCCAGAAATTCGTCGTTGCTCATATGCAGGGATAGAGCAAAGGTCTCGTGATCCTCTCCTCTACTATGATAAGGATCCCCACGATCTCTCTTATTGCAAAGTATTATTCATATAAAATACAAATTTTATATGCACAATGAAGGATTACACGCAATATAGCTGGACAGTTCAACTAGAAAAAATGAAAATAAATTCAATGTCTCGAAATACAAATTTGAGTCATGTCATAATAGATCATTCCATCTTAAATAAATCAACAATGTTTTTTGGGCATTCTTTAACATCAACTTGAGATTTTTGTTAAAAAGTTTAATAACACATTATGGATAAAAATAGTGAATTTTATATAGTGACTAGCATCATAACCCGGCGTTGCCCGTGCAACTCAGAACATTTTTTAATTAGATGATTAATGCAGCGTGTTGCGATTTCCGAGCGCTTGTAGTCGCCGCCTCACATTAAAACTCAGTTATATAATAAAATAATTATATAAAAAATTGTTGTTTAAAAATTGTTAAAAAATTCCATTAAAAAATCTATTTTCTTTTGTTTTGCGTAAACGTGAGTTGATGTTTTGTGTGACATTGTAAACAACATTGCGTTTGTTTTTGTTTCAAAATTACGGGGTAAAATATTTACATTTTTTGTTGACTAAATGAATTTCAGAAATTTTCGATGAATATTTAAAAATGTAGACATTTAATTTTAGAGGAAAAAGTTACATTCATGCCATACGAATTACAAACGTTTGATTTCTTGCATGAAATATTTAGCGAAAAAAAAAGCTTTATTTTTTTTTAATTTTATTTTCTGAAGTATGAAATATTAAATTTGAAAAAAAAAAAAGACTAAAATCATTAAATTAACCATTGGCACTTTTTTTGTTACATATTTTGTTTTTGTTTGAAAAAACACTTTTTAAAAAAAAATTTTCTTTTATTTCAAAGTTACGGGGGAAAATATTCACATTTTTTGTTGACTAAATGAATTTTTAAAACTTCGGAATAAAAATTAAATATAAAGGCACATTTTTTAATTTTTTTTTTAGTCGCTTTTGACACGTGTGCTTTGATTTCTGTGACGTAATCTAGCAACCATACTAGATCTTAGATGTTTTACGGAGCAAATGTAAACAATCGGCTCCATTGGCCAAAAAGTGCAAAAGGGAAAATTGCTGAACTTAAACTCAAAAAGTATGTGTCGACCTGGCTTCCCTGTAGATCTGTGTCCCTCGAAAGTTTGAATGGCGTAGCTTAAAAAATGTAGGCGTGCATAGACTCACAGATTGCTTTTTACATATATAGATTTTTCGAGACTTAACAAAATAAATAAATAAATAAATAAATAAATAGAATAAAAAAATGATCCCCAAATTACGTCCAAAAACGGGAATATTTATCAGTCTTTAATGTAAGTCATGTTTAGTATTTGTCTATATTTATGAGATAAGGTAGTATTTACAGTATTTACATTATTCGGACTATTGTCCTCATCTATGTTATCATTTGTACGACGTTTTGGCCGTTGTACGCTCCGGCCTTTTTCAGGTGCTAGGAATTTCGAACCGAACCCTTTATTACAGTCATTGGAGTCTATCATTCTCATCCCTTGCGTAGTAATGCCTCGATTGGAAATCATGAGTTATCTCCTTCTAACCCTGCAAGTTACTTTGTGGTGATACCGACCGAGCAAAAGCGAGCAAACCGGATGTTGGCTCTATGCCGACCAGAAAGCGAATGAATAAAAATCACCTCCGCGCAAGTGAATTCGCGCAGATGTTCCGGTCGAAAAATAAAAATTAATCAAATATCAAATTATCATTTCGTGAGCCTTCGCGAATTTTATTTACCAGCCAATGGGAAGCCCAGAATGACATACAAGGATGAAATTCGAAACGACTAGCTTTTGATTCAAAAGGCAAATATAAAAGGCCGAGACAAAAGGCACCCAGACAGACAGGCACATACCAAAGGAGAAGAGTGTAACTAATCCCCTTGACCTAAGTCGAGCGGCTACTATGCTTGCCTCTTTCTTCCTTCCCTGTCTCATAAGTACTTATCGACCTTTTCAAAGACATTCCTCAAAAGTACTTATTGACCTGAGAATCGGCAACTTGAAAATGAACATTAATCACACTCCTAAACCTTTAATCTCTTTCAGCTCATTATTTTCCATGAACATTCTTTTATCCCTTTCATCACATTATTATCTGCTATGAACTCTCTAACTTCCGTTGGACCTTTATTTCAAGTATTATTTTAATTGTAAAACATAATTGCTATATATATATATATATATATATATATATATATATATATATATATATATATATATATATATATATATATATATATATATAAAAATGTTATTTTATACTCTAATTGCCTTTCTTGAATTTATAATCATTTTATGAATTATAGTGGGCTATCTTCCCACAAGGCCAAATTCCGTTAACCTGCACGGTATACTACTACCCCTCACTACAAACGGAATAAAATAAGAGATACCCGCTATAACTTAATCACCACTGCTGTAGCCTCGTATTGAACTCACAACTCTTTGGTTCAAGTCACAGGAACTAACTAACGTCTATATCCACTGGGCCTTGTGTTCTTAAGGACACATGGCCCGGTGGATCTAGACGTTCGAATAATGTAATGATGTCCGAATAATGTAAATATTGCAATTAGTGGTTAGTTTAATTTGTTGCGTTTATAAATGTAGATAGAAAAAAAAAAGTAAATATTGATAAAATAGCGAGAGTCACAAAAAGCATTTTCCGGCGCCGACAGTCAGATTTTTTGCCCTTCCCAATCGTACGCACCGACCCTTGTTCACATGTTCGGTCCATGATATTCTCAGCAACCTTCTGTAGTGCAGCATTTCTACTTTATCCTCTGTAAAATTCATCAACTCTTATTTATTAATTGTCCTACTCTTCGTCAGATAGAAAGCGTTTATCCGTTAAATTACCTGATAACGTTGCAAGGATTTTTATGCGAATTTTACGATGATTATGACACGTGAACCAGGTTGCTAAATCCGAACTTGTCCACTTTACGGTGAACCATGACGCACAACTTAAGTAGACGATGTTATAAATGGACTATTTTATTTTTATGAGATCAGCCACACTGGCGATCCAGAGCCTATGGCAACCAATGAAAGCGGGAATATAGTCTTAAAGTGGCGATGGCAGTAGTAGCAGTTGATGAAAGCAGCTGTAATATTTTTATTTAGTTTTTTTTTCTGACAAAACCGAGTAGATGCAATATCATAAATATATATGTAATTTGCTGTAGTAATTTTTAGTTGGTCTCACAAAAAAGAATTGATAAACCACAATTTTTTTCCGATTGAAAAACGATCCACTGCAAGAAAGTGCAGTAGAAAAGCAGTTAAAAGTGTTACTCAATCGAACCACCAGATGTTGTAGAAATGAGATGAGGAAGCGGCGATAATTGCCGACAAAAGCCGAAATCGGAGATAACTTATTTTTTTTTTTACAACTTTTTAAGTTTTTAAATTCTTGATGCACGACTCACTAGTTCGTTTTCATGTATGCATATGAATGAGTTAGTACTATTAATCTAAAATATATATATATATATATATATAGATCTGGGATGAATATATAGATTGTATGTGGCAGCTGTTTTCACACTTCGATTTGTTTCCGTACAAATGACTATCGTCTGCTCGTGGCTAAGTTAAAAAAAAAAAAAAAAAAAAGAGGGGGAAAGTAATTCTGTTGTCAACGAGAAAGAAAACTTTTCTTCCTAAGAAAAGGTAAGGTGTTTTTCTTTATCGCAAAAAGAAAAAAGCAATTTGCCTCCTTCCCAAAAATTAAAAAAAAAAATGAAGTTTGTTAACAAATTTAAGTTTTAATCCCGAGCAAAAAAAAAAAAAAAAAAAAAAAAAAATCTTAGAAAAAAGAAAAAAAAGTTAATGAAAGCTAGTAAATATATATTTTTTTGTTATTCAAAATAATTTTATTAATTTTTTTTAGAATAAAAAAAAAATATTTTGTGTTTCGTTTAAAAATTAACTTCGAATTTCTTTTTTTTTTTTACTTCTTTTGAAAAAGTCTCGACATTTTGTCCCCTATTCACAAAAAAAAAAAAAAATTAAATTTAATCAAAGAGGGAAATATATTGGAATTGATTCTTTAGGGTTTTAAAAACTGTGCATTTTTTTAAAAAATTGTTTAAACTTTGAAATTTCTTATTTTCAGAAAAATTGATTTTGATTTTATTTTTAATCTAAAAAAAAAAAAAATACACCGGGTGGATATTATACAAATTTAAATTTATATTTTTCTCCACCTGGTACTAATTTAATTAATATATATATATATATATATATATATACTGACAGACCAATAAATAGATTTTGTAATTTCTAGTTTTATCGACGCAAGAAAAAAAAGAAAAAATTGGATGGAGATGAAAGGAAAACTTAAAACAACGAATGATTTAACCTGAGGTTTTCATACAAAAAAGTGTTTTTAACTTATTGATGTTTGCAATTTATTTATCTTCATTTTCTTTAAAACGTTTTTATTTATCTTTTTATATTGTTTGCTATCGTTTTTAGTAGCAATATTTAATTTGAAGACAGATTTTTACGCGCCGCTACAATTCCCGACCATCGGCGATGTCCGATTATAAACAAGGGACCCCCACCTCAACAATTATACACACACATATATATATATATATATATATATATATGTGGGTGTGTGTGTGTGACACTTTGTGTTCTGAACTAAAGTGAAAATAGTGTTAGTATTGTTCAAACAAAATTGCTAGCTGCCGAACACTACCCGATTACCGAACGGACTCTTAAAATTCTCTGGTAAAATCTACTGTGGTGCTGAGGAAAGGATTCCTGACAGATGACAGGAAAATCACACGAAGAGGAAGTGTAGTCTGTGGACGGATGAATTTAACTGGCAACTTTGCATTATTATTATTATTATTATTATTTTTTTTTTTTTAAATAACCACTATCTTTATTTCGTTATTTTCATGTCTGACACTTGTCATTCTCCAATGTCTACTTAAAAAGTCAAGCAGTTTTTTTTTTTGTTTAGGAATGCAATATAAAATTTAATATTAGGAAGATGCAATCGAGACCATTTTCCTTATTGTCCAGATGTTGTTGAAGTAAAAAACAGATGGACACTGGACAGTCTTTCTTGTTCAATTTAGTTTTTTTTATATTCTTAAATATAAAATTATTGTTTGCTAGACTCAAAAATTGGAGCTGATAGTGAGAAAAAAGTACATTTTCTTTACTCACATTATATATAAAAAAAGTACTGAGTTTCTTTTCATTTTTATTTGAGATGTCTATAACATTTTTATTTAAATTTTCAAGTCCGCCTTCTGTCAAATCCGCGTAGGTTACTTGTAATTGTTGCGTGTGTAGCCGTGACTGATTTGTGTTGGGTAAGCTATTTGTTGATGGGACAACCTTTTTTTGTTTTGTTTTGATTACTACCTTCGGCATTGTTATTATCACCAACTTAAAAGCTTTTTATTGCTTAAAATAAATTAGACAGACACAAGTTAGTTAAAAAAAAATTACGAATGTCATCAAGATAATTCCTGAAGCGTGCATATGAATTTAATTGTGAATTTAAGTCAAATGAGCGATCGGTTTTTGAGAGAGCACTTTAAGCACTTTAAAGATCAAGTTTATCTCCTAACTTCTTTTAAAAACTCGAATTATTCCTAAAAATTTGAATGGGACTTCGCAGTTTTCAGTTCACTTGAACTTACAAAAAAACCCGATTCAAATAGAGATTACAAAAAAATGTAACCTTAAGTAGAGCTGTACTTTCAAACCGTCGAGTAAAAAAAAAAAAAAATATCGATTTGCCATTTTCATCGATCGGTGACAGGAGAAATAATAGAAATGTGCCTTTTTTTTTCTTTCTAATTATTTGAAAATAATACACACTCAATAGATGAATTTGAAAATCATAAATTTACAAACTAGTTTCTATTTTCTTATAAGCTTGAATAATCATTTTTTTATTAAAAAAAAAAAACAAAAAAAAAAACCCCATAAAAATGCCCCACAGCAGACGTTTCTGTGTTGCTATGCTTTGAATCCCAAATGCGTCATCTGGTTACACTGCGTGTTGCCTCTGGATTCACGTGGTCTATAGGGATCGTTGTAGGCGGGGCCGGAGCGTACTCCCCTCGAATTCCTCGATCAGGGGCGGGGACAAAATCGATGGCCTCGGGTAGTGCTTTTATGTCTCTCTCTATCTTATCAACATGTTCTTTCTTTCTACCTACAAATGAAACAAAACACAACTTTTATGAAAAAGATTATAAAGCCATTCTCGGATCTTTTATTTTCTCAATCATTGAATTTGTTTTCCTAAGTCGCCAAAAAACGCTATATAAAATTTACTATTTTTGTCCCCCCATAATGTTGAATGTGTTAAAATAATTTAACTTTTTAACAAGAAAAAACTCAAGTTGATGCTAAAAATTGCCTTCAAGGATCTAAATTATGACATGTCTCTAATTTGTATTTTTAGTTACATTTTAGTGTCAATTTTTATAGTTGAATCGTTTACCTATTTAGATATGATCTGTTATTGCACATAGGTTGCAATAAAATTTGTAGTTGATATGAATACTACTTTGAAAATCGAGATCTAGTTGAGTGGGGGTCTCTAGTATCATGGGGAGGTACAGGAAACGTTTGCATCGTCCATGTATGTGAAAAATGACTAAGTTTTTAGAGACAATAACAAAAAGGATACTTTTGCTTAACATCAGGAAGAGATAGTTGAAATTTCTGGGCCGCAAAATGTGGAAAGAGTGCTTGGAAAATTTAATACTCGCAAGATAGACAGAAGAAAGTAACTCAGTGTTATATACTAATGCTGGAAAGCGAGGAACATTATATATATATATATATATGTGTGTGTGTGTGTGTGTGTATAATCTTATGTTTTTATTCTTCGTTGATGATGCTTGTTTGGAGCTGTAGAGGAGTTGGGGAGAGTTCGCGCACACGAAGGTACCGCCGGGAGTGGGAAGCCAGCGGGGCTCATTTTTTCCTTCAGCATAATCCTAGACGTTATATAGTCTTAAAACTCCCACATGGCCACGTTTCTTCATCTACGCAATTTTGCTTTTTTGGGTTATCATTATGTTGACTTTATATACGGCCGGATGTATATCAATCACACCTGGTCGGGCTATTGCCTTTCAACCAGTTGTTACATTTGTTGACTTTAACTACGGCTGAATGTATGTGCCAGTTACATCCGCTGTTCACGGTAATATATTACTAAAATCTACTTTGCGAGTTTGAGTGAATGGACGTCGGAGTAGGGTTTGGGAGAGACGGTAAAAAGAAGATATTAAGAGCTACAAAAGACAGGAACTTGTGGAGAGCCATGATCTCCAGCTTCCTGAATGTACACCGCACATAAAAAAAGACGTAACTCCTCTCGTCAATAATTCTGAAAAATAAGCTAGTTAAATTGTACACTTATGTTAGGCTATTACGTCGTAATATAATGTGGTACAAGGTTGATTTTAATGTGGGTTTACCGACAATATCGTAGAAACATTGCTTTAGTCACCCCTCCCCGACATTTCTCCTTATTTGCGGATGCCTCAGACGCCGGGTAATGACCTCAGCCCCTTCTGGTAAAAGGTGCTGCCTGAAGAGATCCCCTGAGAGTGAGGGCTTGAGCTGATAGTATTTTCAATTAAAAAAAGTACCGGATTTGTTCAACCTATACAGCGAGAATATTTTGAGGACCCTAGATGACACACCAGGATTTGTTATTGGAGGCCACAACCTGAACAACATAAGATACGCGGACGATACAGTACTGATTGCGGACACGGAAAGGAAACTGCAAGATCTCATACAGAAAGTAGCAGTGGAGAGTGACAAGAAGGGACTACAAATAAACTTTAAGAAAACTGAGTGCATGGTCATCAGCAAAAGATACAACCCAAAATGCCAAATACAGGTGGGGGATAACAGAATCAAACAAGTCCAAGAATTTAAGTACCTAAGAAGTGTTCTAACAGGGGATGGAAAGTGCGACACGGAGATCCGAAGGCGAATTGGCATGGCAAAGGACGCGTTCCAGAAGATGAGCAAAATACTAACACACAGGAAAATCTCAATAGAAACGAAGAAAAGAGTGCTAGACTGCTACGTGATGTCAGTTCTTCAATACGGCTGTGAATGCTGGACAATATCATCGAAAATGAGGACAAAACTGGAAGCGGCCGAAATGTGGTTCTACAGAAGGATGCTACGGATATCGTGGACTGAGCATACAAGCAACGACGAAGTGTTAGAAAGAATGGCAACAAAAAGGAAATTGATGCTGAGCATCAGGAAGAGACAGTTGAAGTTCCTGGGACATGCAATGAGGAAGGAGAGCCTGGAGAACCTGATACTGACTGGACAGATAGAAGGAAGGAGAGACAGAGGAAGGCAGCGGATAACATATTTGCAGAGTCTGATCAGGTGGATGACGGAACGGGGGTTGCCAGGAGCAACGGGAGCAAACATACTAAGAGCCACAAGGGATAGGGAGACGTGGAGATCCATGATCGCCTACGTCCTGAAGGGACAGGGCACATAGAAGAAGAAGAAGAAGAAGCGATTTTCTGTCCCAAGTACGTTGTATCATTAACAACGATATATATATATATATATATTTTTTTTTTTCGGGTTTCTTTTTACATGCTTTATTTTCGGTGGGAATATAGTGGGCATTGGTTCTGAAAGAAAGCGAGAAATTTAAGTTCTTTTTTTCACCCAATACAAAACTCGATAGCCTTTCACTTGAGAATCTGCTCAACAAAGTAGCAGTTCTTGGGGTGGGAGCTGACTGAGTGGAACTTCTCCCTTACAATCGAAATACGGGGGTGATTCAACTCAGTGGACATAGTATTGCGAGTCTTAGTTGTAAAGGTTTGAACTGGTGGAGGGTAAAGAGTAAAGTTCATAACAGATGCTGCTATATCTCTGTCCGAGGACAGACATGCCACTGGGAAAAATTATACTAAGAGGTTCCCAGTTCCAGGGAACAGTGTCTTGAGGCAGCGCCACCCCATTGCACCAATTGGGTGGATCGATGGTCGCCAGTGCAACCAGTGGTTACGGAGACTGGGCAATCTTTGGCCTTTGCCCGTGCGCACGCGTTCCGACTCCCCACTTGTGTCGCATCTTGCTTTAGTGGGGGAGCTGGTGAATATCCATATTATGTCTGGGCTATATACGTTTTTTGAATTCAAAGTCGTCCTCCTCCTAGACTGGTTTCCAGCCACGGCTAGAGAAACTGGCCTACCTTGCTTTTAATCTATAGCTGGGGGGAGAAGAGATTAATTCATACATTTGGGATGAAATGATATATAAATTTCTATATATCGGACAACCTTTCGATTTTTAATTATTATCGACGTTTCACCTCTCCCCCCCCTACATGTACATAATCCCATCCGTAATAACTTGAGTCGTTTTGAAGGACGAAACGCATTAAATCAATTTGTGTTCCATTACGTCTTCTTATTATCCACTTATTTTCACCAATGATAACTACGTGTAAGTAAATATAACCTCCCGCCTAGTAAGGCATTAGTCCTTTGTGTTCGCAAAACAACTGTTACCCGCTCAAGTACAGACACGAGACTTCGGAAGATCACCTCTGGGATCTGCTGTTGTATGTTAATTGCAAATCGGTTAACAATTACAAGTTACGTGTGAAGGTTTCCCAGAGCGACTTTGTTGGTTCAATACATAGCATAAATGCTCACTAAACTTGATATCACTTAAGTGCCATACGTGATACCCGCTTGTTTGATCATGTCTCGAAAGAGACATGACTGATTGGGCAGAAGATTTTCCCACAGTATGTTGCTATTACTTTCTGTGGTAGATGGTTGCTAACAAAGGCTATAGAACCCAATCTGTCCTGCTATCTAACCCATAGCTGGAGGGAGAAGAGATCAATTAATACCTTCCCCAAGAGTATTTGCGCGTATGTGAATGCAAAGAATTCAACAGTAATTCGAATTTGGCATTGAGAGTTATTTGAGGATAGACAATTGAAGTCTTCATATCTTTGAAAGCATTTCTGTGCAATGCGGCATGGGGAATTTATCCACTGAGAGATATCGGTGATGACGTAGAATATTGTTAACATAACGGGATCTACCCTTCATGGCTTTGATGTTGAGGCCGGTGACACAGGAGGACAGAGCAACTTCCTCATGAATGATAGTTTTACTGGAAAAGACTGGATCTTTTTTCTGAACTATCGGAATAACGACTTCCACTCGTACTCAGAAGAAAGTAAGACTCTCCGGAGTCGGCACTTAGGTTTAATTACGACTTTAATGTGCCTTACAGGGATGGATCTTAGTTAGCAGGTGCATTCTAATTGACCTGTGGTTACACCGTCTCACACACAGCAAAAATAAATGTACTATATGTTGTGACGCATTCCTTTCTTCACATTGTGTTTTCTACCGCAGTAGCATTTCTGTTGGTTCAGATTTGACGAGAGAGCCTCCGTTCACTTCATCATCGATATGTCTTGCCCGCCCAACGCCTGGTCAGCAATTGTTTTTGTTCTTTTTTCCTTTTTTCGGACAACTGATGATAGGTCAGTCAGTTAAGTGCCATACGTGATACACGCTTGAGCGATCATGTCTCGAAAGAGACATAACTGACTGGGCAGAAGATTATCCCGCAGTAGGTTGCCATTGCTTTCTGCGGTAGACTGGTTGCCGACCAAGGCTATAGAACCCAATCTATCCTGCTATTTAACCCATAACTGGAAGGAAGAGACGGATTAATACCTTTCCCCAGGGTATTTGCGCGTAAGTGAATACAATGGATTCAACTGGAATTCAAAGTCGGCTCCCCGGTTTCTCGTTCCGAGCCGATATCCACTGTACCACAAATAGGTACTCGTCACAATTGACACCCTCCCTACGTGCATAATCCGTGCCTTTTAGAAATACCCAGACCTCCTCCTCTTCTCGCTATGAGAATTTCTGTTATCAAAGTCACGTTTTTTCTTTTATTTTTTCTTCTTGGTCATAACTGCAGCCTTGAACGCATAAAATGGACTTACCTGTTTCATTTGACACTGACATGCACATTTGTTACGCGACAGTAGCTGTTATTCTTTCGAAATATCACTGATCACAATTGGCTTGTAAGTACCTGTCTAGTGTAGGAAGGGAAAGAATCCTTTTGATATTCACGTTTGTTAGGTTATTTCTTTTTATTCAATGAAACGCATCTGTTTCGCAGTTTTCATTTAAAAAGGTTATTTATAATTTGGAACAAAGTTAAATTGCAATTTTTTTCTGCGAAATATCTCTGCACTTGTCTCGTTATATTTTCTCTACTGGCCAGTGTCAGTTTACGTCTCTTAAATGTTTAGTGTCTTTCCAGAAATATCGGGTTATAATTGTCTCGGTGTAAAATATTGCTTTTATTTAACAGAACACATTTTAGAGTAAATAATGTTCTCTATTATAATAAAGACCGTTGTGTATTTATTCGGATATATATATATATATATATATATATATATATATATATATATATATATCCCCTGTCACGTTCATGGAGAGTGAGACAAGAGCGAGGCATCGTCCGCTCAGTTCATTCTCTTTACTACCAGTTGTTAAACTTCTTACCGCGTGTTTGCTCTTTAACAGTGCCTTATTTTATTTTTTGTAGTAATTATATCGTCGAGTAGTAAAGAATATATATTTATATATCTATATACAGCCTCTCTATTATAATAGATCGTTGAGTATTTATTTGTTTGAGTGTGTGTGTGTATATATATATATATATATTTATAGTATATCGAGGCAGCAAGTAATTTTCTAAACATATGCAATTAAATACAAGACAATGAATGTCTATTATGTTTAATCATGAGCCGTTCTAAACGTCGTATTTTTGCTTTAATTTCAGTTGAAAATAAAGACAAAAATTCTCCAACATTTGGATAATTATTGGTTTTCTTCTAAGCTTTCGGCTCACATGAGCCATCTTCAGAGAGGTTGTTTAAACTGAAATATTATAAAATCCACCATCACCGATGATTTTATTTTGTGTTGACATAAAACTCCGCTTGGCAACGGCAATAGTTACCAAAAATAATAAACGCAGTTCGCAAATTTGCAATGCGGTTTTATGACGTCACACCGCGGGATAGCGCGAAATGACAACAAAACCATGTAGTCAAATGCAATGTAATATGTTATTTCCTGTTTTAAAGTTGATTTTATTGAGTGTTGGTTGTTTTGATTTGATGTACATCGCCTCCAATATCTGCAGGTTCCTCTTACTGTGTGTATGAGTAAGGATCACCGTATTGTTGACCAAAATCTGTCTGATATTACCTACATGTTTATGTTTTTCAGAGAAATGTTGTTTAATAGTACTCTGATCAGAAAGATGACATGTAAGTCTACGTGAGAGCGTGGTTGTAGTAAAACCAATATATGTACTAGGTTTTTGCTTAGTATCAGAGATGCAATCTCTGAATGGGCATGTAAATTGGTACACTACATTGGTTTTTTGTAAAGAATTTGGTTTAGTGCCAGTTGGGTTATTATAGACTATGAGGTTAATTGTTTTAAACTTTTTATAATATATAATGAGTTTAATTTGATTATTACTTTCGACTGGTTTAACATTTCTATGTATTATGTTTTTGAGTTTTTCATCTTGTTTATAATTATTATATTATTTGGTTGCAATAGTATAAGTTAATAGTGTTATGTTTATTTTTATGTAAACCATTATTATTAATATTATCATTATTGTTAGAGCTATTGTTAATTTTGTTGAGATACATTTTAATTTGTTGATCAATAACGGAGTTAGGAAATCCATTATTGACTAGTGTTTGCTTAATGTTGTGTAATTCTTTATAAAATATAGATTTGGAAGAAGAAACATAATATATTATTAAACATAATAGACATTCATTGTCTCTTATATTTAATAGCATATGTTTAGAAAATATATATATATATATATATATATCAAGAAAGAGGAAAATTTCATAAACAACAGTTATTTATGGCTTTATGCGATGCTCTCTTTCGAGATGAAGCACTTTCGACTGCTGGCGAATTTACATTGGTGTAAATATATTATACGCTTAAAAAATCATCCTTTCTCGATGATCCGCCGATGGCTTGATGGGTGAATCTGCTGATAAATCAGTTGGATTTCTGTTCTGGCTTGAGGCAGGCATTGAACCTAGCTGCACTGATGAGCTGTGATACAGCGAAACAGGCCTGTATGCAGATGATATATATATATATATATATATATATATATATACACCATTCTTCCAGAGTGCTCAATCATTTAGGTCCCTCCACTCATTTTTATATACCTAAATTTAAATTAAAATTTCAAAAGTAAATAGCTCATCTTCAAGCTTTAAATTAGCTTTAATTGAAAGTCAAGGGATTAAATTTAGTAATTCCAGTAAGCAAAATACCTTAGTGTTATTTTAAACAGAAATTATATTGATCGGAATCAAAAATTTTCTAAATTTAAAAAGTTTTAAAAATTTCAAATTTTCCGCAATTTTTCATCGATTGTAAACAGAAGGCAATTCTCGGTTTTAAAAATCTTACAAAAATAAAATACACCTCGCTGACACATTATTTTCTTCAAATTACCGAATTTAAACTTACTTTAAGTTGACTTGAAACAAGAATTACTTGCTTACTGCTTGAAAAATGTTTCAAAAAGCATTTCTCAATTATCACAGCTGTCAACACCTTATCAGCAGCCGACAACTGATGATTTACAGTATCCGGCCAAAAGTATGGAAGACGAAGTTGGTATAAATCCTATTCATACAAATCGTTTTTTTAAATTTTTAACTATGTTAAAATTAAATTTAACAGTTTTCAGCAATTATCCAATATTTGATGGGATTTTAGTTAGTTTAGCTTTGTAGTCTTACGTTTGATGTTTCATGAAAAATAAAATTAAAATAATTACAATTTAATAACAGATTGAAAATAACAGCATAGGTGACTCCAATAATTTATGAAATGTTATGGCATTTATTAATTTTTATTTTTAATATCTATTTTTCATGTTATTTTTAGGTACCTCTACAAAATGTGAGTTTCACTTTTTCTTTTTTTTTTCTTTTTTTTTTAACAAAATTAGGAATTAAAATGTAAAAGTTGCTTTAAATGTTTTAGGAATGACTTGTAAAACAGGTTGTTAAATTTTTTATAAACGTCTTGAAGAGACTTGAATCAGAATCAAAGTGCAGTTTCTGTCATTTTCCATGTAACACTTGTTAACTTCTAAAATAAATACGATCCCTATGGAAACTAGTTATGACCCCTATGGAACATCGTACTTAAATGAACATATTTATTTACGCACACATTTTTTTAAAAAATATAATGGGTGAAAAAATTTTTATTAAATTTTTATTTTTTGATAGGCAATATAATCATCAATTCTTAAATAAAATGAAAAAAAAAGGACAACATTTTCTTGAAAGATTTTAAAAATATTTTTAAAACTTCATGAATTATAATAATAATAATAATAATAATAAAAAAGATGAAAACAATTCTTTTAAAATTTTATTAGTAATCGAAAAAAACTTTTTTCTTCAGACTATAAAAGTCCTTTATTATATATTCCAGCAATTAAAAGCTTATCAAATTAAACTATATCAGAGTCTTATTGCATTTTTATTTTACTCTTCGGAGCAGATTTTCGGATAGTGCCGAATAATTTTAAATAAAAAATAAAAAAAATAGATGATTTATATTCTCCGATGAGTTCTGCGTTTAACTAATAAAAAAAAAATTGCGGAAATTAAAATTTATTAAAATTTTATGGATTTACGTGGAGTGGGGGAGTAACAGTTTAAAAAATTTGTTTTTCATCAATATTTAAAAAAATAATTTCAAAAATAATTTTATTTGTGAATGAGTACTGAGTTTCATTAAAATCTGACAATTATTTGATTTTTGCGAGAATTTCCAAATTAATGTGTTTCTCACCGAAAAAGTGAGTTACGTAAAAATTACGTGATCGATTGTAAATAGTCGTAACATTTTCTGCAACGCTAACTCAAATCAAAACAAAATTTTCTGCAAAAATTTCGAACATGTTAAAAAGGATTAAAATTTTCTATAAAATAAAAATTACTTTGATCTTTCCTCTTAATAATATTATAAACATTTTGATAGAAAAAGTTCGTTTTAAGTTTTGGACCTTTTTAATTCATACTATGCTGTTTTTGTGATGTAATGGAGGTACCTAAATCATATATATAAAAACTAGCCCTGACAAATGATAACATCATAAGTGTCCACACGAAATTTCGAAGTCAGCATGAACCTGTACAGTTAAAGTGACAGACACTTTGTGCTTATCAATGGTCTATCTCCATTCCGTATTCGAGCACTTTACGATAAAACCCGCTTGCCAGAATACGTTTTATCAGTATAAGCATTGAAGAAAAAAAAACATTTGCGCAAACATTACAACGCAACACACGCACACCTATATTTCCCTCCTGTCACACAGAGATGGGGGATTATTTTGTTTTTCTTTTCTTGTGTCTTAATGTAAGATACTCAATAATATATAAGTTACCGTCATTTTAAACGGCATATCGATATAAATAGCGCAAGGATTATTGTGCTAGGGTCAAGACCCAGTCTTACCCATTTTCAGCCTTGTGCCACGTTTGTAGTTTGTACAATAAATATAAAAAAAGTTAGTCGCTAAGGCTTAACGTTTTCAATCGTACTGAACTACTGTATTCTCAAACCTGTTCTCACGTGATTAACCCCCCGTCTTCAATTAAGCGCTTGTTCTAATATTTTCTTTAGAGTCTTGCTGACTCGTGACAATGACCCTTATACCAACTTTATAACACTTTCTAATATAATGATGTTGTGTCGACTAATATTAACACGGGACTTAAACTTATATCTGACATTTATATTTTATTCAACTCAGTATTTCGTTCATTAAGGTCGGCCAGTATCGGCTACTCCTCATCCGAAACATAGACCATACATTTCTCGTCAGTGATATGTGAGACTGTCCGTTTACTGTTTTAGTAGAATCCACCTACTATATGGCGGATGCGACACAAGGTCATTTAAAGTGGGGTTTCCGAGCACAGCTAAAAATATCTCGAAGACCCTGTTCAAGGACGGGTTGGGCTTTTTGTCTATTTACCCCAGACGAGACTCTGCCCTTCGGCGGAACCTCGTCTGGGTTCCTCTCCGCCCGAAGGCAGTGTGTCCAACAAAGTAACAAACCCGGAAGATCTTTTCCCTGACTGTCCATTTACCGTTGGAGTGTATATTTACTATTTCCATGTCTATCCCTGTCATGCAGCTTTTTCCCACGCTTGAAAAACCCAGGTTGGCAACTGGTCTGATCACGTGAATCTGCTTTTGGGGACTGGGAGGTCAACATTGCATCTAGTTGCCGTTATGGTTTGTTGCAACATTGTGCGCAATCTCTATTCTGGCATGATTTTTAGGTCGGGACGGAATCCTATCTCTTTAGATATTAAGAGCGAAACGCAGGACACGCATTATTCATATGTCTAAGCCTCTTTATATTTTATTTTCTACATGACGTTCTTGTTGGGATTATAAAACGCATAATTTTATAAGTGGATCTGTGAGGGAGAAATTAATATATTTAAGCTTTCCATCTGTTTCAGTTTTATTTATATGGAGTTCGAATTGCATTAACTGTAATAGTCGGTCTGGTTCTTCAGCTACGCATTTAGAAATTCTAGATATAATCAAAAGGAACATCTGCAATTTTATTGGACCTGATCCGACATCTTAAGTTACTTCCCAACCGCCATAACATGGCTTCCTAGTTCCTTTACTTAAAAAAAAATATTCTGATTGTGAGATTTCCGCTTTGATAACCCGACTTTACGAATTTAAGAGCCGTACTAGATGGACAGCTGGGATTCATTATTTTATAGTTGAAATGGCTAGATGTAACCGTAAATCTTTTGCTACAAATTTCTTTCGCATTTCTTACCTGTGGAACTCTTCCTACTTCTTGCTTTCCACTGAACGATCTTCAAAAATTTTAAAAAGCAATGTCCGTCGTTATCCTCTGGCTTCTTAATTCCCGTTCTTTATTGTGCAATTGAATGTGAGCTCAATTATCTTCTGCCTTAAACCAGGTTTTATTTCCTTTGTCCTTCATGTTTTCTTTTAATCTTTCACGTTGGCTTTACTGTTTTACTTGTAGTGAAATGATAAATCTTTGCTATCTCTTTTAATTCCTGTTCTTCCACTCAGTTACATAAACTCATTCGGTAAGTTATGCACTATTTTATTTCTCTCTTTTACCTTCAGTCTGCCTTATGAGTCTCAAATTTCCCAAGCTCTCTTTCCGCATTATGTACCCTAGAAATTTTAACCCTCTAGGGCCATTCGTATCATATTTGATACAGTATGAAAACAAGCCTTGAAAGAAATATTTCCCTGAAAAATTTTTTCAGAGAAATATTTTATAAATTTCAAATGAAAGCAGTACTGACTGCTCAATGAATACCAAATGTTTCCTTATAGGGAAATACTGTATCAAATATGATATGAATGGCCCTAGAGGGTTAAGTAGTAATTAGTGGGGGATCTGTTTATTACTTCATAACAATATAGAACTGATCCCCCACTTTATGACAAGTAGAAGCCTTAATCATATTATATTATTAACCCTCTAGGGCCATTCGTATCATATTTGATACAGTATGAAAAGAAGCCTTGAAAGAAATATTTTCCTGAAAAATTTTTTAAGAGAAATATTTTATAAATTTCAAATGAAAGCAGTACTGACTGCTCAGTCAATGAATACCAAATGTTTCCTTATAGGGAAATACCAAATGTTTCCTTATAGGGAAATACCAAATGTTTCCTTATAGGGAAATACCAAATGTTTCCTTATAGGGAAATACTGTATCAAATATGATACGAATGGCCCTAGAGGGTTAATTGTTATTTTGTTAGATATGCGTGTTCTTTTTTTTTCTTTAAAGCTTCATTGCTCACATGTATAGAATTTATGTTTTTCGTTGCTTTATTGCTTTGCTTAGATTAAAGTATAAAATCGGTTGAAACAATATGTACTTACAAAAAATTAAGTCTCCCTTTTATAATCATTGATGCACTTAATCATAATTTTCAATGCTTTCTAATTACTGTTGTCCTTTTCCTTTTTTTTTAAAGCGACTCGTTATAACTTCAATAAAACTACAACATAAAACAGACGCATTACCACCTCTTGTCTATAGAAACTCGTAATGCTCGAAAGCTGAGTATCATTTACCATGTATGCAATTGTGAAAGCAGAATAATATATTTACCCTTGGAGATTAACTCGCTGCGCTTTCTTGGTTTTGCGTATTCAACCGACCTGAAGTGAAACGACTACATCTAATTTCTGCAAGGAAAGTCAGGTGATTGTGTAGCGTCAGAAATGTTTTCACATCAAAATCCATCTTGCTTATTTACAAATCTACCATTCATCCGTCCATTGAATACTACTGCCATATCTGGTCTGGTTCCCCTGCTATCCATTTCGAGGTTCTTTAAAAAAAATCCAAAGAAGGATCTGTAATGTAATCGATCTGGCACCTCTTTCGGTCACTTTCTCAGCGACGTGGCATGGCTCCCATCTGTCTTTTCTACAAATATTTTCCATTTGTTTACTGTTGAAATAGCTAAATGCAACAATCACTTCTACTCAAACAGTTTCTTTTCTCACACTTCTCGCCAGAGGAACCCCCTTCCGTTTACTTGTTTCCCTGATAACTACAATCTTATATTTAAATAAGTCAATCGCTATCTTCTATCGTTTTTCCTTTCCTCAATCCGCCCCATTCCAGTCTTTTCTCTCACTTTCACTCCCTGTAACCCCCCGTGTACTAGTGGTATTCCATATCTCCCCCCAGGTCTATCTCAGTCTGTTCATATCTTACCTGGGATGAAATGATTAAAAAATCCAAAGCACGCAAGAAAATTAAATAACTTATAAGGGGTTGACATGTCGTTCTTCTTCTTTATATGCCGTGTCCCTTCAGGACGTAGTCGATCATGGACTTCCCTTTGCCTCTCTCCCTTGTTCTTAACATTTCTCCTTTTGATATCTCTCCAAAACCCCGTTTCGCCATCCACTTGCTCAATCCCATCAAGTATATCTCGCGCTGATTTTTTTCTGTGTCTCTTTTCTTCTACTTGTCTTGTGAGTATTAAATTTTCTAAGCTCTCCTTCCTCATTACGTATCCCAGAAACCTCAGCCGTCTCTTCCTGATGCTAAGTATAAGTTTCCTTTTCGTTTGCAACCCCTCCAAAACCATATCTTTGCTCACATGTTTCGACAATGGTATTCTTAACATCCTTCTGGAGAACTATATTTCTGTTGCTTCGAGTCTCTCCTTCATCCTTGAGAAGATTGACCAGCATTCACTGCCATAAAGGAAGGCAGATATCACATAAATCTAGTACTCGTTTCTTTGTTACTAATGAAATCTTCCTAAATCACTTGAAAGCTGATATGAACACAGTCTCACTAAAAAGGAACTTGTTTAAATATAGTACCCATTTTTTACTTTGTTTTTCATTATTGAGCCTACTAATTAATATATATCACATCGGGTAATGTTGCTCGACAATACATGTCATTTCTTATCCAAATAATGTTGGATATTAAAGCAGCTGTTGTTTGGTGGGCTCGAAACGGTTAGCTAGATTTTTCAGAGTGCAGGACGCGATAACCTTTTTGTCAGCTGATTTGGCAAAGACTTTTCTAGTAGAATCTAAATAAAATCAACATTCCTTTATTCTAATAAGTAAATTAAATATATATATATATATATATATATATTGACAAAAAGAAATGTTAAATGACCTGCGTTGTGGACAGAAAATCCCATTTGTATTTTGTTGGGTTACTTCGCCGTGGTGTAATGGTTAACAAGCTGGTCTCACTATATCAATTTCGACTGAGTAGTGACCCGGTCCGCACTACGTGCTCTATGCTGTTGACATTGTACCAAATTTAAACTACGTTTAGTAAATCTCTCTTTTTTTATTGCATTAATTTTTTATAAGGTTCGTACACAATATTTGATTAATTGGATCTTTAGTTTGTTTAACGGCATATCAACTCTTCATGGGTCATTTAATGCCGAATATTTATTTTCTTGTATAGTTTGGTAATTTTTTTTTGTTTAATTTGTTCCTGTCAAAAATCACGTCAGGATGGTCCAGCAGCCTAAAACGCTGCGCTCAGGTTACAGTCGGGTTTTCTCGGCGTGGGTCAGTCATTTAAGTGCCATACGTGATAAACGCTCGGGTGATCATGTCTCGAAAGAGACATGACTGACTGGGCAGAAGATTTTCCTGCAGTAGGTTGTCATTAATTTCTGCGGTAGGCTGGTTGACAGCCTAGGCTATAGAACCCAGTCTGTCCTGTTATTTGACCCATAGTTGGAGGGGAGACTCTGATTAATACCTTATTCGCGAGGAAGTGAATGCAACGAATTCAACTAGAATTCGAACTCGGGTCTTCGATTTCTTGTTCCGAGTCGATATCCACTGCACCAGAAAAATCCCTATTTTGGATATACGTTGTGGAGCAGTAGATATTGGCTCGGAACGAGATATCAGAGCCGAGTTTGAGTTCCAGTTGAATTCGTTGCATTCACTTACGCGGAAATATCCTTAGGAAAGGTATTAATCCATCTCTTTTTCCTCCAACTATGAGTTAAATAGCAGGACAGATTGGATTCTGTAGCCTTGGTTGGCAACCAGTCTACCGCAGAAGTAACGGCAACCTACTCCGGGAAAATACTCTGCCCAGTGAGTCATGTCTTGAGACATGATCGCCCAATCGTGTATTACGTATGGCAATTATTAACTGACTGATTCCTGTTATTTTTTTTTTTGTTTTGACCCCAGTTTGAGGGTTCACACTTTGTTCATAGACACCTCTCCCCGCAACAGGTGCTTGCTACCAGCCAGGGTCAACCTGAGAATACTAGCCATTAAGAGATGGTTCCACACTCCTCAATACCCACCCCCGATCAGAGGTCTTACTGCCAGATGGAGTTTATCGTTGTACCCAGGGCGTGGTTGGATCATGTTATCGAAAGTGATATTTTTAGTAATTTTATCCCTCAAGTCTAAATGCATAATGAATATATCCAGAATGACTTTTCCCTCTGTTTTTTTAACATAAAAAAATGTAATTTCCTGTTTTTTTTATGTTTTTTTTTTTTTTGCAAGTTGTTAGGATAATTAATTTCTTCCTAGAAACGATAATTGTAATTAATTTAGCTTGTTATCTATGAGGTGGAAATGCTGAAATATAGGAATTTACTAAGCATAACTTAGATGTAGCACACTTCCCAAAGTGGGGATCGAACTCGCTGCTCGGTCGTAATTCATCTAGCGAGAAAAGGTTGTTCAACTTGTGGCAACTCGACGTGGTGTAATAATTAGCAAGCTTGAACAATTATGACCTAGTACCGAGTTCAATCCTCACTGGATGTCTCTGACTCTCGGCGTTTCTAAGCTTAGAAAATCACTATTATATCATGTCGAAGTGTCCAACTATATGTATTCATATTAAACATAGTTATTCAAATTAAATTTGACTATATTCTCTTTGGTTAAAATAATCTTGTAGTGTGCCACAAAGGAGTTGCTGTTAAATATTCTCAGATCGGTAATGTGTTTTATTAAATCAGGTTAAATAGCAGGAGGTAAGGAAGGTTGTCATAGCGTCCGTTGAATATAGACGGAGACGCGATCTCAGCCTCCGATTTATAACTTATATCCTTGTTCATTATCATTATTCGTGTCGATATAATGCATCTGGAAGCAATTATACACTCCTCATGCATACACCAAAATCACGGTTCTTTAGAAGGAATAGATTATTCTCAATTAGCAAAAACACTGATATGGATAATGGTGGGTGTGTTGGAGAGCCTCTCACTTGTCTCATCGTATGAATAACAGTAGACATTTTGCTACCTGCGTGTTGATGACTCGACTGTTTATCTACGAATAGCTTGAGTGACTTAAATAAAAATATCATTGTTTATTTTAATGCTTAAGGACTTAAACAAGACTTTGAGAACTCTTCCCGCTATAGTCTGAAAAATGCTTATCATTCTTGACTGCCAAATAAAAATGGAGATCGTAATACAAGATCGAGGTTTCGAAACAATCAGAAAATCTTATAAACAAATGGCGGAATGAGAAAAGCGAATAAACGGAAAGGAAGTTTAGAAAATGGGGTGGTCAGGAGAATGATTAAAAAACAAGCATTTCGAATTATAACGAAACCCCGAAGGAAAACAGCCCAAAACTAATATCTTTTTTTTTTTTTTAATTGCTTTCAATGAGATGGAAAATATTTCCATAATGTTTTACCAACGTTACAATATAAATAAATGTACGTTCCAAAAATAACAAGAGGGTTTCTAACAAGCTCTGGGGACTATTGAAGAAAAGAATTAAATAAGTGTTTATTTAGCACCCAAAAGTAATCACTTGCCCTCAATCTGAAATGGGAGTATCAGATTTTCTAAGCTCATTTTTCGCATTATGTGCCTTAACAATTTTAAACTATCTCTTTTTGATGTAAAGTAAAAGTGACTATTTTGTGTGCATTTTCTCTATTTTTTTTTTTTTATTCAAGTCACAAACTCTGCGGAATTTCGAAACCTCACGTTACGAGACGATTCATTTTAACTCTGAATCCTTGTCATTTTGAAGAAATAAAATTGATTTACTCAATTTAGAAAGTTTTGGATATATTTTAAACTGAATTTTAAAAAAAAATTAGATTCAGAAAGTTTGTTACTTTAAATTCATTATAAATTAAAACATTTAAAATCACTATTTTTTTTTCTACTGATTTTAGTTTTAATTTTTAGCTGTTCCCTCTTCACCGGGACACAAATCCCAGTACTGGATGTTCAAGCAACATATGAAGTGCAAATGTTCAATCCCGGGATTATCTTGATTCCAAATGGTATATGACTAGGTTGAGAAATTGTGGCCAGAATTAGAGGACAAACATGGACGGACAGACATGATTTGCTATTTATTTGTTTAGAAGATAAATATATTTTTATTTGTATATATAACAACTTAATTTGTTATTTTGTAAACCTTTGTTTGTTTTTATCCAGTGAGACCTTTCAAGTATTCTGTTCCTGTTGGTTGGAAAACAGTACCACTCTCTGGTCACCAGCTAGATACATTGCCTGGTAACATCATAATCTCAGCATTCAATTTTCCTGCTGTCCATATATTATCAAACCTCAGACTATTTCACGACTTTTTTTTCCAAGAACCATCTTGTAGACGAGAACAATTAATGATCGACCACAGCGATCCATCATTCTGTCCATTAGGAAATTGTTGTTCCGTTTTTATCTATCTCGCCCAATCTGAATTTCATCTAATGGCCATCTAAGTTTCTATAACAGACTATTTGAGAAAATTTTGCTTTCTTTAAGCTGACGTTGTTATTGTCGGTTTCTCATCTGTAATTTATAAGAGCTTATCAGGTGCCGATTGGTTGGAAAAGTTCTTATCACCACTGTAAATGTGGGTTCATACTGGCTAGATTCACCAACTATATTCACTTAACCAATTGATATGGCATGGTAAAATTATAATTCTCCAAGCATTTAAATTCTCAAATCTTGGGTTTTGTTCCCTCTTTTACTTTTCCAGTCATTCTTTTGTCATCGTCTCTTTTCTTACGTTTTCTCTCCTTTTTTTCTTCTTACGTTTTCTCTCCTTTTTTCTTCTTCTTACGTTTTCTCTCCTTTTTTATTCTTCTTACGTTTTCTCTTCTTTTTTTCTTCTTCTTACGTTTTCTCTCCTTTTTTTCTTCTTACGTTTTCTCTCCTTTTTTCTTCTTCTTACGTTTTCTCTTCTTTTTTTCTTCTTCTTACGTTTTCTCTTCTTTTTTTCTTCTTCTTACGTTTTCTCTTCTTTTTTTCTTCTTCTTACGTTTTCTCTCCTTTTTTCTTCTTCTTACGTTTTCTCTCCTTTTTTCTTCTTCTTACGTTTTCTCTTTTTTTTTTCTTCTTCTTACGTTTTCTCTTCTTTTTTTCTTCTTCTTACGTTTTCTCTTCTTTTTTTCTTCTTCTTACGTTTTCTCTTCTTTTTTTCTTCTTCTTACGTTTTCTCTTCTTTTTTTCTTCTTCTTACGTTTTCTCTTCTTTTTTTCTTCTTCTTACGTTTTCTCTTCTTTTTTTCTTCTTCTTACGTTTTCTCTTCTTTTTTTCTTCTTCTTACGTTTTCTATTCTTTTTTTCTTCTTCTTACGTTCTCTTTTTTTCTTCTTCTTACGTTCTCTTTTTTTCTTCTTCTTATGTTCTCTTTTTTTCTTCTTCTTATGTTCTCTCTTTTTTTCTTCTTATATTTTTTCTTCTCTGATCTTTTTTTCTCTTTCAAGCATTATCTTATTTTGCAAATTGAGAAACATGAATGATAGACAACAGTGATCAATTTTTTGTTTACAAGAAAAAATGTTCGATAACTTGTTCCACTCCAGAAAGTACCTGACTCCTTCTGACATGCTCAGTTAGATTAGACCCAAATCGAATATTGCTACCATTCAATCCTCACTTTCTAGATTTGACAGTTTAAAATTATTTACGCGACCTTGTTGGGCATTATTTTTCAACCCTACAGCATTTACCCTCCAGATTCAACAACGTAAGTCTGTCGTTAATCTATTGATATCTCCATGTCAAATAATCAGTCTATCTACATCCCTTCGATCCACTAGTTCAGAGTTTTACAGCTAAGAACCACCATGCCTCTTACATAGGTTCGAATCCTCTGAATTCCCTTCATATTACATTGGCAAGGACGACGATTCTTTCAGACAGCTTCTTCCCAAGAACCGCTACTTTGTGGAACAGTCTCCCACGTGGATGCTTCCGTGATCACTACAATCCTAACCCCTTAAAATACAGGTTTAACAGTTATATATCCTGCATGTCATCATAATCTACCCTTGTTACTACCTCCTCTTGTGTTCATACAACAACCTCAGTCAGTAATCCCTAGCTTAAGTGGCTCTTGTGTCGTGGATTGAGTGAACAACAGTAAAAAAAAAATGAGCTTTTATCTATCCCCACTTGGATTTCATTTCATAGTTATTTTGTTTCTTTAACAGGAAATTTAATGGTGGTGGCGGGATATTTTGTTTACTTAAAGTTGGCATTTTTTGTTATGAATTTCTCTTGACTCGGTTGATATCCCAACACCTGACATTTTGTTTGTTATCACTTTCTGTGCTTATTTTTTATTTAGTTAAAAATGGTGGATAATTAGAAAAACAGACTCGAGAGTACATCTGGTATGCTAGTAAAATTACCTAGTTTAGATATCTATGCTTTTTACATCAGCTTATCAAGTAGATTCCTATTCCAATCAGTTATAAGTATAAATTCAGTTACTTGTATAATCAACGCCAGTAACCGTGTTACAATTTGTTAGGCACATCGACGCAGTGTAATGGTTAACAAGCTTGTCTCACTGGAACCTATTACAACTGAGTTCGGTCCGCACTGGGTACTCTACATTTTTGGCTTTGTGCCACATATAAGCAGCGCTTTGAAAATCATAAACCCTGTTACAACTTGTTGGATTCTTTTAGTGAACCAGAGTATGCACTTTCAGTACTACCTTACTCAGAGATTGAACCAGAGTATGCACTTTCAGTACTACCTTACTCAGAGATTGAACCAGAGTATGCACTTTCAGTACTACCTTACTCAGAGATTGAACCAGAGTATGCACTTTCAGTACTACCTTACTCAGAGATTGAACCAGAGTATGCACTTTCAGTACTACCTTACTCAGAGATTGAACCAGAGTATGCACTTTCAGTACTACCTTACTCAGAGATTGAACCAGAGTATGCACTTTCAGTACTACCTTACTCAGAGATTGAACCAGAGTATGCACTTTCAGTACTACCTTACTCAGAGATTGAACCAGAGTATGCACTTTCAGTACTACCTTACTCAGAGATTGAACCAGAGTATGCACTTTCAGTACTACCTTACTCAGAGATTGAACCAGAGTATGCACTTTCAGTACTACCTTACTCAGAGATTGAACCAGAGTATGCACTTTCAGTACTACCTTACTCAGAGATTGAACCAGAGTATGCACTTTCAGTACTACCTTACTCAGAGATTGAACTCGCAACTGCCAGGGAACCAGTTATTTTGATTTTTGTTTAGTCTGCGCCGGATTTACCCTGACTGAAAAAAAACGATCAGTTTTTCTCTTACTATCTACAATGAGTGTTTTTTAATGGTTGATAAAGACATCTGCAATGCCGTAAAGGTCTTGTTTTGAACTCTTCAAAGGAGATTCAGAAATAGAGGCAATGATGAACCGAAAGAGTCCAAATAAAAAAAGAATACACAAATGGTACGCCAAAGCAAACGAGAAAGACAGGTGGGTTATCTCCTCAAAATACAACGAAATCTCATCTCCTCTCCTTCATTTAACTGATCTCATAAATTACAAAATTGAATACACGGTTATCTGCAAAAGGATGTTCTAAAAATGCAAATTACGAATTGTAGAAACTTAAAAAAAAACATAAATATCTAGGAAGTGTTCTAACTGAGGACATAAAGTGTGACACCAAGATCCGAAGATGCATTGGGATGGCCGAAGATGCATTTCAAAAGCTAAGTATTAAGAGACAAAAAAAGATATTTGTTAGAAATGAAGAAAGGGGTCCTGAAGCGTTACATGATATTTGTCCCCTTATATGGTAGCAAATGTTAGGCAGTCTCCTCAAAGAGGAAGAAAGGATTTGAAGCAACAGAAATTTGGTTCTACAGAAAGATGCTGAGGATACCATAGACCGAATATATGAGCAATGACAAGGTTTTCGAGAAAATGGAAACAAAGGAAGATTATATTTGACATCACAAATATTCAGCTGAAATTTCTGAAGCACGTAATAAGGAAGGGGGGTTTGGAAAATCTGATACTCACAGGACAGAGGGAAAGGAGGACAAAAAGCAGTGCGTAATATGCTTGATGGGTTTGAGCAAATGGATGGTAGTGGGGTTTTGGGGAAAAAACCAAAATTTATTAAGACTTACAAGGAACAGGAAAATGTGGAGGGTCATGATCGCCTACGTCTTGAAAGGACACTGCACATAAAAGAAAGTGAGACAGTACACTCATCTACCTAAAAAGATGGGTTAGTGGTTGAACTGTATAGTCGACAAAAAAATCAGGACTGTCCAGTTCACAAAATATCAGGTGATTAAATCCTTGTCGGGACTAGGGTCCAACAGGCAGGACACTTCCCATGTAGGACATTGTTACATTGAAGATTGTCTGAGACTGACAAAGAAAGATTGACAATAAAAGCTACAGCATAAAACTATCATAATAGTTTGAGGTCTTTAGCTAAGTTTTGGAGATTCATTTGTCTGCATTTTTCATTCTTTCAATTCGACAGAAATGTAGCTGCTAGGCATTTGACTAAGATCAAAGTGTATTATCTTTCCATCCGGAAAGAATAAATTGCATTTTCCCTTTCAACTGTGTCTGCCTTTGGACAGAGCACGCTCGTTTATGTCTCTGTCTCTGTGTATAGAACGCAACTGAAAAAATATGAAGTGTCCGGTCTCTAAAAACAGCTGTCCGCGAGGGTCTTCCTCTTGTCGCACTAACCGATGTCAGCGCAACCGATGGTTGCTGGGGCGTGGCTGTTTTTTTTAACCTGGTTCGGGTGCTTGTCTCCAGGTTCCCCACATTAAACTGACCTTGTGTCCAATCCTGCCAGTGTTGGCCCGTAAGTAAATGCTAAATGTAGTCGTTAATTTAAAACGTATTCATGGGGAGTGGAATGTAGGCATTATGGTCGGCCAAAAAGCTTTAAACTCTGTTCTTAACTGTTTGGATGTCGAAGGTAGAAAGTTGTCAATCATCATCACTGGAAGTAAATTTCGAGACCCTACCATTTGCCTCGGGATGTCTGCTGGTAGCTGTGTTTTGTCGCTGGTACAGATCAATCTTTCTGAAATATTGTTATCAAGAAAGACATATCAACTTCAACGAAGTGGGAGCATATGAGACATTGATTGGAGTGGCCAGACTGGTGGGAGTAATTATCGCATTTTATGATCTTCAGTACTCGGATTGAAATGTTTTAATGATAAGGCGTCTTGGTGATCCGAGGCGTGCTCCAGACCGGCAAATGTCTTTCGCGGTAGAACTGGTTGTTTCATCACAATGCGTCCGTTGCGCTGATATGTACGAGTCTGTGAAACGCACCTTCCGTCGATTTATAATGATACTATCAAAAAGTGTAAAAATGCGTTTCATATGCTTCAGGGACTGTCTAACCTTGAAAATCAGTTAACTTTTTAGCATCGTGTGTCTGTTGCTTGATAAAAAAAAATAAAGTGTTTCTGTGTTTATTAACCTTAATAAGAATGCTGATTTGTGGTAAGGCAGTCTATGACGATTTGATTATATTTATTTTACTTTTTCTTTTATCTGGTCGTTTGCTTCAAACACCATCTTAATATTAGAATTGCGGAAAAGCTATGTTGCCTTCGTCGGAATTCTGTAAGAGGTTGGTGATTGCTGCGAGTTAGTTTTGTGCTTCTTAGACTAGTCAGCCCAGACAGAATTAATGTAAATATAGTTTCATTTTTTCAAACTTATTTTTGTTTTCTCAATGTCCACCCAATACAAAGCTCAGTGCATGGCACGAAGTGTTCTAACGGAGGACATAAAGTGTGACACCGAGATCCGAAGATGCATTGGGATGGCCAAAGATGCATTTCAAAAGCTAAGTATTAAGAGACAAAAAAAGATATTTGTTAGAAATGAAGAAAGGGGTCCTGAAGCGTTACATGATATTTGTCCCCTTATATGGTAGCAAATGTTAGGCAGTCTCTTCAAAGAGGAAGAAAGGATTTGAAGCAACAGAAATTTGGTTCTACAGAAAGATGCTGAGGATACCATACACCAAATATATGAGCAATGACAAGGTTTTCGAGAAAATGGAAACCAAGGAAGATTATATTTAACATCACAAAGATTCAGCTGAAATTTCTGAAGCACGTAATAAGGAGAGTTTGGAAAATCTGATACCCACAGGACCGAATTGCGGAAAAGCTATATTGTCTTCGTCGGAATTCTACAAATGGTTGGCGATTGCTTCAAGTTAGGATTTTATGCTTCTTAGACTAGTCAACCCAAACGGAATTAATGCAAATATAGTTTCATTTTTTTCAAACTTATTTTTGTTTTCTCAATGTTCACCCAAAAACTGGGTCCCACCCATTCACAGTCAGGTTAGCCAAATGCAGACGACAATTCTACACCTGCAGCTTCCTCTCTCGCACTTCCCGTCTGTGGAACTCACTCCCGTATTCTTGCTGTCCTGACGGCTACGACCTCCAGAAATTTAAATGCAAAGTTAATACTCATCTACTAACCACTGGACTCTAGCTCTCTCCCCACCCCTGTATAACCTTCCCTTTCTCTCCGCCCATGTATCTGTCATTGCACCTGCTTTCTCAGCTTTCTATTGTTCCTTTCTAACTAGCTTGTACTCCTCACTCTTTTCTAATTAATCTTTTTACATTTATGTAGCCCCCTGCACATCAGTGGCGTTTCTGCCTTGCTCGGGGTGAAATGATTAAAAAAAAAAAAAATACAAAGCCCAATGCATGGCACGAATGGTAGACTTATGAGTAAGAAAGATTCTGGTGAGAAAAATAGTTTCCCCATTTAATTTTTATTTTCCCCTTGTAGGAACATAAGACCACGTGGTTTCTCTATGCTTATGTTCAGGGTTGGACAACGGATTCTATTGACAAACCTTTAATTAAAATTTGGGTTACCCATCATCAGCATGGCGCTTAGGCGTAAGTACAAAGTAATATCATATTTATTTTTTTAAAACCCCATATCTCTCCATGACCTAGCCTGTCACGACTCTCCACAGATTCCTTTTATCTATTATCTGCAAATTACCATGCATTCTTAAATATAATGGAGTGGTTTCCCGTTGCCTTATCTACGGTTTAAATTCAGTTTTCCTTCTCATAAACTTGTTGCCAATCAAGGCTAGAAATCCAAGTCTACTTTGCTATTTAATCCGTGTGTGAGGGGAGAAGGCATATTCATGCTTTCCTAAAGGTATTAGTGTGAAAGTGAATGCAACAGACCTGAATTACTTTTTTTATGTTGATGCTCCTTACACAATCCCACTGTATGATATACTGTTTGCAAAATAAAATGTACATGCGTTGTTTAGTATACGATCTTCTTTTCATCTTTTACACTAAGAGGAACCAAAATATTTTTATTCCATGAAAACTGTAATGGATTTCTAATAAGACTTTTACACTGTGCTTATTCTATTTAAAGAAAAACGTCAAGAAATTATTAAAAATATTTTGTAAGAAGCTAAAAGGGAAGCCTATCAAGTTAATTACAATTTGAAGATACTAAAATCAAGCAAGTACCAAAGTTTAAATATCTAGGAAGTATTTTAACGAAGGTCGGAAAGTGTAACGCCGAAATCTAAAATTTCATTAAGATAGCGAAAGTTGCCTTTTAAAAATTAAGCAAAGTATTAAGAAACAGAAAAATCTCATTAGAAACAAAAAAAAGATTACTGAACTCTTATGTAATATCAGTCCTCCTATATGGCAGTGAATGCTGGAGATGCCTTCCAAAGGCTAAGCAAAGTATTAAGAAACAGGAAAATCTCATTAGAAACAAAAAAAAAGATTACTGAACTCTTATGTAATATCAGTCCTCCTATATGGCCATGAATGCTGGAGATGCCTTCCAAAAGCTAAGCAAAGTATTAAGAAACAGGAAAATCTCATTAGAGACAAAGAAAAGGGTACTGAACTGTTATGTAATATCAGTCCTCCTATATGGCAGTGAATGCTTGAGATGCCTTCAAAAGGCTAAGCAAAGTATTAAGAAACAGGAAAATCTCATTAGAAACAAAGAAAAGGGTACTGAACTGCTATGTAATATCAATCCTCCTATATGGCAGTGAATGCTGGAGATGCCTTCAAAAGGCTAAGCAAAGTATTAAGAAACAGGAAAATCTCATTAGAAACAAAGAAAAGGGTACTGAACTGCTATGTAATATCAATCCTCCTATATGGCAGTGAATGCTTGAGATGCCTTCCAAAGGCTAAGCAAAGTATTAAGAAACAGGAAAATCTCATTAGAAACAAAGAAAAGGGTACTGAACTGTTATGTAATATCAGTCCTCCTATATGGCAGTGAATGCTTGAGACGCCTTCCAAAGGCTAAGCAAAGTATTAAGAAAAATAGGAAAATCTCATTAGAAACAAAGAAAAGAGTACTGACCTTTATGTTCCTATATAGCAGTAAATGCGAGACAATTTCCTCATCAACAGAAATGTTGTTCTATAGAAGTCTGTTGAACGTGAGCAAAGACGAAATTGAAAAAAAATGGCGACAAAGAGGGCACTTATTTTTAACATCAGAAAGACGTAAAATTTGACACTCACAGGACATATTAAAGACAAAATAGAGACAGAAAAACAACGCATAACCTCCCTAACGAGATGGTCAATGCTTGGCAGAGCAAGAATTAAGACAGACAGGGAAAATAAATTTTATTAAGAGCTACAAAGGGCAAGAAATTGTGGAGGGCCATAACTGCCCGTGCCCTAAAGCAGGGTTTACCAACCTGGGCGATTTTAACTGTGGGGTGGGCGACTGAAAATTTTGGTAGATGAAAGGATTTGTGTATTAAAAAGATATTTCAACAGATGTTACCCGAAAATAATATTCAAAGGAGATATGTAAAGAACCTGTATAAAAAAGAGGCTAATTGAGAATATGTGGGTCATATTCCTAGATAAAATATAAATATCGCTGCAAACAACGAATATTTTGGTATTTTCTATAGTTCTGATAATGGTCAATTCAAATAGTTCTCTGGAAGAATTTTTTTTTTTTCAAATATAAATCAGATACGGGAAGAACAAGAACAAAGTATTTGCTGAATTTTGATTAGTTGCTAGTAGTCGATATTCTTTATAATTACGAGCAAAAATTGTTTAAATTTTTGTTTTTGTCAAGACGTGCAACGCTAACCCTAACAATAGAACTATATACACAATAGTTCCATAGAGTGTATATATATATATATATATATATATCTTTTATGTGTCGTGTCGCTTGAAGAGCTAGGCAATCCACATCTGTCTTGCATAGCTCTTGATACATTTTGCCTTATTTCTCCCAAACCACGCTCTACCATTCATTTGATTAGACCCATCAAGTATGTTTCCTCGGTCGCTATCCATCCTGTGAGTATCAGATTTTCCAAGCCCTCCTTCCTCATTACGTGTCCCAGAAACTTCAGCTATCTCTTTTTGATATTAAGTATGTTTCCTTTTTGTTTCCATTGTTTCCAAAACCTCGTCATTGGTCGCATGTTCGGTTCATGATTTCCTCAGCATCCTTCTGTAGAACCACATCTCTGTTGCTTCGAATCAGTGTAATACGAGACTTTGATTGGAGTGGCCAGACTGGTGGGAGTAATTATCGCATTTTATGATCGTCAGTGCTCGGATTGAAATGTTTTCATGATAAGGCGTCTTCCACTTGGTTGGTGTTCCGAGGTGTGCTCCAGACCGACAATTGTCTTTCGCGGTAGAACTGGTTGTTTCATCACACACACACACACACACATATATATATATATATATATATATATATATATATATATATATATATATCTCAATGGTCAAGTTTGCTATCTTTAATACAGTAGCAGCAACCGTCGCATACTTCTGCGTTATTTTTTACCTCTTTTCGGTATTTTCTTTTATTTCATTGGAAATCAGCTTATGAACTAGTAACAAACTTTTACCAAAACATTTTGGTACACTTTTGAATGCTTACTATACAGGTGGGGATAAATTCTTCCATGTGAAGGTAGGCGATGACGTCAAAAAAGTTTGCGAGCCCCTGTTCTAAAGGGACACGGCACATTAGAAATAGCGAACAGACAAAATTTACTCAGAGCGACAAGGATTAGAAATTTGTGGACAGCCATGATCGCTTACGCCCTGAAGGGATACAGTACACTGAAGCAGTAGTTGCGAATTGCAATCTAGTAAAATTCAGAAGCAATTTTACATGATTCACAATCTTGGCAACGTCATCATTCGAAGAATTGAAAAAAGTAACAAATACTTATGTATATTAGTTTGCACAAAAGACGTCTAGTACTTTTGCTTTTTAAACAACATTACATCCTTGACAACTATTCTATAATGTAGTCTGGTTGCCAGGCGTAGGCTACTCTAATAACACTCATGTGCAGACTTGTAATATTTCGCCTATCTCTTTTTTTCTCTCTTTATCCTTTTCGGTACATCTCTCTCTCTCTCTCTCTCTCTATATATATATATATATATATAATAATTCGTTATTTACTGAAAACTGTTTTGTGGATCTTTTTATATTTTACTTGGCCACTTTCCAACGAGTTGAAATATATATTATCGGTGTAGGGTGGATCTTAAAAATCTTCATTCTTTATTTCCTTTTGTTGTAACCATTAAAGTATCAGGTGCAGATTCAAGAAACAGTCTTGTTTTCATGGCCATGTAAGTGTTTAAGGTATTCGCTATTGGATGATTGCCGTAAACGTAAGCCAATGCAAATATTTTAGCTCTTAGTCTGCACTTGGGACGCTTTGCCGAGGAATGCAAAAAAAAAAAAAAAAAAAAGTTACATTCACTTGTCGCATCTTTTTTTTTTTATTTCTGCTTTTTTATACAGTCTACCTTGGTTTAATATAATTGTTACCGCTGCTAATAATGGTGGTTTTCAAAATGGAGCTTAGATGTGGCACAAGGCCGAAAGTATGGGTCACCTGGTGAGGATCGAACTCTTTGCTCAGTTGTGATGGTTCTATCGAGACAAATTTTCTAACTAGTACATTACGCCAAGGTGTCAAAAAATGAATTCCTAAGTATGACTTAAATGTGGCACAAGGCTGAAAAAAGGAACACCCAGTGAGGATCGAACTCACTACTCAGTCGTAATTGAACTAGCGAGAAAAGCTTACTAAACATTACACCACATCAGTGCCCCTATATTTTTTCCGAAGCATAGCTTAAATGGAGAACTAGAACGGAAGCATAGGCACCCAGTTAGGATCTAAGTCACTATTCAGTCTTAATTGATGTAATGAGATAAGCTTGTTAACCATTACACCATGTCGAGGTGCTCACTGTTGGTGACAATGCTAGTAATTTGGAATTGAAAGATTGACATTTTTAAAAATTTGGCCATGTAGAAGGGAAATCACAATTTGAGATAAGTAAAACAAGATAATTCTATTTATCGGGTTGTTCTGTCCAATTTTATCTTGTATCTTACAAATGAAGTTATTAATACGTATAGAAATATTTAGCCATCAATATTATCTTCGTTACTTTCTAGAACTTCATACCATCTGTCAAGTTTATACACGCCACATTTGTAAAATTCTATCATAATTCATCACCCACAGGGACGGGGAGACGTTTTTGAACTATATTAAGACTGGAAAGTGAAAACTGGGCAGCTACCGCCCAATTACGTCAACGGTACGCCATTTTTAATGTACGTTGTGGTGCAGTGGATATCGGCTCGGAACGAGAAATCGGGGAGCCGAGTTCGAATTTGTTGAATTTACTTACGCGCAAGTACCCTTAGGAAAGGGTATTCACCCCGTCTCTTCCCTCCAGCTATGGGTCAAATAACGGGATAGAATGGTTTCTATAGTTTTTGTTGGTAAACAGTCTACCGAAGAAAGTAATGGCAACCTACCGTGGGAAAATTTCTTTGCCCAGTCAGTTATATCTCTTTCGAAACATGATTGCCCAAGCGTGTATCACGTATGACATTAACTGACTGACACCATTTTCGGTCTGATCTAGCTCTTGTAGAAGAAAAAAGGCAGCAGGAGGAGTCAGGTGTAAAAACTTAGGTTCTCCAAATGGTTCTGCAACTCCCTAAATGGTGATAATCCGAAGGTACAAGATCTAGAGTATATGGAGGACGAATAAAATTTTCCCAACCGAATTCCTTTAAAAGATATTTAGTTAGTCGTGAAGTGTGTAGACTGGAATTATCGTGATTGTAGTATTGCAACCTTTTGGTTGGATATGGATAGACGTCTTCTGTCCAAATCTGCTTTCAAACGAAGATCACCGTTGATTCTTTAATTATCGTCTAACAGTTCATAATGGAGGATTTCTTGATTATTCTGCCATACACGATTGATCTTCAGATGAAGTTCCTCGACTGATACACTGACGACGGCACAACATTATGGCGTAGGAACCTTTTGGCATCAAGCTTATCTCCCCACCCCACAAAAAAGGCATTTACTGTTGCCGTGTAAAATATGACTCGCAATAATTAGCACATTGTTAGCAATAGTCTGGGGGACGGGCTGTGGGCAACTCGACGTGGTGTAATGGTTAGCAAGCTTTTCTCACTAGACCTTATTATAAGTGAGTTCGATTCTCACTAGGTAACCACATACTTTCGGCTTTGTGCCACATCTAAGCGGCGCTTAGAAAATAAATTCTGGGGGAAAGGTTGTGCGGGACCCATTTTCCAACCATTAAAATTTTTCCAATCATTTTCAATTCGCGTAGGATTGTCATATGACTAGCATAAAGTTTATAAGTTCCCTAGCTGTAGTCGCAGGATTTGCTGTAAACGGTAGCTTCGAAATCATTTGACTAGTGTCTTTTTGAACGGCTTTCCCTTGGCTCGCTTTCTTGACTAAAAAAATTCAAGTTTTGAAACTAGAAAACTATTCCACCCTGAAAATCTTACTCAATACCCGATAAACGCGTTGGAGGAATTTACTTTTGACAGCTTACATTTACTTTGACACCATCACAAAACTCAGAGTAAAACATTTCTAATGTGTTCTTTAGTTGGGACGAACATCGGGGCAAGTCCGTAACTATTATGACTTCTTCTTCTTCTATGTGCCCTGTCCCTTCAGGACGTAGGCGATCATGGTTCTCCACGTCTCCCTATCCCTTGTGGCTCTTAGTATGTTTGCTCCTGTTACTCCTGACAACCCCCGTTCCGTCATCCACCTGATCAGGCCCCGCAAATATGTTATCCGCTGCCTTCCTCTGTCTCTCTTTCCTTCTATCTGGCCAGTTAGTATCAGGTTCTCCAGGCTCTCCTTCCTCATTGCATGTCCCAGGAACTTCAATTGTCTCTTCCTGATGCTCAGTATTAATTTCCTTTTTGTTGCCATTCTTTCCAACACCTCATCGTTGCTTGCATACTCAGTCCACGATATCCGCAGCATCCTTCTGTAGAACCACATTTCCACTGCTTCCAGTTTTGTAATGTTCTTATAAATTGAAAATAATACAAATTACTCATCGTAATATTAATAAGCAACATAAACAGAAAGTCAGTCAGTAAAGTGTTATAAAACAAAATAACTTGAGAGTCAAAGATCTGAAGGGATGGTCTGGTCAATATTAGTCTGATATCAAAGAAGACAGAATCAGCATTAAAGATTTCCAAAAGTCACCTAACTTACCTACCAAATATCGAGCGGACACTAACATCAAAGACTACCAAATTTCGTTCTCGTGTGACGTCGTTAGATGAACCCAGAAAGAGACGTTCATTAGACTTTGATGATTCGCCAAAGTCATTAGTGGAAAAATCAAATTAAACACATCACAATAGACCACATGCTGGCACTGAGAAAATATAGTGAAAGTCAGTAAACTGGGTGTTTGGGTTCCACATACTTTTACCGAAAAGAATTACTTGAGAAGGCTTAGCCATTGCGTCAGATATTCTATCGTACATATATATGGCACATCCTATTCCCTTCCGACTTCAAAGCCTTCATCTTTGTTGTCGTTTTATTTTATTTGTATCAGAAATATGTATTTATATGGTTGTTTATTTTATTTTTTGCTTCAATTAGTTCCCTTTATCAGTCAAGTGCCATACATGATACACGCTTGAGCGATCATGTCTCGGAAGAAGCATTACTGACTGGGCAGAAGATTTTCTCGCAGAAGTTTGCCATTGCTTTCTGCGGTAGACCGGTTCCCAACCAAAGCTATAGAACCCAATCTTGCTATTTAACCCATAACTGGAAGGAGAAAAGACGTATTAATACCTTTCCCAAAGCTAATTGCGCGTAAGTGAATGAAACAAACTCAACTGGAATTCAAACTCGGCTCCAGTTTCTCGTTCCAAGTCGATATCCACCGCATTACAACGCACAAACAGTAAGTACTTGAATAGATTTTGTTCAATATTTTCACTTAAAAAAATCTGTTCGATCTAACCTGTTATAGTACGGCATAAAGCCGAAACTGTCGAGCAACTAATGAGGATAGAACCCACTATCCAGTCGTAATTAATCTAGCGAGACAAGCTTGTTAGCCATTACACCATGTCAAAGTACTCCCCCCCCCAACCCACTCTCGCAGATATTCGTATTTTTGTCACATGATGATTTTAGATGTAGAACAATGTCGAAAGAATGGGGCACCCAGTAAGGATTGACCTGGCTATTCAGTCGTAACTGATTTCACAAGATGTTTCCTGACCATTACCCACGTCGATGTGCCCCGAAATGATTTTCTAAACATTTTACATTTTCAAATGCTATGCCCATTCAGTAGGTAGGCGGTCATTACTCACCACAGCTTCCTTTGTCTTTATATTCTATATTTTGTCTTACTATCTTGGGAAAATAGGGAGTGGTTTCTTGTTTCTAACCATCCGCGATTTGGAATTCAGAGTAGACCTTAAACAGCTTGTCACCCAAGGCTAGATAGCCAAGTCTACCCTGCTATTTAATCTATAGTTAGGATAGAATTCATTAATGCGAAAGTCAACGTAATCATTTAAACTTGACTTCTTGATCCCACTTTCTGCACAGATAATCGTTACAATAGCTGCACAGCATTTGTAAATATCTTTCTATTTTAAATATGTAGGTCAAAAGATACAGAATCTTTTCTCATCCGATTGTAAATACTTAGGGTGTGTCTGTGCCTACGTTTCTCTTTGCATTAACTCTAATAATGTTTTTTTTTTAATAAATATATTACACCCATCGATGTCGCTGATAATGTTATCTAATTGACATGAACTGATCGATATTTAATACGGTTTTCGAGAGAAGTTGTTTAAGAAAAATAATTCTATATTTCAAACGCTGATGCAACGGTATATGAATGCACCTCCAAAACACTCGATGACCAAAGTGTTATATATCGACAAACAACAAACACGCATATATATAAAAATATAAAGTTATATTTTTATTAATGACGATGAACCGTGTAGCATAGGGAACAGAGAATTGAGAGAGCGCGCTTCTAATGGGTTGACGGGAGTGTAGTCTTATCTGTTGTGTCTCTCTCTTCACCGGCCGATCTCTGTTGCTCCTCTACTGGCGAATCCGTGTGCCGAGGTCTTTTTATAATCTTCCAGAACCGGGACTTTTTCTTCCGGTTTTGCCTCGCCCACGCACGCCCACGTAATTCTCAGAGACACCTGTTCTGTTTGCCTCTGTAGTTATTTCCGCTGCTGCCGGAAATAAGGTCAAACGACATCCGTTCCTTTCAACGACCGGAAACACCCTCGCTTGCATCAGCCTTCCTCGGGTGGGGCCAGATTGTTATATTACAAAAGCTTTGCAACTGAACCTCTTCTGATGATACAACGGTATATGGGTGTGCCTCCAAATCATCGATGACCAGAGCTTGGTAGCAGATCTCTCCCCAGACTTAACTCTAGCAGCTCAGTGGAGAAAAAATGGGTGTTCGCATTCAATACTTCAAAGACCAAACTAGTGACCTTCCGCCATCACCGATCGCACCCTGAACTTTCACCAATCGCGATGAACAGATGCTTTCTTAAAGAGGCCCCGTGCCATAAACGCCATTTGGGACTTAAGCCAGACCTTAAGTGGATACGTACAATCCATCGCTAAAGATTCTGGGGAAAATGATCGGTTCCCTGTATCGCTCCTGTAAGTATTTGTTGTGGCGAATCTTCGTCGCCAACTTGTTGTGACCTGTTTGGGCCAGGAAACAAGAAGGTAGGTTCAAAAAGGGTATTAGAATAATAGAAAATATATACAAGTAAGAGTGTTACTAGTCAGCAAAATAGAAGTGTTCGGACTAACACTTGTATTTAGTCGTAAGGCAGTCTAGAGACTGCCGAGACGCAGCGTATAGTTACGCTGCGTCTCGACTGTCTCTAGACTGCCTCTAGACTGTCTCTAGGCTGCCTTATCACAGCTGCCTCCCCGGAATTCACCCAGGTTAGTCTTTATTGACAGAAGAGTTCGTTCCTTTAGAATAGGGCACTATAACAGTATTTCACCCACCTGCTATCCCCTAACTTTGCAAGAGACAGATCAGATCGAAAACGGAGTACTGCTGCCATATATGGGCTTTAGCTGCCCAATCTTCTGTTTCGGTAGTCCAAAAGTGACGTAGCGTACTTATAGGTGACTAATTACTTTGCATTCTACAAGCCCTCTCTCACAGATGAGACAATACAAGCCTCTCGGTGTTCTATCGCTATTCCATGGAGAGTGTTTAGATGAACTACACTCTTTAGTTCCACCAATCCTACTATGAGAAGCACATTGTAGCGAACCACCCTCATTCCCTTCATAACCCCACTCAAGTAGCTTTTAACTCCGAACTGCTGCCTTGTGAAACACTCTCAAGAGGCTGCTTTCTCGATCATTAAAATCTGTTCATGGGCACTTCGAGGTGGTGTAATGGTTAGCAAGCTTGTCTAGTTAGAATCCTTACAATTGAGTAGTGAGTTTGATCCTCACTGGGTGTCCCATACTTTCAGCCTTGTGCCACAACTAAGCTGCGCTTAGAAAATGACTATTACAACTTGTTTATATCTGCAGTTAACAGTTGTTTTTCAAACTTATCTGCATAACAAATTGTCTTTTGTGGTCCCAGGGCCTTGTAGAGGTTAAATGCAAATGTTTAAAAAAAAGAAGAAAAAGAATTAAAACTTCAGAATCAAGTTATCAGTTTAGTTTTTGTGATCCATCATGCGTCAGATATTCGCATAAACATATATTTTATGGTTTAATGAGTTTTATTTCACGTGTTCCAGAAACAGTAAACCCCAATTCATGTGTGTCTAAAAAGAAAAGCTGCATATGAAAAATGAACTGGCAAATCAATAAATTTATTGATCATATATCAAGATTGTCTACAAAATGTTTTTATCATTTCACAGCAAGGAAGGCGATTATGCCATTAGGACACAATTGGGAAGGGAAGAGAATGAGAAGACTTTAGTTAGGAGTAAAAAAAAAAAAAAAAAACAGGGTTCAGGGAGACATAAAATGTGGATAAGGCGTTGCATTTAAATTTTTGAAGATTGTCGTTATCGTGAAAAGCGGACGTGCGTTGTGATCCAGTGGATATCAGCTCGGAATAAGAAATCGACGAGCCGATTTCGAATTCCAGTTGAATTTCTTACATCAACAACCCCCTCGTCGATGGCAAGGGGTCATCGATGGCCTATGCTCCACTGGAAGCGATGGGGGTTTAGGTGGCTATCAGGGAAACAAGAAATTGGAAAAGAGTTCCACAGATAAGAATAGAAACAATGGGAATAGAACATGCGATTGCATCTACCTAGTTCAACAGAAAAACGTAGTTGCCAATCTAGTAGCACGCTTGACTTCCTGCAGTCAAAGTTGAAAAGTTAATGTGATCAATTTCAATGAGACTATTTGTAGAGAAGACAGAGGGAAGCCATGTCACGTCGGTGAGAAAGTGACTGAAGTCGAAAGGACAGGTCAGGATTCGTTACATTACAGATTATTCTTTTAATTATATATCGAGATGTATCAAGAATCCATGGATGTTCCAAGAAGTAGGACTCTGGATAAATTATAATCCGGATTAGGAATAGAATCAGTGATGTGACATACCCTGAATCCACCATGAAAACTTCATTATGTGGAGGTAATAAATGCTAAACACTTCAACTACTTCGGTGTATTAATCCGTTATAACAGATTTAGTATAGAAGATAAGAAAATTGAACATTCTAGAAATAGTTTTGCACAATACCGCAACTTGCTACACAACCAATACATTAACTTAAAAATCGAGTTAAGTTCTTAGTCTCACCAGACCGAGTTTCATATTGACGTCATGCATGGCGCCAAACTCGTTCAGAAATATAAAAACTATCAGCTGTGTATAATCGCTTTCACAGTTCAATGAGTAAAAATAGCTTCGACAGAGTAAAGTGAGTAGGTCTTGGTGACGATCATACTTTTTCAGACCTCCATGGTCTGACGGTAAAGAATCACAAAGAATTGTGTCAAAGAACAGAAGCTACATTACTTGAGAGACTTTCAATAGCAACAACTAAAATTGTTAGCACGTGTAACTCGACAAGAAAATATGACATAAAACGTTGACGTTCCACACGCAACTTCTACTCCAACAGTTTCTTTTCTCGCACTTCCCGACTGTGGAATTCTCTTCCACATGACTGCTTCCCCGAATCTCCAGGAGTTTAAATGTAAGGTCAATAGACACCTCCTAACACACTAACTTCCATTCTTTCAAACACTCTTCCCACCCACCCAACTATCTATCACCCCACTTCTGACATTTCCTATATTTAACCACTCTTCCTATTTACCTCCCCCTATGTAGCCCCAAGCGCAATAGTGGCAGTGGAATGCCTTGCTTGGGGTGAAATGATTAAAAAAAAAAAAACTACTTCAAACAAAGTGTTAGGAAGGAAGCCATCATCAACACTGGAAACCACAATAACAGTAACTGGAATAGAAGAATTTATGCGTGTGGACATTCATACACTTTACCATCTAAAAGATTTCTCAGTCATTTATTTAAAAATTGTCCATCGTTTTAATACACTTGACACGCGTACATACATACATACATACATACATACATATGCAAAATATTCTACACCCATACATTTATAAATAATTACACTGGTTAACACTTTTTTGTTTTTTTTAGCTAGTTTGATGACGCTGATTCAGAAAATGATCTTAGATTTTCGTGGTTAGCTGTACTGAAATTGGTTATTTTTGGAAAAAAGATCAATTTACGATCTTGGCTGATCGCAACATTTAGTTAATAATGGCCGTAGAAGCCTATCAATTTTCAGGTAAGCCGTGAAATTTTTGTCAGCCACCTATTTTTATATAAAAGATGTGTTTCTGAGTCAAAAATTTTAAGATAAAAAAGTACCGAATTTTTCCAATGTATCGCCAAAATTCAAATTAACTGATAAATTTTATGAGTCATACACTTTAGTAGTAATACGCTAATATGAGTATTTAAGTTCATTTTTATATAGACATCTAGATAAATTTCCGGATAATTGCGACGATGTGACTGATGAGCAAGGAGAACGATTCCATCAGGGTATCAAAATAATGAAAGAGCGCTACCAGGGATGGTGGGACAAACTAAAGATGGCGGACTACTGTTGGTGTATCTAAATGGACTTGATTAACATTGAACAGCAACCAAGAAGGAGAATTTTTTTTTACTATAGTTCTTATGTTCACGAAAACTGGTGTTAGTTTAATAAATGATTCCATAAAAATACTTGTTGGTATATTCAATCCTGTTACTTTTAAAAAACTAGGGTTCTGATTGTTATTGAAAAAAATAGTATTTCTCAATTAGCAGACCAATATTGGTTTAAATATGAATTGAGGTTTCTATGATTTTACTTTGAGAAATGCTGCCATCGGCCCAAATTATATATACGGAAAACAAATGAAAAAATGCTTTTTTCCCCTCAAAATGGGGTATTTCTGTACAGTAAAAATGGTAGCAAACCAAGAAAAACTAGTCATTTTCAGGATTCACTGCCCTCATCTTTATTAAAAAAATGATGTTTAGTGTCTCGACACAATTTCAATTTTTGTTTTGTTTTTACCAGTGTTACATATTGCTTTGATACACGGGAGACATCTGACCAATAAGAATCAATCACAATATAGCAATGAAGTTTAAAAAATCATTTTTACTTCGATCTCTGAAGAACCTTTTGTAAAAGTGAAGCATATTAGTTTGAGACACGTTTTCTACTTTGTTCTTTATTTTAAACTCTGTTTTTGTGGGGTTCCGATTCATATGTTGAAGTCTCTCTGTCTCTCTATATACATATATAGTAAAGAACAAAGTAGGTACGTATCTCAAGCATTTGTGTGTGTGGGAGTGTGTGTCAATATTCTTATAAGGTAATGTTTTATTTATACACTGCTCCAAAAAATTAGAGGAACACTTCGAAAACACATTAGATCTAAACAGGGAAAAATGATCTTGAATATCTTTCCTGATAAGTAGGTGATGTATTAGTAACATAAATGATGCCACATAATTTGATAGAAATGAAAACGATCACCCTATAGAGGGGGGAAATTAAAGACACCCCAAAAAATTAAAATGAAAAAATGATGCAGCAGACTGGTCCATTTTGCCAAAATGTCATTTAGAAACTCAAAATGATTCTCAGTAGTTTGTGTGGGCCCCCACGTGTTTGTAAACATGCCTGACGACGTTGGGGTATGTTCCTAGTAAGACGACGGATGGTGTCTTGGGGGAATCTCCTCCCAGATCTGAACCAGGGCATCACTGAGCTCCTGAACAGTCTGAGAGGCAATCTGGCGGTACCGGATGGGCCTAAACATAATGTTTCAGTGTTGTTCTATTAAGTTTAGGTCAGGTGAACGTGGGGGCCAGTCAATGGTATCAATTCTTCAATCCTCCAGGAACTGCCTGCATACTCTAGTCACATGAGGTCGGGCATTGTCGCGGACCAGGAGGAACTCAGGTCCTACTGCACCAGCGTAGGTTCTGACGATTGGTCCAAAGATTTCATCCCGATACCTAATAGCCATTATCTAACCTGTACAGGCTTGAGCGCCCATCCAGGGATATGTCTCCCTAGACCATTACTGACCCACCACCAAACCGGTCATGCTGAATGATGATGCAGGCAGCATAACGTTCTCCACGGCATCTCCAGACCATTTCACGTCTGTCGCATGTGCTAGATTGAACCTGCTCTCTTCGATGAAGATCAGAAGGCGCTAGTAGCGTAGTTGCCAATTCTGGTGATCTATGGCAAATGCCAATCTAGCTCTACGGTGCTGGGCAGTGAGCATAGGGCTTCCTACAGAACGCCAGGCCCTCAGGCCACCCTCATGGAGCCTGTTTCTGATTGTTTGGTCAGAAACATTAACACCAGTGGCCTGCTGGAGTTCATTTTGTAGGGCTCTGGCAGTGCTCATCCTGTTCCTCCTTGCTCAAAGTCACAGATGCCGATCCTGCTGCGGGTTTAAGGATCTTCTACGGCCCTGTCCAGCTCTCCTGGAATAACTACCTGTCTCCTGGAATCTCTTCCATGCTCTTGAGACTGTTCTGGGAGACACAGCAAACCTTCTTGCAGCGGCACGTATTGATGTGCCATCCTGGAGGAGTTGCACTACTTGTGCAACCTCTGTAGCGTCCAGCTATCGCTCCATGCTATCAAGAGATGTTGATCCAAGACAAATGAAAAACTACAGCAGTAGAAAGTCAGTCAGTAAAAAATCAATCAAAAGAGATGAGAAGGGATAAGTATCAGTGGCCTCAACCGTTCCTGTTTTGGGGGCGTGCCTCATTGTTGTCCCTCTGAAGCACCTGTTGTTAATTTCATTAACAAAACAGCTGAAACTGATTAACAACCCCCTCTGCTACTTAACTGACAAGATCAATATCCCAAACGTTTGACTGATAGGTTGCTATCAGTTAGTTAAGTGCCATACGTGATACACGCTTGGGCGATCATGTCTCTTTCGAGACATGACTGACTGTGCAGAAGATTATCCCGCAGTAGGTTGCCATTGCTTTCTGCGGTAGACTGGTTGCCGACCAAGGCTATAGAACCCAATCTGTCCTGTTATTTAACCCATAACTGGAGAGAAGAGACAGATTAATACCTTTCCCAAGGGTATTTGCGCGTAAGTGAATGCAATGAATTCAGTTGGAATTCGAACTCGACTCCCTGAATTCTCGTTCCGAGCCGATATCCAATGCACCACAATGCACATCCGTCCACTTAGCAACATAGGTTGCTATACTCTGATTAAAGTGTTCCTCTAATTTTTTTTTGAGCTATATATATATATAAAGTTTTCGATATGAAGTTTATGTATCTTGTCTTTGTGGGGACACGTCCTGTCCATCGTTGCAATTTGTCCTTGTATATTTTATTCTCACCTCTCTACCATTTTTAAGACTCTAACCTGATAACACCCGGAAAAAATAATTTCTGGGTCATACCACCTGTCTTCCTGTGGTTGCTTTTTTTAATGTTCTGATTAAATTAAACCATTTGATTTTTTTTTTTTTTTTTCTGAAGAGATGGGTACTAAAAACTTACCCGTCGAAATAAATTATAGTTTATAACCACTTTAGATGATGTGCTGAGTTTTCTTTTATGTATAACATATTGCTCTGGATAATATCCATTAAGATAGATCTATCTCATTAATATTTTATATTAAATAGGTATTTCGGGATTATTCTCTCCGTTTACGGATTTGACATCACACACACACACACTCACACACATATATATCCGAGTGAGTATAGAATGAGGAGAGAAAAAAGAAAAAAAATTTCCGTCCAAAACCTTAATTTAAAACAGTGCTCGATATATGATGTATAGAGCAGTGAATATTTATTATAAATTATGTTTTAGAACATGTACATAATTTCTTCTATATATGTCCGCTTCCCTACAATCATATGTTTGTTTCAGTGTTTGGATTTAAACACTTCTTAGGGAGAAATAAAGGTTTGGAATCATTCTCTGTTTACATTTAATTCGTTGTTGTGGGGGTTGGTTGGGGTTATTGGTAATTAAGTGAATGTCTCGTTTTGATCGTGAGACTTTTGGGGAATTGGGTGTGTAAGTGTGAAATTGTTGATTAATGGTATTATCTGTTGGAATGTATGCTTTATCTTTTTATCGTTTGGGTATATCTTTTGGTTAGGATTTCTAAGAGTGCACTGTTGAGTGGTCATTTGTATGGTTGGCTATCATTTAATTGGTTGATGTCTACTGTTAGTGGACCTAATTCATGTATTTACTTTGATCCTGTGTCTAGGTTTTCATAGACGTGATAAGGGTGGGGTTGTTTTTTCTTTCCAATTTAGTTTTTTTCGGTAATATATATATATATATATATATATATATATATATATCCGAGTGAGTATAGAATGAGAGAAAAAAGAAAAAAATTTTCCGTCCAAAACATTAATTTAAAACAGTGCTCGATATATGCTGTATAGAGCAGTGAATATTTAGGATATATAGAAGAAATTATGTACATGTTCTAAAACATAATATATATATATATATATATATATATATATATATATATAACCAAGTTGCGTCAAATGACGAACAATAGTTTGTTCGAATTTTTGCAATATTCTTAGTCGCGGCTCAGTGCCATAACTATTGTGATGGCCGGAGGTTTTTAGTTTTAATGTTCTCTTATCTTATCACTTGTTTTCATCAGACACTCCTACGAAATATCTTTAATGACAAAAGTAAAATTATCGACTGAATGTGTTCGACATTGTGAGAACTAGGTTTTCGAGTGTCGCCTTTTATAGTTATTCTTTAACTGGTTCCACGTGACAGCTTTCGAAGAGACGATGTAAGACTAATCCAATTCGAGAGCCTTGAAAACATAAACCATTCATTGCAACAATTTTAAATAGGGGAAGAAAAAAAATAAAGACATGGGTTTTTAGGCTAAGGTATAATTTCACGTCGGCGAGGAGTGTCTGAACAATACCGAGTCACAATATGACCAGCATTTTCGTGTCCAACTAAACTAAAACTTCACACAGCGCAAACGAAAAACATACCTACCCACACGTCCACCCGAACAAAATGTGGCACAAAGCCGAGTTTTAAGTGGGTGTCCTACGCGTACATGAGACTAGACAAGATTGCTTAAGCACCATGGATTAACCCTCGCTCCCTGTCGAAGGAGAGTTATAGCACCCATGGATATGAGTACATATTTTAACTCAAATTGGGTTCTACTATTAAAAGAAAATAAACAAATAAATAAAATAAACTTTGTAGCACAGCTTTCCTGTCATCTTATTCCCTTGGACTTCATTCTTAGAAAATGGTTTACTTAATCGTATATTCTGAGTCGGAACACTAAATTTATTGCCTTTTTAAACTATTAAGTTTATTCAACTACAGATGTGCCATTTTGTTCTACCGTCTTTTACACAACTTCATGATTTTGGTGATATTTTTTTTTTTTTTTTTTTAATCATTTCACCCCGAGCAAGGCAGAAACGCCACTGATGTGCAGGGGGTTACACAAATGTAGAAAGATTAATTAGAAAAGAGTGAGGAGTACAAGCTAGTTAGAAAGGAACAATAGAAAGCTGAGAAAGCAGGTGCAATGACAGATACATGGGCGGAGAGAACGTGAAGATTATACAGGGGAGGGGAGAGAGCTAGAGTCCAGTGGTTAGTAGGTGAGTATTAACTTTGCATTTAAATTTCTGGAGGTCGTAGCCGTCAGGAAAGCAAGAATACGGGAGTGAGTTCCACAGGCGGGAAGTGCGAGAGAAGAAGCTGCAGGAGTAGAATTGTCGTCTGCGTTTGGCTAACCTGACTGTGAATGGGTGGGACCCAGTTGCCAGTCTGGTTGCACGGGTAAACACCTGTTGAGGAGGCATCAGTGACTTAAGTTCATCCGAGCAGAAGCCATGAAAGTATTTATAGAAGAGACAGAGGGAGGCCACATTTCGACGATGGGAAAGTGGCTGCAGACGAGTCGCCAGATCAGTACCTATCACATTACAGACTCTCCTTTGGAGCTTGTCAAGAACACTGAGGAGAACGGCAGGGGCACCTGACCATAAATGGCAGCAGTACTCCATGCACGGACGGATGGTTGACTTCTAGTTGATGAACTGGGCTCAGTAATTTTTACAAGCAGAGGTTCAAAACGTTTTTATTTATTTTTTTTTTTCGTCATCACCCACTTTTCACGTGGATAATTTTTTCAACTGTCCACCTGTATAGTATTCAAAAGCATACCCAAATCGTTTGTTACTGGTTCATAAACTGACTTTATAATATATCACAAAAACTACTCATTAGGTTTCTACAGCCATAGATGAAAACATTATAAATTCTTTTAATTTTAAAAATTGCGCGTTCGAAAATTCCCCGTTACGTAAGCGTACTTTTAAAAAAGACGGTAAAATAAGTTATTGCAAATCGCCTGAAGACACAATATGGTAGAAACCCAGGTCGCGTAATAACTCGTTTATAAATGAACACACACACACACACACACACACACACACACACACACACACACACACACACACACACACACACACACACAAAGGAGGTAACAAATAACGCTAACATGTCACTACATGTTCACGTTATTTGTTACCTCCTCCTACTACTACTACTGTTGCATTAAAGAACAAACAAAAACAAACTTAACTATTGAAAATTAAAATACATATATATGTATATATTGTTTAATTACTTAGTTTTTGGTCATAAGAAAATTAGACCAGCGCACATTTGTATTAAAGTGTTCAATACAATTATATTGTATAACTTTTGAATTTTCTTCATTTGTAAACGAGTTATTACGCGACCTGGGTTTCTACTATGTGGTGTCTTCAGGCCATTTGCAATCACTGGTAGAAACCTAGGTTGCGTAATAACTCGTTTACAAATGAAGAATATATATAGGGCCAAAATTACTTTTATAGTTTATATTCATCGGGGTTTTCATTTTTAAAGTTGTTGATTTATTCCCCACTCTCCAGACAAATTGTATATATGGGATTTTTAAAGGTTTCATAGTCTTTGAGGTTTTTTCCCGTCTGTGGAACTCCCTTCCACAAGTCTGCTTTCCCGACAGTTACAATCTCCAGGTGTTTAAATGTAGGGTCAATAGACACCTCCTATCACACTAACTCCCAACTATTCTCACAACACTCTCATCTACCCAACCCTCATTCTCGGTATCCTCACCCGCCTATCACCCACCCTCTGTTATTTCCTATATTTAACCAGCCTTTCTCCACTCTACGTAGCCCCCTGCACAGTAGTGGCAGTGACATGCCTTGCTCGGGGTGAAACGCTTATAAAAAAAAAAAAAAGTTGTAGTAAGAATGATAAGAATGTAATGTCTTTGTGCAAGGATTATTGCATAGCCTGCTTGGGTCAGCGATTGTGGTAGCTAAGTTATTTTAAGACAGATGAAGACCAGCCATCCCTTATGCTTGTGCTACTTTTTTTTTCTTTTTTGTATTTAAACAAGAATTAATATCAATTTTATAGTTCGAATTAGCGTTGCAAGTGTTGAAAAAAATGTTAACCGCTTTTTGCTCAGGATTTTGATATCGGCTCGGAACGAGAAATCGGAGATACTAGTTCGAATTCTTATTAAATTAATTCCATTTACTGACGCACATTTACCTTTGGGGAAACTAATTAATCCGGTTTCTCCCTCCAGCTATAGAGTAAATAGCAGAACAGATCGGGTTCTATAGCCTTGGTTGGCAACCAGTCTACCGTAAAAGGTAATGGCAACCTATTGCAGAAAAATCTTTTGCTCAGTCACTCATGTTTCTTTCGAGACATGATTGTCCAAGTGTGTATCACGTATGGCACTTAATTGACTGTACTAGAAAGTAACATAAATTCAACGAATATTTTTTTCTTGTATTCTTTTATCTGATTTCTATGCGAAAAAATGTTAGTTCGTTTGAAGAACAATTCCAATGTTAGTGACACTTCTCAAAATTATAGAAAATATCAAAGTATTCCTTGTTTGTGGGAATATTTGTAACTCGGAATGTGACCCACTTGTTCTGTTTGTTTTTCCCTTCAGATTCTTTGCATATCTCTTTTGACTTTCCTTTTCGAGTAGCATTTATTGAAATACCTTTTTTTTTATACTCAAAATCTTCTATTGCGCACCCAAAATGTCTAATTGCTCGCCATTTATTGGTCAGTTATCAATTGCCACCAACAGTTGATATAAGCCATGTTGGTAAACCCTGTTCTACAACAATGTTTTCTAGCATTTTTTTTACTGAACAACACACTTGAACCCATAGTTAAACCTCCGCGCTTCACTCAAGTCATTACAAAATAAAAGAAAAAAAAAGAATTTTTCTGGTTTATTTATTAACACATACAAAAATATACATCATAATTTGTAATAAAAAGAAAAAATGATAAAAGAAAAAAGGTTATACTTATTGTTCTGTTTGTTATAGTTTTGCATTTAAGATGTCCGAGTTTGGCTTATATACATTTTTTTAAAGAAAAAAATGATTGTGTGTGAAAAAAGGACAATAAGACATTAAAAAAAAAACGATCATATAGATCGTGAAACGACCCGTGCCCTTTGTGCTTACATGAGAAATTGTATATAATCAGAAGTATGAAATCTATGCAAAATAAAAATTCATGCCCCCCACCACCAAAAAAAATTTTTTTTAAATAAATTATATATATGTGATAGGAGGTGTCTATTGACCCTACATTTAAACACCTGGAGATTGTAACTGTCGGGAAAGCAGACTTGTGGAAGGGAGTTCCACAGGCGGGAAAAAACCTCAAAGACTATGAAACCTTTAAAAATCCCATATATACAATTTGTCTGGAGAGTGGGGAATAAATCAACAACTTTAAAAATGAAAACCCCGATGAAAATAAAAAGGCGAGTTAAATACAGTTTTCCTTTTGACAAAAGGAAAACTGTATTTAACTCGCCTACGCGTTTCGTCCTGTGATGGACTTTATCAAGGCAAAAAGATGAAATGAGCTTTATTCCAAATTACATATCTATAAACAAACAGTGTTGGCAACTATAAAAACGCTCACAAATCATTCAAAAAGATTAAGAGAATATTTTAGTTTTAGATCTCCTTCCTGTGTAGTGCAATGTCACGAGATGTTAAAATGAAGGGAATTCAACTGTTTTCCTTGGACTTTTTATTATGTATGTTAGTCTGTTTCAGTATCATTTCCATAAGCAAAGGTGAGATTGGGAAAAAAACCGGGGCGCAAATTTATATTTTGGTAGAACTGGGTGACGGTGCTTTCGAGAACTTTCCTTCTGAACAAATTGCTTACTCTTTTTATTAGTGTGGCATTTTTTAAATCGAAATTGTGGTCGAATTTATTTCTGTGAATCACTAATGCATTCGTTAGATTATTATTAGTGATGTCTCTTGTTTTCATATATATATATATATATATATTTTTTTTTAAAATATTTCTACATGTTTCTCCGATATACATAGAGGAACAATTTTGGCAATTTATTTTGTATATACTAGCTTGTTCATCATGATTTCGTTTTTTTTTTGTTGTTTTTTAGATCTGACAATGTCCATAATAGTTTTCCAGGCAGTTGTTACTATGTGTGTTTTTCTTTTTTTTTTTTTTTTTAAAGATTGTTTTGGGTAGTAGATGTAAGGGAGTTGGCGGGTATTAGAATGTACCTGTTATTGTTTAGATTATTATTGTTAACAGTGTTGTTTTGTTGTGGTTGTATATGTTATGTGCCTTTCTTTTTGCATTGTGAATAAAGTGATACGGGTACTGTAAGTTTTTGAATGTACTTTCTATGTATTTTTCTTCTTTTGTTAAATGTTGTGAGCTGCAGATTCTTAGTGCTCTAATGTGTGTGTATGTATGCATGTATGTATATATATATATATATATATATATATAACATGGCTCTATTCATGGATGTACGTTGTGGGGCAGTGGATACCGACAAATCAGGGAGCCGAGTTCGAATTTCAGTTGAATTCCTTGCATTCACTTACGCACAAATACCCTTGGGGAAAGGTATTAATCCGTCTCTTTCTCCCAGTTATGGGTCAAATAACAGGACAGATTGGGTTCTATAGCCTTGGTTGGCAACCAGTCTGCCGCAGAAAGTAATGGCAACCTACTGCCGGATAATCTTCTGCCCAGTCAGTCATGTGTCTTTTGAGACATGATCACCGAAGCGTGTATCACGCATAGCACTTAACTGACTGATTCCAACACCAAATAGACTTTAAAAAAATAGTTGGCTGATTTTGTTCAGCGGCATATCAACCTCTATTTGTTATTTAATGCCGAAATCTAAATGTTTGGTTGGTTGATTTTGTTTAGTGGTATATCAACCGTTATTTAATGCCGAAATCTAAATAATTTGAACCTGGTTGTATGTGTTTTTTAACTACAGATAAAATTGATTGTTGGTCATTTTATTATAGATACATATGGTTTATTTTTTATACCAAAATTTATAGCTGATATTTTTACTACAAATTGTATTTTTATACTTTCATTGTATTTCGTCCCGGTGGACCTCTATTTGCCCATAACTGGGACCATAACAAGTGCTACAATCTCAGGTCAGCTGATAAGAGGTGGTTCCATGCTCCTCAAAACCTATAATCTTCCGGTCAGAGGCCTTGCAGCCAAATGAAATTTATCGTGATACTCATGACGGTGTAATAATGTATATTACATCTGTCGGATTGCACGCTGGAGAATTTAGTAAAAAAGACGTGCTTATTTAAAAATAAATCTACTAAGTCTTATATATAATTACAATTTGTACATGATATTGGATGAAGATGTGGCACAAGGCCAAAAGTATGGGGTACCTAGTGAGGATCGAACTCACTACTCAGTTGTAATAGGTTATAGCGAAATAAGATTGTTAACCAGTACACTACGTCGAGGTGACTTAATTCATTCTTCTACGAGTTGTAATGGTAACTTTTTGTTGTATAATAGCTAAACGGTGTGGAATAATGCTGGAGGCATTCATGATTGCCAGTGAAAATGATAGAATTTTGCCTTAAAGTGTATTTTGTACTGGGCGATGTCGCTGGGAGGGAAACGCAGGTATTAAGCTGAATTTTGTTTTGATGACCAGGGTCTAGAATAGGTCATCACCCGAGGTGTGACTGAGTATCACAAAATAACATGTGACAGGAGACAACTATTTAAGTGACATTGTGGTGGATAGGAAATTAAGAATTAAAGGCAACCTTCTTCCTCAGTCAGTCAGTTAAGTGCCATACGTGATACACGCTTGGGCGATCATGTCTAAAAAAAGACATGACTGACTGTGCAGAAGATTATCCCGCAGTAGGTTGCCATTGCTTTCTGCGGTAGACTAGTTGCCGACCAAGGCTATAGAACCCAATCTGTCCTGTTATTTAACCCATAACTGGAAGGAGGAGACGGATTAATACCTTTCCCAAGGGTATTTGCGCGTAAGTGAATGCAAAGGATGTGCGTTGTGGTGCAGTGGATATCGGCTCGGAACGAGAAATCGGGGAGCCGAGTTCAAATTCCAGTTGATTTCATTGCATATCGTTACTCTATCGTTATTTGTATGGTATAGCATGGGTTCTGGCGATCTACATTCTTTAGTCCCACCAGGCCTATCCTTTGCAACTGGGATGTCACGTACACATAGATTCCCTTCGTATTCCATTAGTAAGAAAGAAGTTATATTTGGACAGCATTTTTTTTTTAAAGAATTGCAGTGGAACAGACTTCTTGTAGATCATTTTCTCAATCACTACAATCTGGTCTTGACGTAGTCTAGGGTTAATCGTTATCTTTCCTGTATAGCCCCATGAACTTCACTTGTCTTTTTTTTTTTTCGTTCATACAGCACATATAGCAGGGTTTGGCAAACTTTTACTAACTTTGTGCCGATTTAGGGTTTTAAAATCATTCAATGTGCCAACAGCATACTTATTTTTATACAAGTTAGTCAATGTATGTTCTACAATATATTTTGTATTGTAATTTATACAATGATATGTAAACCACATTAAAAGAAATAAACGGGTTTTAATTTCTTTTAAGTTTTTATTATTAATGGTAGCCTTCCTCTTGCATGGTCTTAGCCAGTTGCTCAATGTCAGCAACATACTTTGAGTTTTACACAATTTTCTAAATGTTCAGGCAGCTTCGTTGTGGATTTAACACGGCTTGCATGTGAGAGAAATTTGCTCATAGAAATCATTTGAGCCAAAAACCGAAAGAAGAGCAAAAGCAATTTTTTTTCAAATCGACGAAAGACCTCGAGAGAAACGTCCGTCAGTTAGGAATAGCAACTGAACTTTCTAAATTTTCGTCCTCAAAAGACTTTCTTAGCTCAACAAAGTATACCAATGGAAATTGCTTGGCGTGCCACGTGTGGCACGCGTGCCGTAGGTTGCCAACCCCTGCTATATAATATCCCTCTAAATTGAGTTGACTTTGTATGAACATTATTTCTGCCCTCATTTCACAATATCTGCTAAGGATAGTAGAAAATCTAAAGTTTAATTCTACCAGTCAGCCATGCTTTGAATATTACTGCCACATCTGGTCTGGTGCTTATGTTATAAATTCTTGATAAAGTCCAGATAAGAATCTACGGCGTTATAGGTCCTTAGCTGCCATCTCGGTTTCACTCACTTTCCCACCGTTGTAACGTAACTTTCATGTACTTTTTCTATAAAATCTTTTATAATTTTTCTGAACTTTCTTTTATGGAAACTAAATTTGATGAATTTAAGCGGGGTACGCGATTATCGCAAGGTTTCATTATTTTACAGTTGAAATGGCTAGAGGTAACCGTAAATTCTGTGTTAAGTTTCTTCTTTCATGCTTTTCCTGTTTCCCAGTCAACTTTGCATTAATTTTTTAAAGATCCATGTCATTCGTTATCTATTGCTTCCTTTGTTCCTTAATAATACAATGTCAATCGTTATCTACTGTCTTTTTGATTACTTTTCAATTGTTCTTGCTCCTTAATAAAGATTTCCTTTCTTATTTTTCACACTCAGTACCTCCTCCTTTTTGTCTTAGTGGCTTTATTGCCTTGCTTAGGGTTAAAGGATTTTAAAAAAGTAGTGAATCAAACATTTAGCCCAATAACTGTATCAGCTGATCTGAAATTTTCATTATATAATGTTCGGTTTATGAAATTAATATGTAACACCGAATCAAATGCTTTGACAAGAAAGTAGATTATATTAATAAATATTGATTCTTCATTTTTTCCCTCCTCAATCTATTAGTAAATGAATCAAACCAACCTGAATCTCCTGAAAAGTGATAATCGCCTCAAATAATAGTGTGTTTACTGTCCGTGAAAAGTTTAGGCCGAATCGTCGAAAGTGATTTGCAGATTGTTACATTTTATTAATCGCTAGATTTATTCGTTCGAAAATGGATCCTCTCCCTGACTGACTGCATTCAATCGATAAGAACCGACAGGTAGAGAGAGGGGGAGAAGAAATGAAAAATCCATATCATGAAGCAGTGTCGGTTCTCTTTGGTAAAGGGAGGATAATTATTAATAATAAATAGTAATATTAATAATAATAATAATAAATATTAATAAGTACTATAGAAGGGTACGAGTGATATTAAGAGAATTGAATTCTCAATGGTTCAATATAGTTTCAACATCTTGAACTGGACTCTAAATCACGTTAGACGAATGGATTGTAAGACAAGACGGCTTCTTTCTAAGCATAAGATGCATCATCTAAAGGCTGATGTAGACCGTCTATACATACCCCGTAAAGAAGGTGGAAGAGGTTTTATTCAGCTAGAGTTGTCATACAAGACAACAACAATTGGCTTACTAACTGATATGGATCCGGTATGGGACCATAAAATAATGAATCAACACGGTGGTAGAACAAGAACATATATTACGTCAACAAGATTCAAACAGATACAAAGAGATACAAAAAAAAAGTAATAATAGCTTGGTTACAAGTGACCGACAGCCAGACTAGGCTGAGCTGAAGTCGTACTGGAAACCAGCGTCTCTGTCGCCCCGGCTCTGTCCTCGAGGGTAATTAACTCTCGGTTAATATAGGTAAAGAAGAGTCCATTATTAAGTAGATAACTCCCCACAACACCCACCTTCCAAGAGCTCCCCCCCCCACGAATAGCTGCTTAATATTTTTTTCGTTTAGGGTCGACGATCAAAGGATCCGTGAATTCCCCTTTTTTACTAGATAGCCTTCTTTCGGGTGAAACTTTGGGTGCCTCGAGGTCGAAATTCTCAAAGATGATATCTATGGGCTCTTCATTTGACGGTGGTGAATCATTTATGTCAGTCGTCCAACATTTTCTTATTTGATTTTGGTGGCTCTTATGTATATTCTTGGGACCCCAAAAGCCAATTTATTAAACTTATATAGACCTCTATGTGTATTTATACACAGCAGTTTGGAGCATTCTTCGTCAACCTGGATTTGTAGGTAAGCGTCTGATAAATCGATTTTTGAAAAAATTTTGCCCCCGTTTAATTTGTTGAATATTTCTTCGGGGGTAGGTAGGGGATGATGATGGTCTTTTAACGGGGCGTTCAAACCTGTCGAAAAATTAGCCCATACTCTGATTTGATTTGACTTCTTAACGTATACCACTGGAGCAGCCCATTCCGAAAAATCAATTTTAGACAGGATACTTGCATTTATTAATCTGTCTAATTCTTCGTCTATTTGGTTTACCACTGCGAATGGAACGTTCTTTTTGAACACGGGTTGTGCATTATCCTTTAACTTGAATTGAGCTTTTATTTTAGTACATTTCCCTAAGCCGCCTGAAAACACCCCTGCGATTTTTTTTTTAGTTTGTTCTTCAATGTTGGACGTTGTAGTTTCTATTTTGCGACAGAACATACTCATGGGACAGTCCCACAAATTGAACTTTTCAATCCAATCTGTACCGAACAAATTTTCAGTATTTTTCATCACATATGCTCTCAATGTTTTAGTTGTTCCATTTAATGTTACCGCAAAAAATACTTCTCCTAAAATGTTTATTTTTTTACACCTGTCACAGAGCGTGCCGTTTTGTTAGCTCTCAATAAAATTGGCTTTTCCAGTCGCCTCCACGTCTGCAAATTTATGATCGTCAGGTCAGATCCATTGTCCAGCTGGAATTTAATTGTTTTTTAAAATATTTGCATGATTACATATTTGCGCAAATTTCCATGTTCCTTATCGCTTGACTGCGTCTGCCTTTATTTTATTTTTTGTTCTTCTGGATTTTTTAGCATACCAGCAACTTGATGTTATATGGCCTGCTTTCCCGTAATTCTGACAGATTTTTTTCTTTCTGGACGGGAAAAACCTCATCCAGTGTAATTTTCCGTAAATGTAACACGGACCTCGTGGTGAATTTTCTTGACTTATAGTATGCTTGTCACGATATTTTTTATCTCTTTCTGGGGAGTGGCGTTTTGATCTGTTCATAATTTTTTTTTATATGAGCGACTCCCGACTCCTCGATATTCCGAGAGTCACTTTTTACGGATACGACCCTCTGGCACTCTTCTGCTAATTTTTGGAGGGGTAAACCCGGCTCATTTTCTAGTTTTGTTAGCACTCGACGTCTAACTTCAGCGTCTCCAGCTGAGACCAGACCTTGAGCAAAAATTAGGCATTTAAAGTCGTCAACAGATAATTCCGCTACTTTGAAATCGTTACAGTATTTATTTACTGTAGCGGCAAATGTTAAATAGTCCTGTTGATACTTTTTGAATAAATTTAGGCACTTCCATCTTTTATGGAAAAGTGATGTGTTCGGCCCAAATAATACTGACAGTAGCTTGACTGTTTCTAAGAATTCCAGATCTGTTGTCTTTTCGGGAAGGATAAAATCAACAAACCTACTGTGCTCTGCTGTACCGAACTTCCTTAGTAATAAACGCACTTTCTTGGAATTTGGCCAATTATTACAGTCGATGTTAAATAAATCCTCGTACCACCTATAAAAAGCATCAAAGGTTTTTTCGTCTTCAGGTACATACTCAAAAGTTTCCATAGTACTCCAGATAGTACCCTGGGAAAAAAAGCAGTATCGTTCTCAGTTTGTTTGCTATTTAATGATTTAAGAAGTAACTCTTCAATTTGATTTTGTCGTTCCTCGGTCCTTTTAAAGACTTGTTTTTGCAAATCCATCTGTTGTTTATGTAGCTCCATAAATAATTGTAACTACTCGTCGCTTTTTTGCTCTTGATCCAACTGAGTTTTCATTAATTGAATTATCACTTTTTGTAAGTCTTCCATTTTTTTTCAAACTCAACACGACCAATTTTTCGTAAACACGAGAGGAAAAACACTAACTGTAGTTAGTTTTTTTTTTCTTCGTAAAACGTACGTCAAAGAGAAAGAATCTACTTACAGATTTTTCTGTGACGCCGTTCTGGGCTTGTAGGGAATTTTTTCATTCGACTCTGAATTTTTTCCTTCTCTTTTTTTTTTTCATTAGTTGCAGGCTGGTTTAGATGGGTTATATATTTTTCATTTCTTGATACTTCACGTTTTTTCGACCGATTATATGTGCGGGGTGCTATTTCTTCGTACTTGAAATTCACATTCGACCGTTGATGTTCGCAATTTCCGTATTTCCGACATTGATAGTTGATATGGCGCGATAGTGGTCAAAGAAAAAAGGTTTTCTTTTGTTGCGTGAATTCTTATATTTTCGTCGCTCGTTGATATGGCGCGACAGTGGTCAAAGAAAAAGGTTTTCCTTCCCTGCGTGAATTTTTATATCTTCATCGCCAGTTGATATGGACCCGGTATGGAACCCTAAAATAATGAGTCAACACGGTGGTAGGTCAAGAACATATATTACGTCAACAAGAGATACAAAAAAAAAAAAAAAAGAAATATAATAGTTTGGCTACAAGCGACCGACAGACTAGGCTGAGCTGAACTGAAGTCGTACTGGAAACCGTGTCTCTATCGCCCCGGTTCTGTCCTCGAGAGTAATTAACTCTCTGTTAAGAGAGGCAAAGAAGAGTCCATTATTAAGTGGGTAACTCCCCACAACACTAACATACATGGAAACAAGAACTGGATGATACAATTAGTCAAACAACATGAAAACAGAAAGAAACAATTTTCAATAATGAAAGAAGGCAGCAAAAACAAAGAAGATTTACATTTAGTAGATTCTGTATAAAACCAAAACAGAATCCAAGAACTAACTGTTCCAACAAAAAATATGAAAAAGAAAGACAATGATACAGCTCTTAAACAGATGAAACAACGCTGGCAAGACAAACCCCTGCGTGGCTAATATTCAAAACGTCCTAACAAATCCGATGTTGATAAAATTAATACTCATCGATGGTTACGACTACGAGCATCTGAATTAAAATCTGAAACTGAAGGCTTTATTCTTGCAGTGTAAGACCAACTTTGAGGCAAATATCATACATAACAATGTGGATCCCAAATTCAGGTTCAGTGACAAATACAAAGAAAAATAGGCCATATAATCTCAGGATGTTTTGAATATAAAAATCGTCACGATAGAGTAGAGCAATATTTACACTGGACAATATGCAAACACTTTAAAAAATATGTGAACAAACACTGGTATAAACATTACCGTTTACAGAAATAAATGTCACCATTTTATAGGATGACACCATTTACAAAGACAGGAAAATTAGAGCAAATAGGCAGACCTCAAAGACAGGAAAATAAGAGCAAATAGGCCGGACCTTATTGTCAAAAACCGAAAAGAAAAAACTTGCCTATTAATTGATATGGTTTGTCCAGCGGAGTATAACATAGGAATCAAGGAATATGAAAAACTATCAAAGTATAAAGACCTGGAAATTAAAATTTAAAAAATGTGGAAATTGAAAACAAGTATAGTATCAATAATAGTAGGTTCGCTGGGAATAATAAAAAAAGGAGCAAAACAACACAATGACGGAATCCATGGAAACTTCATCTTAAGCGACATACAAAATTTGTTTTGACAAGTACAGCTCATACACTTTGTCCATGTAACGCTAGTGATGATATCAGAGTAGCCGTAACAACACACGACGGCCTACCTTAGGTCTTTCCGCAGACTTGGTAGGTAGTGTAACCATAGCAGAAATAAAATTATAATGAAAACTGACAAAAAGTTGCAACCACCTGGCTATCAAAAGATCAGGCAGGACCTGCTTTAACTCTGTCTAATTTGTCAGTGTTCTCCAATCATTCAACTGAAATCTACGCTAATTTACATTATTCGGACTACTGTCCTCACCTTTGATGCCATTTGTACGTTTCGGCCGTTGTACGCTCCGGCCTTCTTCAGGTGCTAAGAATTTCAAATCGAACCCTTTATGACGATCACTGGGGTATATCATTCTCATATCTTGTGCGAAGCTTCTTTTGGTGCTCATGAGTTATCTCCCTCTAACTCTACCTTCTAAGTTACTTTTTTCTTGTTGTGTGAACTCACAATTCATGGGTCAAGTCACTGGAACTAACCAACGCCTATATCCACTGGGCCATGTGTCTTTAAGAACAACAACTGAAACTGCTCGGAACGAGAAATCGGGGAGCCGAGTTCGAATTCCAATTGTATTCTTTGTATTCACTTACGCGCATATACCCTTGGGAAAGGTATTAAGCCGTCTCTTCTTTCTAGTTATGGGTTAAACAGGATAGATGGGGTTCTATAGCCTTGGCTGGCAACGAGTCTACCGCAGAAATTAATGGCAACCTACTGCGGGATAATCTTCTGCTCAGTCAGTCATGTCTCGAAAGAGACATGATCGCCCAAGCGTGTATCACGTATGACACTTAACTGATTGACTGATTGATTCAGTAATCAGCTATTTTATTTTTACCAGAGTTCATACTGTAATTTTTGATAATAGTTTTCTCTAGTATTGTTTTTTTTTTGTTAATGGTTTTCTCTAGTATTGTTTTTTTTTTGTTAATGGTTTTCTCTAGTATTGTTTTTTTTTTTGTTAATGGTTTTCTCTAGTATTGTTTTTTTTTTGTTAATGGTTTTCTCTAGTATTGTTTTTTTTTGTTAATGGTTTTCTCTAGTATTGTTTTTTTTTGTTAATGGTTTTCTCTAGTATTGTTTTTTTTTGTTAATGGTTTTCTCTAGTATTGTTTTTTTTTCTTAATGGTTTTCTCTAGTATTGTTTTTTTTGTTAATGGTTTTCTCTAGTATTGTTTTTTTTGTTAATGATTTTCTCTAGTATTGTTTTTTTTTGTTAATGGTTTTCTCTAGTATTGTTTTTTTTTTGTTAATGGTTTTCTCTAGTATTGTTTTTTTTTTGTTAATGGTTTTCTCTAGTATTGTTTTTTTTTGTTAATGGTTTTCTCTAGTATTGTTTTTTTTTGTTAATGGTTTTCTCTAGTATTGTTTTTTTTTGTTAATGGTTTTCTCTAGTATTGTTTTTTTTGTTAATGGTTTTCTCTAGTATTGTTTTTTTTTGTTAATGGTTTTCTCTAGTATTGTTTTTTTTGTTAATGGTTTTCTCTAGTATTGTTTTTTTTTGTTAATGGTTTTCTCTAGTATTGTTTTTTTTTGTTAATGGTTTTCTCTAGTATTGTTTTTTTTTGTTAATGGTTTTCTCTAGTATTGTTTTTTTTTGTTAATGGTTTTCTCTAGTATTGTTTTTTTTTGTTAATGGTTTTCTCTAGTATTGTTTTTTTTTGTTAATGGTTTTCTCTAGTATTGTTTTTTTTTGTTAATGGTTTTCTCTAGTATTGTTTTTTTTTGTTAATGGTTTTCTCTAGTATTGTTTTTTTTTGTTAATGGTTTTCTCTAGTATTGTTTTTTTTTTGTTAATGGTTTCCTTATTTCTCATATGGCATTTTTTAAAAAACTAATGATTTTCTCTGGTACTCCGTATTACTGGTTCCCATATTGTATTAATCTCTATGCCTAATCGGCATAGGAGATTTTTGTAGCCTAGCATATGTGCTGATTCCTTAAGTTGACGTAGTTTCCAGTGGCATTCTCTATCTATTATTTCCACTTCATCTCAGATGAGGACAATAGTCTGAATAATATAAATACTGTAAATACTACCTCATCTCGGATGTATAGACAAATATTCAACTGATATGTTGCTCAGTTACTAAAATAGCATACGGATTATTTAAACTACAAGAAAAGACGAATATAATTGATAATCAATAAGTGATGTTTTGCAGGAATCCTTAAAAAAGTGTTTTTGGAACAATCGTGCAATAAAGAAAATGTGAAAATTGGAATGTGAGTTTAAACAGTTATTACTTGGGCAGCCACAAAATTGCATATGACTTGCCTGTCCTATCTCGTGTTACAGTTACGATTTAGTTTATGATTTATTTTATTTTATGGCATATCAACTTCAATTGGTTATTTAATGCCGACAATTTTTAGGATAGGTTCGTATGAATGGAATATGTATTCTTTGTAAGAAATCAGTTTGTAGATCAGGTTTTGTATATCAGATTTCATTGACATATTTTTAATTACTGGTAATATTTTTTTTTCAAAAATGTATTGATGGTATTTTTACTATAAAAATCTATATTTATATGTTTGACTCCAGTTTGTGGGTTAACTATTCGCCCATAGATTGGGCCTTAACAAGTGCTACCTCGCCAGATTAGAGTGGACCTGGGAACAACACCAACTAAGAGGTGGTTTCACGCTCTTCAAAAGCTCTCAATCAGAGGCTTACTGCTTAATGTAGTCTATCGTCATAGCCAGGACGGGGTTACAATTACGGTTGACGATTGACGATGCCCTCAATCATCAAATGATTGGTAATTTTTTTTTTTTTTAGTATTTTACCAAATGCTCCCGGCAATATTAAATTGCTTGCTTTTGACCTCCCTCAAAAAAGAGGAAAAAATCTATAAAGTACTCAACTGTGATGTATTGCGTTGGCCAAAAAACTTCGTTCAGTTTATTAAGTAAATTTTTCTACTTAAGCAAAGCGAATTTTCGGAACTCGGTAACATCAATTCTATATATATTTCCTGGATATTTTTCTCAGAGATGTATTTACGCTGTTCGGTCTGTTGTCCTCATCTTTATTGCCACATTCACGATGTTCCGACCATTGTACGCTCCGACTGTCTTCAGGTGATTGTTTTTAATCATATCACCCCGAGCAAAGCGGTAACGCCACTGATGTGCAGGGGGCTACATAGGAGTGAAAAGATTGGAAAAGAGAAAACCGGAAACCGTATCCTAAACAGGAAACAAGGGATGAGCCTCTTCACCTGCTCAAAAGACGTGGGTGGAGTGTGAACCGGGCGATAGTTTAGTCTATCTACTCCAATTGTTGGAATATCGAATTGAGCCCTTTAGTCCACGGGGCAGATTGATTTTAATTCCACGTGACATACCTTTGGATATCACAATTTTAGTTAATTACCAAAGTTTGTTTTCTCTATTGACACCAGGAATTGAGCTCATAACTTTTTGGGTGAAGTTACTTTTAGAATTAATCAACTAATGCTTTTATTCACTGAATCACTTAGAACAAAAACCTGGGGAGTTATCAGAGCGAGTTATCCAAAACCGATATATCCAAAAAGACATGGGACGTGGAATTAAAACAATCTACCGCCATGGATTAATCAAAGGGTTCGGTTCGAATTTTCAACAAATATCCCTTGAAGACGACCAGGGCGTACAATGGCCGAAACGTCGTGAATATGGCTATAAAGATTAGAGGAAAACAGTCCGAACGATGTAAATAGTGTGAAAAATTAAAACAACTCACCTCAGAAATATAGACAGATCTTCAAAGTCGGAGCGTACAGCGGTTGAAATGTCGTGAATATGGCAACAAAGATGAGGACAGCAAACCGAACGATGTAAATAGTGTGAATAGTTACACTACCTCACCTCATAAATATAGACTGCTTTTAGAGATATGATTCTACTCACAAATGCTAAGAATGCCATGGATGAAACATGTGAGCAGTGAAAATGGGAACATAACGAACACTTGTGCTTAGACAAAGAGACAGTTGAAATGTGTGGGACATATGAGAATAGAGGGGTTGGAGAACTTAATACTCACAGGACATATTGAAAGCAAGAGGGAAACTGTAACATATCTAACGAGCTTGTGTAAATGGATAACAGTTCATTGATTGAGGGGATATTAAGGAGACAAATAATGCTTAGTCACAAAGGATAGGATGTTGTGGAGAGACATGATCATCTACGTCCTGATGGGACACGGCACATAAACGAATTTAGTTAATGTTTTTAATATATGGGTCACGCCAGCCTAATAGCAATAACTTAAATTGCTATTCAGACATATTGTCTGAATAGCAATTTAAGTCACTGAAGTAGAACGTTCTACAAATATTACTCATACTTTTTTGCAATCTTTTTTTTATGTATAAGTGTCTTCAAAAATATATTCAACTATTCGTAGTTTTGGACGAATGTGATTTGAATTTACGTGTGCTATTAGATTGACATCTAGGTCCCACCCCTTTTACCGTTGAAATAATTAAATGTAACCGCCTTTTCCACCCTATCACTTATTTTTTCTCACTTCTCGTCTGTGGAATTCCCTTCTGTTTACTTATTTCCCTGATAGTTGATTTTCTAAGCGCCGCTTAAATGTAACCGAAACTATAGGGTACCCAGTGAGTATCGAACTCACTACTCAGTTGTAATATGTTCTAGCGAGTCAAGCTTGCTCTTACACCACGTCGAGGTGCCCATTGCTTCCTTGAATAACTACAATCTCCAAAAGTTTTAATTCAATGCCAACGCCTCCTTGGTCTCACACTTTCAGCGGACCTCAAATGGAATGATTATATCGAATCCATTGCTAAATCCGCTGCTATGAAAGTCGGTTCTCTGTGTAGGGCCCGGAAGTTTTTTCCGTCTAAATCTATCCTGCACATTTACAAATCTACCATCCGCCCATGCATTGAATACTGCTGCCATATCTGGTCGGGTGCCCCTGCTGTTCTCCTTGGGCTTCTCGATAAGGTTCAGAGGAGGGTCTGTAATGTGATAGATACCGACTTGGCAGACCGCCTGCAGTCTCTCTCCCACCGGCGAGACGTGGCTTCCCTGTGTCTCTTCTATAAATACTTTCACGGCTTCTGCTCCGATGAACTTAGATCACTGGTGCCCCCTAAATGCGATTTTGCACGAGATACTAGATTAGCAACTAGATCCCACCCTTTCACAGTGAAACCGATAAAATGCAGCCGTAACTTCTACTCCAACAGTTTCTTTCCTCGCACTTCCCGACTGTGGAATTCTCTTCCAAACGATTGCTTCCCCGACGGCTACAATCTCCAGGAGTTTAAATGTAAGGTCAATAGACACCTCCTAACACACTAACCTGCTCCCATTCTATCAAGCACTCTTCCCATCTGCCCAACCCTCATCCTCGCTATCCTTACTCACCTGTCACCTTCGTCCTGTCATTCCCTATGTCTAACCACTCCTTCTCTTTACCTTCCCCTATGTAGCTCCATGTGCAATAGTGGCAGTGGAATGCCTTGCTTGGGGTGAGATAATTAAAAAAAAAAAAAATTTCCCAACGCCATCGTATTTATTTGGTAAGGCAGAATTATTACTTTTTAAGTAATTTTATCCCAGGCACGATTATTATGTTCAAGCAATAACCGAAAATAATTCTCTCGTTTATAAGCTCAAAAATTCCCACTGGAATGACTATTCTAAATAGTATCTGTATGTCGTACATAAGATTAAGACTACTTTAAATAGCGAGAGACAGTGAAGCTATTGATTGGTATAACAGTCGTTACCTATTAAATTTCCGTTTTTCGGAAAATAATGTCGATTTTTTAAAAATTATGTTCTAATGTATATAGTTTTACAAAAACATGACTAATTCATAATGGTTAAACTGCCCTGTTAATTCGGAAAAAGACTGATATTGAATTGTTCTCAAATACTATATTCCCTGTATACATTGGAAAATACTATTTGGTTATTCGGAAAATAATGTTCAAATTTTAAAAAATCTTTAACTGTCTTCTAATATAACAGTTGCACAAAAACATAATGATTAAAATGTCCTGTTTGTTAATTTTTTTCGCCATCTCTTAGAATTTAACTTAAAATATTGCATATTCCTCCTCTTGAATATATAAAGAGAAGAGTTTACTATTTTTGCAGGAGTTCAAGATTGGTTATTGTAGTAGAGCAGCTGACACCCTTCTAGCGCTCTCAAATATGGAATAGTCTGTGAACCGAAATAGCTATATAAATATTAATAGTAGTCAGGAATTAGGATTGTCATTGACAGTCTGAAGGAATCGTCTGAGTGTGTCAGTCGTTCACGTTGTCGGAATCTCTGCTTTCGGTCAGAGAGTAACCCAGACAAGCTAAGACCAGCTTTGTACCCAGTTACCACATAGACGGGGGTTTGGGTAATCTTTGACCAGTGGCCTGGGCCTACGCGCTCAGGTTCTCCACGTTAAAAACTAACCTTATGTCACAACTCGCTCCAGTGGGGGGAGAAGGGTAAACCAACTCTTTACCTTCGGGCGGAGAGTAACCCAGTTAAGACTATGTTTGTACTCAGTTACTGCGTCAGCGGGAGCTGGGTAATCTTTGACCAGTGGCTTGTGCGTACACGCTCAGGTTCCCCACTCTAAAAATCGACTTTGTGTCACGATTTGCTTTAGTGGAGGAGTAGGTCAAATAAACCAAAGGGTAGAATTTTGTCTGGGGAAAGCAGAAAAGAGTTTTTTGGGGCTTACGAGCTCGGTTTTATCCACATTAATTGGCCTTTTGCTTCATCTACCTCGGGCTTCTGCCCTCGTGGGGAGGTCGTAAATAATTCGGATTGTCATTGACTGCGGAGATTGATTGCGTGCGTCAATCGTTGCTCCCTTTGTCGAACTCTCTACCTTCGGGCGGATAGAAAATCAGATGGGGCTCTGGCAAAGGGTAAAGTCTCGTCTGGCGGAAAGCAGACAAGAATTTTAGTCTGAGTTTACGGGCTCGTTTCTACCCACGTTAATTGGCCTTGTGTCGCATCTACCCCTGGTTTCTACCCACGTGGAGAGATCGTAAATGATTCGGAGTGACATTGACGATTATTATTGGACTCTTCTCTCTGCGACTCTAACAACTTAAACCTCTCATCTCTTCTAATTATTGTTGTTCTGTCTTGTCTGTCTTGTTTGTACTTAATATCCATTAGCACGGATATTGTGCTGTAGATACTTCAGCACACATCATCTGGTATCGTACTGCTATCCCGATGATAAAACAATTATGTTTTTCAAACTGCTGCCGACATTAACATAGCAAAGGACTGAAGAAACTACTCGTGAACAGACTGTACGGCGCTGATTGCTAAAATTTCACAGTGGGGATAAGTCTTGAAGATCAAGGTTGTAGAGGACGTCAAGTTGTAATTAATAATGGGCATCTGAAAACGCTAGTCAGACAAAACCCAGGTCAATGCTTTCAGAGAAATGTCTCTTATAATGGGTGTCAGAATTTCAACATTATGCAATCATCAAGAGATTTGGCAAGGTGTCAACAAATGAGCCCCACGTGAAGTCGATGAGTTCGACGTTTTGAAGCGTGTTCGATACTGCATCTGCGAAATCTAAATGATCGATATTTTTTATTTGTGATGAGAAACGAATGGAGCCTTTATAAACGTTCGGTTCAATGGTTTAATCATGAAAAATGTCCCCAACACTTTCCAGAAACCGAAATTGCACCAAAAGATGATGGTGGCTGTCTGGTGGTTTGCCATTAGCATTATCTATTCCAGCTTTCTGAAATCTAATCAGAGCATCAATGCCAAAGTTTACTGCCACTAACTGGATGAAATGTAGACGGCAAAATCTCAGACTTGGTATTCAAAACTTTTCCAGGTCAATCATATTCCCCTAACCTCTCGCCCACTGACTACTGATTTTTTAAAAGCGTCTTGAAAAGCCAAGACATTGCGTTGCAAAGAAGATGAAATTACATTCAAAGACTTTTCAGCGTCAAAATCTTTTGAATTTTATCGTGAAGGCATAAGTAGAATTTTAACTCGATGGGTGGAAATGTACAGTTGTTCAGTGTTCCTATTTTGACTGATTTAAACCCTGGTTCAGCACATTAATTAAAATAAGAGTAGATTTTTAAAATCAGAGAATATTTTCCGAATAATCTAATAATTATTTAACCTTATTAATAAAATCCAATATGCTTACGACAAAGCGGTGTGTGAACAACTGATTCTTGTATAGAAACCTCAATTCCATTTCTAGGGAAAAAGAGACAGAAATCGTGAAAAGCTTGATTTTACGAAATGAAAAAAAAATCCATTCATAGGTATATATTAGAGCATTTAGAAACTGACGCTTCGACCAGAACTTGGAAGATGTTGGTATTCTATATTGTAAGGAATATCGGCCGGTCAGTTAAGTGGCATACGTGATACTGTTGGGCAATGATGTTTCTTTCAATCCATGACTGACTAAACCAAAACGATTTCCCGAAGTAAGTTGACATTTATTCTGAAGTAGGCTGGTTGCCAATCAAAGCCATAGAACCCAATCTATCCTATTATTCAACCTGTAGCCGGAGGGAGAAGAGATAGGGATTTTCTAAGCGCAGCTTAAATATGGCACAAGATCGAAAGTATTGGGTATACAATGAGGACCGAACTCACTACTCAATTGTAATAATTCTAGCGAAATAAGCTTGCTAACCACAACACCACCTCGAGGTGCCCATATTATTTTCTAAGTGTAGCTTCGATGTGGCCAATAGCCACAAATAAGGGGTACCAGTGAAGATCGAACTCGCTAAGACAAGCTCGCTAACCATTACACCACGTCGAAGTGTCCAAAGGGAGAAAAGATGGATTCATGCCTTTCCGAAGAGTATTGCGATTTGGTAGGAATAACAAGACAAAAAGCATTAAAAGCTAACACCTCATTCAATACGTTCCGAGCCTGACATATAGAAATAAAAAATCCATATAATTTTTATGAAGTAGTAACTTTCAAATGACACATGACATAATTTGGGCCCAATCGTGTTATTAGTTTACAAATTACAGTTATTTAAGTGGAGCTATTGTTACAAATTTTTAAAACAATGGAAAAATCTGAATCTTGTGTATTGATAAAGCATTGCTTTCTAATAGGATAAAATACTGTTCAAGCAAAGAAATAGCTTGGTAAATTATTCGGACACTGCTCTGTCGGAAACAACGGCTGATGCTGAATGCTCAGGTCACCCAAAATCGGCAGTTGTCTCGGAAAACACCAAAAAATCTACAAACTCGTTTTGGCCGATCGTAAATTGAAGTTGCGTGAAATAGCAGAGGAGTTGAACATATCAGAAGGTAGTGTATTAACCATTTTGCATGAACATTTGTCAATGAGAAAGCTGTGCTCAAAGTGGGTGACGCATTTGCTCACAGTCGATCAAAAACAACAACGTGTCGTCGATTCAGAGTGTTGTTTGCAACCGTTTCAACGCAACAAGAAGTTTTTGCGTAAATATGTGACAATGGCTGAAACATGGATCCACCACTTCACTTCGGAGTCAAATCGGCAGTCAGCTGAGTGGACAGCATCAGGTGAAAGCTGTCCAAAACTACCAAAGACGTACACATTAGCAGACAAGGTATTTTGGATGCGCAAGGTATTTTGTTCGTCGATTACCTTGAGAAAGAAAAGACTATCAATAGCGAATGTTACATAGCATTATTGGTGCGTTTGAAGGAAGAAATAGCCAAAGATGGCCACAAAGGAAGAAAGAAGTGATCTTTCACCCAGACTAGGCATAGTTTGATGTCTCTGTTTGCAAGTAGAGCTCATTTTGCATAATAGTTTGGTAATGAGTGGGTTGATGTTTTTTTTTTCTTTCAAAGCCATTAGGCCGTATAATGAGTCCGAAAAAATAATTTTTTTGTTTGCAGTCTGTGATGATGTTCATCGGTAACTCTTGCGTAAGACCCCCACAGTGAAACTAGAGCTTCCATTCGGGAGGCGCTTTTTTGTAATATTTCGGTTCACTACTACACATCCTGTCTTGTCCTCACATTTTGACCCATCTGTATAGATGCGTGAATAGTTAGGGTAGTTTTCCCATGTACCCTGAAATTTGTCCTGGAATGTGCGTGGGTGCAATGTTTTGTTTTGGGAGGTTAATTCTTCCAAATTCTAGTTTAATTCTTCCAAATTTAATTCTTTTTTTTTCTTTTTTTTTAATCATCTCACCCCAAGCAAGGCATTCCACTGCCACTATTGCGCATGGGGCTACATAGGGGAAGGTAAAGAGAAGGAGTGGTTAGACATAGGGAATGTCAGGAGGAAGGTGACAGATGAGTAAGGATACCGAGGATGAGGGTTGGGCAGATGGGAAGAGTCCTTGATAGAATGGGAGCAGGTTAGTGTGTTAGGAGGTGTCTATTGACCTTACATTTAAACTCCTGGAGATTGTAGCCGTCGGGGAAGCAATCGTGTGGAAGGGAATTCCACAGTCGGGAAGTGCGAGGAAAGAAACTGTTGGAATAGAAGTTGCGGTTGCATTTTATCGGTTTCACTGTAAAAGGGTGGGATCTAGTTGCTAATCTAGTATCTCGTTCAAATTCGTATTTAGGGGGCACTAGTGATCGAAGTTCATCAGAGCAGAAGCCGTGTAAGTATTTATAGAAGAGACACTGGGAAGCCACGTCGCGCCGGTGGGAGAGAGACTGCAGGCGGTCTGTCAGGTCGGTACCTATCACATTACAGAATTCTTTCAAAAGTTCGGGTTGCTTGGTTGTCCATAGTGGAATACTGGTTTCAGTCGTTTCTTGTATGTTTGAGAGTGTGATTCATAACTTTTCAACAATGGATTTCATTCCGAGTTCGCAGGGTTGTATGGTATTCTTTTTGTTAGAATAGAGCACAGTAATTAGGTTTAAAGGTACTGTTGTAAGCTGGGATAGTTGTGCATGATTTTATTTTGACGTAGTACTGTAGCGCCAGTTTAATGCTCCTTAAACGTGGTGGTGTTTCATTAGCTTCTGCGTATAAGCTCCTTACTGGGGATATCCTAAAATCCCCAAGTACTAATCTGAGGTCTTGATGGTAGGTTGCGTTGAGTGTTTTTAGGTATGATCTTCTGGTCGCCCCATGTATGAAACTAGTGTGACCCAATTTTGAGCAAAGTAGTAAACTGTATAATTTAATATTTGTCGACATGCATTCCATTCACTATGAGCAACTACACAAAGAAGTTGTGGGACTTTATATTTTATTTTCAAATATTTTAGATGATTAATCAATATTAAGTTTTTGTCAAAGATAATGCCTAGGAACACGTGTTGTTTCACTAGTGGGATTTCTGCTCCGTCCAATGTTAAACATGAATCGTTGTGCTTAGGGATTTAACTATAGAGTTGATTTTTACGCAGAATATGATCATCGAAAAAGTGCTTCCTTGTGGAACCCCTTCTCGATTTTGCAGTTCTGATAGCGTAGTTTCTACACCAACTTGAAATCTTCGGTTTCCCAGAAAATTCTCTATGAATTGAGTCAACTATCCTTTGAGGCCCGATTAATACAGGTTTTTCAAGAGACAAAATTTCCAGGTTTTGTCGTACGTCTTTTGTAAGTAAAAAAAGACTACCATGATATGTTCCTTTTTGATGAAGGCTTCTTTACAAAGGTTTCTAGACGTATTAAGTGGCCTATGGTACTTTATTTTCTAAAAGCATATTAGTCGCTGATTAAGCCTTTAGCTTTCAGGCACTAAGTTAGCCTGTTGTTGACCATTCTCTTCATAGTTTTACATAGGTAACTAGTTAATGGTATTGGTCTGTAGTTTTCAAGGCCTGTGTTGTCCTTTTCAAGTTTTGGAATAGGGAGGGTGACTTTCACATTACTGGGAAGGTGCGATTTGTCCATATGTTGTTATACATATTTAATAACAATTGTAATGTTTTGTTGGGTGACTGTCTTATGAATTTGTAGTGAATATCTTCTGGGCCCACAGTTACTGTGGGTTTTCTTGAAAGATTCATTTAGCTCATATAGTGTGAATAGTAGGTTCCCGTATGATACCGAAGTTGAGTAACGTTGAGCCTGGTCAGTAACTAGATGGTTAACCGCTTGAGCATACAAGGTGTTGTAAGTGTGGATTTGTGGATGATATAATGGATAATGGCTCGGAATTGTTAATCGGACTGCCTAATAATTTACGCGCAAATTCTCTTTGGAAAGGTATGAATCTATATCTTCCTCATGTTATGGGTTAAATAGTAAAAATTGTATTCTTAAAAAATAACATTTCTGAACTGAATAATACAAAGGTTGGTATTCCACCAAACAAAAACAACCAACCAACTTCATCTGCGGTGAGATTGTCCAGCTGATAACTGATAGGAATGATAGTACAGTTAAGCAATGTCGAGCCTGGTCAGTACCTTGATGAGTAGCCGCTTGAAATAAGCGTAAGTTTGGATGTATGTGCTAGACGGCATACGGCCACGTGACATTGAAACACTTGTTCCGATACGATCATCGAAGTTAAGTAACGTCAAGCCTAGTCAGTACCTTGATGGGTAACCGATTGGGAATATCAGGAGCTGTAAGCCTAGATGTGTTTACTGTACGGCTTATGGCTCTGTCACCTTGAAACTCCTGTTCCCTTATGATCATAAATTTGGATGTTAATTCAGCACTCATTTCTTTGTTTCTAATGAATTTTTCCTATTCTTCTGTAAAACCACATTTCTGTTGCTTCAAGTCGCCTCTTCATCTTTAAGATCGTCTAGCAGTTACCGCCATACAGGAAGACAGACATCATGTCGAAGTTTAGTACTCTTTTCCTTGTTTCTAGCGACATTTTTCTATTTCTTCGGTAGTAACTAAACAAATAGTGACATCTCAGCTGCAACAAGTCAACCGTTTACATTACCGTCACGAGAGAAGGCTTTCCCCTTTCATTCTAGACTCATTATACGATATTAGTTTGGAGTTTGTGTTTTGTTTAACGGCTTATCAACCTCTGTGAGTTATTTAATGCTAAAAAGGTGAGGTTTTAAGTTTGTTTTTTGTTCGGTTATAGTGAGAAGGTTGATTTAGTTAGATTTTGATGAAAAATCTTTTTGTAATTTTTTTTATTTTAGAAAACTGAAAATTTTTTTCTAGTTTTGTATTCAAAGATGGTGATATTTTTTCCTTTAAAAATGTATTATGCCAATGATTTTTTTTTCCAAAAAATGTTATGGTAATAAATTTTCCTTCAAAAATGTATATTTTTCAATAAAAGTCTATTTTTATGTATAGATTTCTATAAGTCTATTTTATTCTTTCATAGTGTTTTTACCCCAGTTCGGGGGTTAACTATTTTCTCGTAGTTGGGACTCTAACAGGCGGTACCACCCCGGGTCAGGGTGAACAACAGCAATCAAGAGGTGGTTCCATGCTCCTCACAACCTCCCAATCAGAGGCCTTGCTGCCGGATGCAGTTTGTCGTTATACCCAGGACCATTAGGATATTAGGTTTTAGATTTTAGACTACCATGCACTATTAAGTAGTCGTTTTAGTTTTTGTTATTTTAGTTCGTGACCATTTGAATGCTGACATTTACAGCTAAACAGGAATAAGTAGCTTATGAATATGTCATTCATTAAGCTGATATTTTTTCTCTCCAAAAATCTATTGACGAGCATTCCGAACAGAACCCCGCATTAAAAGTTCAAATGATGTACTTTTAAGTTCAAATGAATTGAATATGGACACCGTGTTTGGCGGTTTCTTCAGGCGTTAAATTTGTTAATGATTTAGTCACATTGGATGTACGGATGTCCCTCCTATAAAAACAGTGAGGTCATCAACTTGTTTACCACCCAAGTCAAATGTGCATTCCTTTTGTTTGTGAAATAATGTGCATATCTGAAATAATATATGGACCGTATTTTCCGACTAACAAGGCGCTTCGGCTTGAAAGACGCACCCTAATATTGGAAAGAAATTTCTAAGAAAAATGTGTAATTCTCAAACAACACATTCACCATTGCTTCCCTCTCATACTGATGTCACGTATCATTTACATTAATCACTCGTTCGATTTTGTATGGCAATGGCATACTAGTTGGTGGTTAGTAAATATACTATACATTTTTCATTGTCCAAGGCTGGTTTTATTTTCACAGAAATAAATTCAAATTTTAAAAATATGCATATAAAAATATAAAAAAATCAAATTTTATTCATCTTCAAATCCTAAAAATCTCGTTACTGCTGGATTCATGTAAAAGTTCTAAACTATCATCTGCAGAGTCATCACTACTGTTAAGCCATATACAATAAATGATCCTCCCTACCATCCATGCCATGGAGCTAACTGATACATTCGTCTTCGAAGACGCACACATATTTTTCAGGGTATTTTTAGGAATAAAAGTGCGTCTTGTAACTCGGAAAATAATATATATATATATCTCCGAGTGAATAAGGAACGAAAAAAAATTTACAACGTTCAAAACATTAATTTAAAATAGTGCTCGACATATAATATAGAGCTGTGAATATTTATTATAAATTATAGTTTAGAACATGTACAAATTTTTATCCACTAGAAAGTGTATATTTTGTTTCGACATTGAAATGACAATGTCTCCTCAGGTGGTGTGAAAAGGAATGGAAAATCTCTTTTCTTATATTTGGCGAATTGTGTGTGGGATGTTAATGGGGTTAGTGATAAGTAGATATTTCTTGTAAATTGTCCGTTGGAATATTGAAAAGAGGGAGTTTGTGGGTGATAGTTGATTAATGAACTTGTCAGGAATTTTGTTGACAGATTTAACATTAAGATATTGTATAGCTTTTTATGGCGTAGTGGCTGGATATTTTTCTCCGGGTTTAGTGAAGGGAAGAGTAAGGAAGTGTAAGGGTGGGCAAGAATAGGATTAGATGCGATGAAGTGGGAATAGTGTTTATCATTTATTGGACCGATGTTCCTTATTTAATTGTACAACTATACACTTTTTTTTTAAAACTCAGTTTTTATAATTAATCTAATTTTGTGAATTTAACATTGATTTTAAATTTAAGAAATCACTTTTCTATAAAACTTTAAAATAGATCACAGTTGGTGTTATGGAATAGGTAAAATTTGATGTAAGAGTGTTGTTATTATAAAGGTTTATCGTCTCTAAGGGGTCCTAATTTTGGCTTTTGTAGTATTTTTTAGCATGATTGTAAGGTTAGTGTTTTAATGTGTTTGCAGTTTACCGTGGTTTCATGCCTCTGGTTTAAAAGCCTGTTGCTATTCGTGTATATAAGATTTCAATTTTTTCTTGAAACATGGTTCCTTTATTGATTTCGATCTTCTTGCTTGTCTGGGGAATGTGTGTGTGTGTATATATATACATATATATATATATATATATATATATATATATATATAATATGATGCACGTTTCATTAAATAATATAGACAAGTTTTTATGTAAATTATTTTCATATCGCCTGATAAGCTTAATAGCATTATCGTTGAAAGAAGAAAAAAAATCACAATAGTGATACATATTTTTTTATCCTATCTGCGCTTTCGGCTTACATAAGCCATTATCAAAGATGACAATTATATTAAATATATTAAACAGTTCACGGACGAACAATAATGATAGTCTGTTTTTGTTTACATGGAAGATTTTCAAAGCGACGACAAACACGTGCATACGGGACGCTGGAATCGAAAGTCACACCACAGCTCATGACGTCACACATGACCACGCGAGAGTGAAGGCGAGAAGTATTAAGTATGGAAAGCCATGGGGATAACCAATGGTTTCTGTTATCAATTATAGGCATTTAAGAATATTTTTGGAGATTTCGTAGTTTATTTTGTTCTGGTTAGGTTTCAACTGTTTTATGTATACAGCTTCAACAATTGAATATATTCATTTATTTTGAGATTACACATACAATTATATTTATTAACACAATTATTACATTGACAATTAAACGTTATCGTGTATAATAATACAAAAGCGCTTAAATTTTATCAACGCTGCTGCTCAAACTATTGACCTTCACTTTTTACGCAGCTTTGATGTCTACGCCTCACGTTTCGACAGAGAATTTTGTACAAGTCTCTTAATTTCTAGAAATGCATCTCTTATGTAATTTTTCAAATCAATAATACTTCTTGGCTTTCGGCTATAAACTTTGTCATGGAGTCCTCCCTAAAGGAAGAAATTAATTGGGATCAAGTCTGGTGAATGTGCTGACCAATCAATTGGACCTCTTTGGCCAATCAATTTCTCAGGAAATATTTCATCAAGATACTCACGGACTGCTCTTGAATAATGTGGAGGGGCCTCATCTTGTTAGAAATAAAAGTAATGTGAATTAACCTATTTCACCTACCTTCTGACCACCCTATACATACACACACACACACACATATATATATATATATATATATATATAGTCAGTTAAGTGCCATACGCACTCGGGCGATCATGTCTCTTTCGAGACATGACTGACTTGGCAGACGTTTATCCTGCAATAGGTTGCGATTTCTTTCTGCGGTAGACTGGTTGCTAGCCAAGGTTATAGAGTCCAAGCTGTCCTGTTATTCAACCCGTAGCTAGAGGGAGAAGAGGTGGATTCATACCTTCCTTAGGGGTATTTACGCGTAAGTGAATGCAACGAATTCAACTGAAATTTGAACTCGGCTCTCTGATTTCTCATTCCGAGCCGATTATTGGAGTAGATAGACTAAACTATCGCCCGGTTCACACTCCACCCACGTCTATTGAACAGGTGAAGAGGCTCATCCCTTGTTTCCTGTTTAGGATGTGGTTTTCCGGCTTTCTCTTTTCCAATCTCACTTTTTTTTCAATTGGAGTAGATAGACTAAGCTATCGCCCTGTTCACACCCCACCCACGTCTACTGAACAGGTGAAGAGGCTCAACCCTTGTTTCCTGTTTAGGATGTGGTTTCCGGCTTTCTCTTTTCCAATCTTTTCACTCCTATGTAGCCCCCTGCACATTAGTGGCGTTACCGTCTTGCTCGAGGTAATATGATTAAACAAAAACAAAAAAAATAAAAATAAAAATAAAGTTATTTGTTCACCACTACTGTAGCCAAGTATTGAATTCACAACTCTCTGTCAAGTTACTAGAAATAACCAACGCTTTTATTCATTGAGCCATGTGTCCTTGCGTATGACAAAAAAGATGAGGACAACAGTCTGGACAATATAAATAGGGTAAATACTATTTCATCTCAGAAGTATAGACAAGAAAAAAATATTTTTAATTAAGAAATTGAGAGTTAGTATCAATGTAATAAAAGATATCCGAATGAGAACAATATACCCCAGTAATCGAAATAAAGGGTTTGGTTCGAATTTCAATCACATGAAGAAGGTCGGAGCGTACAAACGCCGAAACATCGTGAATATGACAAAAAAGATGAGGAGGGATATGACGGCAAACTGCATCCAGCAGCAAGGCCTCTGATTGGAAAGTTGTGAGGAGCATGGAACCACCTCTTAATAGCTGTTGTTCCCAGGTCCACCTGGCCTGTTAGGGTCCCAGCTATGGGCAAATAGTTAACCCTCAAAAGGGTAAATTTGGAGAGAAATAGAAAGATAAAGTCATTGATTTAATCATTCATCACGTTACATGTGATGAATGTTACGGGCTCTGTCTTTCCAATTCAGATCTCATCAGTCACAAGGGTGATATTGGTACACCTTTGAGAAATTATAATCATTACTTCGCTGGGAGTAGATTAACAATTCAGAGTGATTCTGAACACCAGTAGAAAGAGCCGCAGACTCACGTTTCATCCGAAAAGTATGTGCGACCTGAACAGAACAGAACAGAATTTACAAAACAAACCGCTTCTTGTAAAGAACACGCATTGTAATTGTAACAAGAATAATGGCCGATGTCAGGAACATAATTTTATTTTTGAAAAATAACTGAACTCAAAACACTATGAACGTATAAAAATAGACTATTATAGAAAAAATACACATTTTGAAGGAATATTACCAACAATATAGTTTTGAATAAAAAAAATTATTACCATAACACATTTTTGAAAATGATTACTAGCAATACATTTTTTAATACAAAACTAGAAGATATCTTCAGTTTCAAAAGTAAAAATAGAAATTAAAAAAATTTATTAAAATCTGACTAAATCAACCTTCTCACTATAACCGAACATTAAAAAAACAAAAAACAAACAAGCCTTAAAACCCGACCTTTTTGACATTAAATAACCCACAGAGATTGTTATGCCGTTAAACAAAACTCAAAGATGAGGACAACAGTCAGAACAGTGTAAATAGTGAATTTATTTTATTTTATTTTATTTTATTTTATTTTATTTTATTTTATTTTTTTTTGAAAATGTAGTTTTGGTATATCATGATCTCCTAAGTAATCAATCCTGGTATCTCACAATAATCCTCGTAGAAAAGAAATTGGAAAATGACCTTCTAGAGGGTCGTGTGGACATTTCAGATGTGCCACAAAGTCCATCCAGTAGTTCGTGTTGGGGAGCCAACGTATTAAAGAATAATCTAATTATTTAAAGTCTTTTTCTCTTAAGTTGATAATCTCATTTGCAAATCTGTGCAATGCCTGACGAGGGATTAATAACTAGTCATAAAAAAAAAACTGAGATCAATGCATTCAGTTTTAAATATTCATGAAGTGGTAGGGTGATGGTTGAATATTTATTGAATTGGCTTTGTGTTAAACGTAACTCCCTACAACTTAAGAGTTTATCAGAAGGTGGATTTGTGGAAGAATAAATGTGCTTCATTTGTAAAAATAAGTAGAATTTTATTAACAGAACAGAATAACGTGAATTTGTACGAGTTAAATGTTCAGAGAAAAATGTTAATCAATTTGTAAAAGTTAAATGTTCAGATAAAATGTACGTACGTAGTTAAATGTTCCAAGAGAAATATTAGTAAGGAGTTAAGTGTATCCAGAGTTTGTAGTCGTAAGTAGCAGAAAGATTAACAGGTTACTAATAGTCTTTGTTTCTTTCATTTTTTAATGACCGTCGAGAAAGTGAAATAGAAGGTAAAGCTATAAACGAAATTGTACTTATCAGACATTAATAGGAGTTAGTTGAAGTGACTTATTGTTGTTGTAGTTGTCGTCGTCGTCGCCATCTTTAACAGCGGCGGGAACGGTGAAGATGGAGAAGAGATAAAGGAAAATAGCACGAGTGAAGGAGAACGAACTTGTGACGAGACCTTACGTTCGGGTCAGACTTGAAGTTGTTTTTTTTTTGTTACATGTTGCTGGTGTATGATATCGCCGCTTCCATCTCTCTGACTGATTCTGACTTGCTAAATTTTCTCTGTTTTGCAAATCGCTTCTTTTCATCGGTTAGAAAATTAATTTAACATCGGATCGCGAAATCCTTTTTCTTCTTTTTCTTTCAGTACGGGATCAATCCTTTTCCTATTTGTCACAATTAGGATTTCACACGTAATTGTGAATTTTTGTAAAAGTGAAAAGAGTTACTTTTAATTTCGTGTTCACTACATTCATTAGAAGAATTAAAGTGACCATTTGCAGAAAAAAAAAATTGAACCTCTGTTTATTGACGCACAACAGCCTCGCTTGCACTTGTCATTTTCTGCAACTGAATTTTGCACTTTTTTTATCTGGTTATTTCATTTAGCTTATTCTCGGCTATTCAGGTTGTAACTGCAAATATCAAAGGCTTGTTCAGCTATACTGACCGGAAATCATGACAAGAGAGAAAGCTTTATAACAAAATAAACATGTCGTGTCTTGAAGTTGTTGACTGACTAACTAATTCTGCAAATGAAACAACAAAAAAACAAAACACTAATAAAGATATTGATTTGGAAAGGCGAACCCTAATAAAATTAGGTTGAGAAAGAAAGTGAGTAAACCTAACTAAAATTCTACAAAATAACATGGCCTAGTTTGGATTCAAGGGCACAAATATCGGGAACTTTGTGAAAGTTGAACTCGAAAGTAATGATCAGATTAGCTCGTTAACCATTTCTTTATGCCAAGTCGCCAGATTATATCGATGAATAAGGATTTTTAAAAGAGTGGACCAGTTCATGATTAGTTTTACTTTTTAATCTTTACTAAGCATCTTTACCCCTTTTTTACCACCTGTTCACACAAAGTCGGTATGGCGGTTATTCGTTGTTTTCATCTGCTTCTCTCGCCTTCAATGTCATCTGAGTGTTAAACTCCACATGCCCTCTTTCCTCTCGGAAATTTCAACTGTCCCTGATTCGAATTGGCTTTCCTTGTGTTTTTTTTTTCTCCTTAAAAATTCATCGTTGCTCACATGTTCTGTACATGATATTCTCACCGTCTCTCTCACTTCCTCTGCGAGGAAATTGTTCAACATTCATTGTCATACAGGAGATAATAAAGATTTGAGTTTAACATTAATTTTTTTTTTTTTCTGAGAGAGAACGGATATGAACACCACCAAGTACGGACAGCGGAGTAAAAATTATCTACCCCCACATCCAATGGATTCATTAAAGATATGGTTTTAATATTTCAAGATAGTTGCTAAATAAGAAAGACACACTTTTAAAGGGGTCAGAGAGCACATTGATTTTAAAATTAAAACAACGATAAAGATTAGCACACTATGCCGTTTCACTTTTCAAAACGGGAATAGTGGTGATCCATATAGAAATAATACTGATCAAAATAGTATTAAGATATTTTTTAATTTTGCTGTATCGATATGAAAACAATAAAAAAAAAGAAACATTAACATTTTGTTGTTAGGAAGAAGATAAAAAATCCAAAGTTTGAATAAAATAAACAAAAAAGAGGTACGTAATCCACCCTAACCATATATAGGGAAGAGGATTTCCACTGTTTTCGGGCGTGGAAATTTTTCCACTCGAAAAAGGGAAAAAACAAGTTCTTGAGAAGAGAAAAATATTTGGTAGGAAAAAACATTCCTCGGAAAGATTAAAAAAAATGGCTTCTCGCAAGTAATTGAAAATAAAATCTGAAGTCAGATGCTACAATCACTACCCAAGCTAAGCGTAACACGATCTACCTGGTGTGGGTTTCTAAGCGAATTTCGTTCCTTCAGTGACGCTTCAAAACTCAAAAACGCTCAATTCTGGTCCTCTTTTACTACGAACCAAACTCACCTCATTTACTCACCTTGCAATAAAATATATTATCGAGCCAGTCCATTTTTTAAAAATTGTTTTTATTTTTATTTAATTGTTTACATTCGGACTATTGTCTCCATCTTTTTTTGTTGTCACATTTTGGCTGTTGTACTCTCTGGCCTTCATATTGTATATAGCGACAAAGAATTTCCAACTGAACCCTTTATTTAATTTACGGGGTAGATTGTTTTTGTTTCACTGCACGCATCTAAGGATTTCTTTTACTATTACTATGTCATCAAATTCATGAACCAATGCTACTAGCCTATTGTCCTGATGAAGGCCGGGGGGCCCAAAACGATGAGGACAATAGCCCGAATGAAAATATAGTAAAAATGATAACTTCTCATCCCAGAAATTCATTCACTGTAGATTACCCAGGTCGATATACTTCTGATGAAGGCCTGAAGATCCAACGACCGAAACGTTGTGACAACAACAAAGATAATGACACTAGTCTGAATATAAATAACTCCTCATCCCGTTTGGATACGTATTATTCTAATTTTGTTTGATAATATCTTACAACTCTAAATGTTATTTTAGTGATTACCCGTGTTTGAGTAGACGACCCGAATTACATCTTCCGTTCTGCTCATATGGGACACTTAAATAAAATGCGCTATTTGGCTGTGTTCGAACCTGCGTTCCACTTTGGAGAAGAAATCAGCGTTTAATCCGATCTGTGATAGACCGCCGGATCAGACTGGTTTATTTTGAGTAACAAAAAATAATGTCGGATTAAAAAATAGAATAATCCGTAGAAATTGGCAGTATTCTCATTTTGAAGACGAAGAGAAAGGCGTTTATTGCAGTTTAAATAAAGCATTGAATATATTTTACCATTGCCATTACGTCCTCTTTCTTCGTAGTCGTAACGAATATGGCTTCATTTGTCTCATTAGTGCATGGTCCCATAAATTCGTTCCTCGAAGAACGTGGCATCAGGCTACAGAGATCATCCTTACACCAAGATCTGTGATTTTGTGACAGCTTCTCTCATAAAAGCCGTTTGACATGCCCCAACCGCTAAGAGTCTGAAGGAACTACAGTTGGTTCAATGACCTGAAATCATCCATCCTCACCTCTAAATTCGAAGTCTAGCTGTCAGCGAAGAAATTGATGACAATTGTGTTCTAGGAGGCGAAGGGTTGCTACTCGGTACTGCATAATCAGTTAAGGCAGCCGATTAGTGTGAAACAGTGGACAGTTGAAGGAAGCTGTTTGGGAATAGACTGACAACCTTTGCATAAAGGTCACCCTAAAGTAAAACAACCCCCAACACATACTACCAACCTGACTTTAGGGATTCTAGCAGTAGGGTCTGGGATATTTTATAGCAACCATCACGTTAGGCTTTAGAATATAAACATATTGATTCCTATGTGCCATGTCCCTTCAAGACGTCGATAATCACGGCTCTCCACACCTTCCTATCCTTTGTAGCTTTTAGTAAAATTTTTCACTATTACTCTCATTCCATGTTTTGGCAGCCATTGACACAAGCTCCTTTTGTAGGTTACTTGTTGTTTCTCCCTGTCTCTCTTGCATTCAATATGTTCTACAAACTAATTTCTTACAAAGAATATATATTCGATTCATACGAATCTATTATAAAAATCTTGTCGGCTTTAAATAACCCATTAAGGTTGATATGCCATAAAACGAACGAATATATCTAAACTTATTTATAAATGGAACTTCGTCTAGGTGTGTGTGTTTTGTGTGTGTGTGTGTGTGTATCCGTTACCTATAGACTTCGAAACGGCTGAACCGATTTTCTTGAAAATGTACACAGTTGTACTATAAGCGTCTGCGAGTATTCTTAGCTAGGTTTTGTGTCGAGGTACCCCCGATAAATATCGAAAATCGATAATCGAAAAAATCGAGTTATAGAAGGAGTGGTCCGATTTTAATCAAATTTGATACACTAATAGACAAAGACACAAGAAACGATATTCAAAAGTTTCAAGGTTGCAGTTCTTACAATAGTGCAGAAAATCGATAATATATATATATAAAGGAAAGATGTTTGTGTGTATGTCTGTTTATCTACCTGTATGTCTATTATTTTTTATTTTTTCAGCCCTCTGAAAAAGTTTTTGCTTCAGGTTTGGCTCTAAGTAGGTCTAATTGTAATTCTTAGTCTCAGCCATGATACCATTTACTCAGAGGACTTATTTAGCCTTCAAAATTCAGTTTACGACGAAAAAAACTTATTTGATATCGATACCAGGAAATCAAAATTTGACTTACATCCATTCATTTTTCTTTCAGTCTACGGTTTCACTTTAACTGGAAACAACTATTGCTTTTTAGCTTTTCGTGTCAATGTCCAAAGAGTCTGAGCTCCAGGACCATGGATTAGTTTTGAAGCTTTCATTACACTCGATCAACGCCGGGCTATACTGCTAGTCCTTCGATATTTCAATGTACGTTCGGATATCGGTGTTAGTTTCTTGTCGTCTACCTAAATCAGAGCTACGATTTGAATTGTACTCTCTGAACCCTGTTTGTTTGTTAGTGTTAAATATATATATATATATATATATATATATATATATATATATATTTTCGACAAATTTTCGTTTTAGCGTATTTATTTTCAGCTTCCACTTACAAATCCCTAATGTTGGGCAAACAGTAAATTCGTGAAGAATTATCTGTTGCAGTCTATATAGAAAATTTGGTATAGAGAATAACTTTAATAGCATTAAACTATTGTATTTTTACTAACCTTTTTTTTGTTTCTAGATGTGTTGCTAGTATAATGGCTAATGGCTCAGTTAGAAATTGGCAAACCGAGTTCAAATTCCAGTCGAGTTCATTACACTTTCGCAGTTAGGAAACATGGACCCAGTTCTTTTCCCCAAGGCTATGAGTTAAATAACGGAACAGATTGACCTCTCTAGCCGTGACTGGTAACGAACATAGAAGAAAGACAAGTTTGAACTTAACATTCAGCCACCTGATCCTGTAAAAAGATCGTTAGACACGGTGGGGGCTATGCCGATACCATTTCTGTATAACAAAAACGCTGCAGTTTTCAGCAGATTTGAATGATCCCATTGGAGAGCAATGACGATGACGCCAACAATTGCGTCATTGTCCTTCAATGTGTTAGTGTAAAACTTTCTGTACATTCATGAAGCGCCTCCTCATATATGTGCTAGTTTTAAGCAGTAAAATTTATGAATTTTAAACGTTTATTTCATAAGTTTATTAATTTTATTGTATATTCAGATTTTACTAATATTTATTTTCTTATTTACATTGTTCGGACTTTTGTCCTCATCTTTTTTTTGCTATATTGACGACGTTTCGTTCATTGTATTCTCCGACCTTCTTCCGATGATTGGATTTTCGAACAGAACCCTTTATTTCGTTCACCAGTGTAGATTGTTTTTTTTTCCATGAGTCATGCCTCTTCCAAATATCTCAGTATCAATTATTTTCCTTTAACTCAACTTTTTCTTCACTGCTGCTGTAGCAAGTTATTAAACTCGCAACTCTTTGGGCCTATTCACTGGATCCAACCAACACTTTTATTCACTAGGCTCATTTCTTTTCTTTCATGGTCCTGAGTATGACGATAAACTTTATCCGGTAGGAAGGCCCTTGATCCGGTGCTTCTGAGGTGCGTGGGACCACCTCTTATTTGCTGTTGTTCTCAGGTTCACTCTAACCTGAGATAGTAGCACCTGTTAGGGTCCTAGCTATTGGCAAATAGTCACCCCCCCAAACTTCTTTGTCTAACTATCTGTACGCATGACGAGCTATTTTGTTTGATTTTTGTTATGTCGTGAGTAAGAATAAATAACTCAACAACAGGAATAGGTTAATTGTTGTATTCCGTGAAAATAGTATTTACAAAGGTTATTAGTATCCAATACAAGAATAAAGGTTAATCGTCTCAACCGTCGTAAGACGTAGTATGAGCAATGGGTACTTCCGGGTCGTCACCGGAAGTCTACCACTGACTTGTCGATCGGCTGCTCGGCACACTGTATTTATTTTTTGTAATAATACAAAAAATTATGGCACAAGGCCTAAAAGGGGAGGGGGAGAGGTTGGTTCTCGCTTAACTATCCTATACCTAGCTAAGCACTATCACGACCCATTCACTCGTTACAATTTGCACAGTTACCAAAAGAACCCATCCATCTACTCCCAATCCTTCGTACACCACAATGCCAGAAACTTACAAGGGGCACCTAAAAAGTGGGGAAATTAACCCATGACAATAAAATGTATTTATATACAATATAAAATAAATGTACATGTAATATTTGTACAATATTATAAAATATTTAATGAAAGAATGAAATGATGGGAGGGGAATGAACCCAAAAATAAACTAAAAATACAACAAATTTTTAAATTAAAATAATAATCAATGTTAGTAAGAACCGACCATCCCAGAAAAAAAGAGTGGCCGCTGTATTCCGCCCAACGGCGAAATCAAGAAGCACACTCGCTCAGGGAGTGGGGAGGGGGATAAAAAATTAGCGGAATGGGACAATAAAAGGCTGAACCAGCCGAGATAAAAAGGAGACCAAAACAAACTGGGGAGGTTGGGAATCTCGACATGGATCATAACAAAAGAGAAAGCCGGGTACAGGCTAGGAACACATTCATTCACTTTAACTAGGTACACAAGAGAGAACTAGCTTAACCAGGGGAGGGTTCCAGAGGAATCCACCCCGATGTAACCAGCAGATCTAAAAGAGAAAATCAAGATTAGCCCCGTTCAAGCGAACCAGGCTCGCCACATTTACCCACCTTTTGCTAAAGTCTGTCGAAGTCAAACGTTTCCAATCAGTTCTAATCTTTATTTTGAGCTGATGCTCAAAATAACAGATCAGATCCTGATGTGAAAGACGCTGACCTCTCAAGACTTCCTCCATTCGCGTCGACTAAATCACCATTCGAGCCGTGGCTAGCAGCGACAGAAACACCATACGCTTCATCCCAGAGAACGGGGGCGACACATTATCACAGGCGAATGCACGATCAATGAGCACAAGCTCTCGCGGCGCGATACGAGCAGTCAACTCGCCGACCCGGTCCCATAGAGGGCGAACCCGCGAACAATGGTAGAAGGCGTGCGAAGCCGTTTCTTCCAAGCCAAGGTTGCTGCGTTCACAATCTGGCAAATCCGCCAGGCCCCATATGAAGGCCTTGTCATTGAGAGGCAAGCGATTCCGAGCTAATCGCCAGGTGAGCGAAAACTCAGAGTTGTTGAGATAATCACTCCCTGGCGCCCAAGACCAGAACGAGCGAAACTCGTCCTCCGACAAGCGCAGCACATCACGTAATGAATCCTTTGCGACGCCCTCCACTAACCCACGATAGAAGACTCTCCTAGGCCGTGAAAGGTAACTGGACCGTGGAATGGCCCGCAGGGCCGCCAGACATTCGAGGAGAAAACTCGATCGCTCTCGAGGCTTACGGCACCGCCTCGAGATGGGGGGAGTGATAGTAAGGCTAGGGAATATGTCCCTCACTATCCCCCTAAGCAATGAGTCTTCGGAAATCGCTCGCCTGAGAAAAACCAACCTTGACGCAACCTTATGGCTCATCAGGTATGGCATTCCCAGACCCCCATGACACGGACGTTGGTAACAGACACGTTTGTCGACATAGTGTTTGCGTCCTCTCCATAAAATGGAGAATAGCAAACGCTCGATCGCCTTCCTATGCCGTTTACAAAGTGGAAGTACTGCCAACTGGTAAAGGATAATGGGAAAGACGTATGTAGCACACGCCTCAGCCATACCCTTTAAGGACAAATTCCTTCGGCGCCAAATCTTGGCCGACGCGCCTACCTTTGCCAGTATTCAGACCAATTTTTCTCCAACTGTAGGTCGGGCCCGAACCACACTCCAAGAATGCAGACCGGGCCGTCCGTCCAGTCGAAGGCGCCTAACCGCAAGTCGGACGACTTGTTGCGGTTAATCTTGGCCCCTGTCACCTGTTCGTACCGTTCAAGCGCCTTCTGTACCACCTCGATGTCCCTGCGGGAGGACACGAAAGTAGTGACGTCATCGGCGTACGCGGAAACCCTGGCTCGAGCACCACCAGGGACAGCGATTCCACGTAGGGCCGGACTGCACGCCCTGTCCCTTAGCCGGCGAAGGAGGGGCTCCAACGCCAAAGCATAAAGTAGGGGCGACAGTGGACAACCCTGTCGGACCGACCTAGACAGCGCCAGAACGCCCGACAACTTTCCGTTCACCTGTACCACAGCCGTCGGGGATTGATACAGGAGGCTAATCCAGCGGCGGAAGTTGGTTTCGAATCCAGCTGCCTGCAGGACAGCCGCCAGGTACCGATGGTCAACCCTATCAAATGCCTTGGACTGATCTAAATGGATCAGCGCGGCTTCGTCGTCGTCTTTTATCCCCTCTATGATCGTGCGTATCAGATGCAGGTTGCTCTGAATTGTTCGGCCCTTCACAGCACAAGTCTGCTCAGGTCCCAACAGAGACTCGGCAACTAATTGCAAACGATTTTGCAAGATCTTGGCCAAAATCTTTAACTCTGTGTTTAGCAGAGTTATGGGCCGGTAACCCTCTAGCTCCCTCCCCACATCCTTGCCTTTTCTCAACAGCGTGATCACACCCCTGGTGAACCGGTTGGGGATGGACCCCTGCCGGAACCAGTTGTTGAACACGACAGTCAAAATCGGGACAAAGATGTGCGACAGCCTCAAGTACAATTCATAGGGCAAACCATCGAGACCCGGCGATTTGCCACTGCCGACCTTCTTCAGCGCCGCGTAGACTTCGCCCTCCGTAATCTCTCCCTCGCAGCTAGCTGCATCAGCCGGCAAAAGCCGGGGGAAGTCAGCCAAATAGCTGCGAAACTCCTCATCACGGAGACCCGGCTCCTTGGTAAACAGGATCTCGAAATGCCGCCGAAACGCCTCGCACATGTCGTCAGTCGACCGCAGAGTGTGTCCCTCCGGGTTGCGAACTTCTCGAATGTACCGGTCGCCTCCGCGGCGAATTTCTTCCTTGCGCAGTTCTGCGCCCATGTTCACAGCTTCGGAAGACATCTTGCTTAACTTATGTCTAACTACCTGGCCCATGTAACGATCGCTATTCGACCGGTCCACGGCCTCCTTAGCTATGGCTATCTCTAGGGGATCCCCACCAGCCACCGCCCGGGAGTAATTAGATCTAAGTGTCTTCACCTTGTCAGCCTTATCTAGTTTGAGCCGAATGCTGAACTGAGTGGTGAAAGACCTAATACTATCCTTAAGGTTCTCCCACCACTTATTCCCGATGACTCCCCCAGTTAACGCCCGCTGCACTAAGTTAATTAGCTGGCGCCGGAAGTCCCGCCTGTCCAGTAAGGACACGTTGAACTTCCAGTAACCAGCCATTCTAACCCTATTTTCTAAATTTACCCGGGCACAAACGAGTTTGTGGTCCGAGTAACCTAGCCAGTGGAACGTGGGACAATCTAAGAAATCTAGTTCGGCTTCACGAACTAACATTCTATCAAGGTAGCTAGCCACCTTGGTAGAAGGCCAACTATTAATCCACGTCCACATTCTCCCGCCCTTGTGATCGGCCCGGTATCTATCGACTAGACCGAAGTCCTCGATCAGATCAACCAAGCTACGATCACGTACCTTCCCTCTAGCTCCCCACCCTCTATCCAACTTGGGGTCCAGGATGGCATTCCAGTCCCCCACTAAGACGAGTCGCTTGGAATCCACCAGGAAGGGCTCCAACCGCCGAAAAAACGAGACGCGCTCCTCCCGGTCGTTGGGCGCATAAACCGCAACCAGACGAAACGCATTGCTTTTCACTGCAATATCGGCCACGATCAGCCGGCCCTCGGCACCGACATGGACAAGATCCACCTTCGCGTCCAGGGTACGCTTGACCAGCAAAGAAACTCCTCTGGCCAGCCGGTTCCCATATGCTGAATAAACGACAAATTCGCTAGACAGCACACAGGCATCGACCTTGCAAACAAAGTGAGTCTCTTGGATCGCGGCGACATCCACGCCGAAGGACAAGAGGTCCCGAAGCAGGCGGGCAGCCTTACTCCGATCCCTAAGGCCCTTCACGTTCATACTGGCTAACTTAATTGACATCATTTAGACCTGTAAAGAGAAAGCAGAAAATTACTTCTGGTCACATACGGCGCGAAAATCTATGGGAGTAGGGACCCCGACGGATTGTCCCAGGTTTCCTGTACCAATATCGGACGTAATCCGTCCGTCCTGGACAATGCCGCCGACGTCCGTGGGAAAGGTAAGTTTTACCGCCCTATATAATGATGGGTGGAGGATGACGGGGACCCTCCCAGCACAAAAATGCGAAAGCCTTTGTAAATATTTTGTGCCCGTTTGGGCCATTTGTATGTTAGGGAAAGCCTCAACGGCCCCCTGCACAAATTCCCACGCTTTTGTTCTACTACCCCCGGAATTTCTGATTAGAGTCAGTACCCCGGGGGCGCCTGGGAAATTGGCAGGGTCCTCGATGGACTTTCCGTCAATATTTTTAAGTTTGAAAAGAGGCCTTAGGAGGGCCTTCTTCTGAGAAGAAAGGTCCCTCTCTAAGGCCTGTCTGTCAACTTTGCAAATATCTTGTTTGCAAAAAATGTTCTTTTTGCTTTTCTCCCGTTTCGGGGAGGGTTTTTCAGGATTCGGGGAGGGATGTTCAGCTTTCGGGGAGGAAGGTGCTGATTGGGAGGAGGGTGTGGGAGGTGTGGGGGAAGGAGAGGTTATTTTTCTTATCGGGGAGGTGGACTTACTCCTCCCCTCAAAAGACACAGTTCTGATGGGTGATGTAGGGGCGGATTGGGTTCTTGTAATTTCCTTTATCCTCTCCGCTCTGCCTCGGTCGTGAACTTCCTTCTTTCCCTTTTTTTGGGATACCTCCTCATCCTCCTCCCGTCCTCTCTTCAACGATGAGGAACGGGGGGGGAGGCATTTCCTCTTCCATTTCTTGTTGTTGTTTTTCTTGTTGTTGTTGTTCTTTGCGTTGTTCTTGTTGTTCTTTGCGTTGTTCTTGTTGCTGCTGCTGCTGCTTTACCTCTTTGCGAGGCTTCTTCTTTTCTGGGGACGGAGATTTTTCAGGTTGCGGAGGAGGGGAAGCAACTTTCTTCCCCCTCCTAACCACCTCCGTCCATTCACTGCTTTTGGGTTCTGTTTTTTCTTTTTCCGGAGACACTGTTGTTTTCGACACCGGCGGTGTTTCCGGTGTCACCGGTGTTTCTTCCGGTTTCCTTGCCGGACACATTTTGAATGTGTGTCCGGCCAGACCACACGCCCAGCAGTGCGGCTTCCTTCCCTCCACGACAACAAAAAGTTTCCGGCTACGGCACAGCAAAATATCGGGGACTTTTAATAGGTTCGTCCTGTCCATGACCATGCTGATGTTGACGTCCTCCGTGGCCACACCGGCCTTACTATTTATCCTTGCGACCACCTCCACCGCTCCAAATTGAGCAAAAAATGCTCCAATGTGGTCACAAGCCACTTCGACTGGCACACCATGAACCGTTATCTTTGTCCTTCGGGTACCCAGATACTCCGTCTGCATCCGGATACCCCTGGCCTCCAAGGTGTTACCGGCCAAATTCTTTGCTTCCGTCTCCGAGCTCAATAACACATCCCACATAGCACGGGACCTTCTCGCCAGTACACAGGGTACAATATTTAAGGCTTTCAAAGCCTCTTCCATATTCTCCCTGCTGACACTGATGAACTTTCGTGTTTTGACATCGGATGTCTGCAGGGAGATCGTTCTAGGTGCGATAACATTCACCACCTCCGGGACCACTTTCAACTCGTTCTCGGAAATATAGTCCTTATACTTCTCCTGCATTTGCCGGTAGTACCCGGCATCCTTCTTAACTGGTGCCTTTACCCATGCCGTCGGTGAGGGAGTCACCGTGGGCACAGCGTCAGAAGTTGAGGGCTGGGGAGACAAAGCCATAGCTTGATTTGCCCCCCCTCACAAAACACAAAAATCCACAAAAAGTTCAAAACGCGCCACGCGCGACGAAGACAGAACAAAGACAGTAAAAACAGGTACTCACAGTTCAACTTCGGTCAACAAAAACACGTAAATCCGACTTGCAATGAGTCAAAAAAGACAAAAATGCGAGGCGCATTCTCTACGTAGATGCCACCATTACTTTACATAGTAATGGAATAGTCCATTATAGCCGAATAGGCGCGGGCATCCCAACAATTTTCCCCTATGTCGTGCTTTTAAATTGACAATTTTTGGTACTCTTCCGGAACAGTCTATATCATTAACTTTGAATCCTGTTCACGTTTTGTAAGGCTTCGAGAGCATATTTCTGTATTGTTGCTTGATTTTAGGTTTAAATGTCTAATCTTTGTTAAAGGTCAGTTTTGGGATAATTCGTCCAGTTTAAATTTCTCACTCATGTGTGATAAAATCTTCATTTTCATCCTTAGTAAGGTTCATGCACTACCAACGCATATAACACGCATAATTCTTTTCAACAAATCTTTTGATAATATCGACACTGTTTTGTTGAATGGCACTTTCTTCTGGATTATTCGGCAAAATGTAATTCATATATTTCTCAGGCTCAACGAGGCATAGTTTTCGTAACAGAAGACGTACATTTTTTTCATCCGACCACCCTTGAGATTCTTCTCTGAAAATGACCTCGTACCTTCGGATAAAAATTAAGTTTTCTTCTGGGAAGTAATTACGTTCATTAATTGATTTAGCGACTGCATTGCCGGTTCCTTGCTTTTTCAGGATTGACTTCAACTGTTCTCGATATTCAATTCGTCCCCGCTTCATTTGTTGTAGTAGTTGTTGAATAATTTTCTTCAATACTGTATTATTTTCGTTAGTCCTTAGCCAAGAAGAAACATTTATTTTTTATTCCGAATAGCAGTATGTCATACATCCTTGGAATTTATCGGCTTTCGCGTCGTTTTATGAATATACTCGAACTCCACAAGACTTTTCCGTTAATTTTTAATTTTCTCCAAATATTTATGCTAAGCGAGATCATTTTTTTCTTTGTGTGAATCCTTGACGCCACAACTATTATGCCTTAATTCCATTGAATGAAGATAAAATAATCATAAAATATGTCGCTTGGAATCGAATTAGTCTTACTGAACTCTGTAGTAATGATATAAAGTTCGCTCCCGGCTAACTTGGTATTTACCAAAGCATTCCAACAAAGGCGGGATGTGGCAGAAGGTCGATTTTTACGTGAAACATTCCGAGCGCGTACGCCCGGGCAACATTTGCTGTAGACTATGCATACGCAGGATCGGGTTATGTTTATTTACCCGATACGAGACAAATCTTCGTCATAGCCTCGTATGGGTTCCTCTCTGCCCGAATGTCGTGAGAAAGACAGTTGCTAATTAATCCGAGCCAAGACTGGTGGATCTCTGCCTTCTGGCAGAGAGTCCGAGCGTCTTCGCGATGGCTTGCTTTCTCCTGACGATTTTCGGCGTCAGTAGATAAGCCAGTCGAACGAGTCCAAGTCATCTTCTGGAGGTATGTGCTCCTCTCCATTTTTTTTTTTTTTCAGCCAATTTTATGAATTTCAAATGTGTTTTTTAACAAAATGAATGTCAACGTTATTTTTTAACATGAAAATCATTAAAAGAAAATATTTTGAAAAACACCGCCTCTAAAGTTTAGAAATAACATATGGTGCCTAATTGCAAGGTTATTTCAAACAGATACACAAACACGAAATTGCCAAGTGACAGATGTTACAATCTTTGTAAACCAATCGAATAATTGATATGTTGGCTATCTTCACTCAATCAAATGTGGATTGGTCAGACAAGAACATATTTGAGAACATATCTTTACCACAGTTTTTACAAAATATAATTTAAGTTTTCCTTATTAAATACTTGAATAATACAAAAAAAATGGCAAAAAGCATTATTTCTCTATTGGTACGGCGTTGAGAAATAGTGCTTTTTTGACAGTTTGAATTTTGTTGGTACTAGGTGTTTCTAATTGTTTTGAAATTAAACGATTTTAGAACATTTTCTATTTGCTGACTGTTTACATCATTATATTTATTGGAGACTAGTTGAGCTGTTCGGTAAAAAACGAGCCATATTTAATTTTACTATCCTCCCCAACGACTCGTCTTGGGTATGACAAACAACATCCGGGTCTTGTGTATGACGATAACCGGCGATCAGCAGTAAGGCCTCTGATTAGAAAGTTATGAGGTGCGTGGAACCTCTCTGTAATTGCTGTTGTTCCCAGGTCTACCCTGACCAGGGGTGATAGCATATGCTGGCGTCAAAATATTATGAAAGTATAAAACATTGTATATTCTTCTGGGCTTCTCTATGTTCATAGGAGTCTTGAGTATTTCTTCCTGTTCTCTTCCTACACTGTCATAAACTGTGTTTTTGGATATGCATATACCAACAGAGATGTTTTGGTCAGTTTCGAGTAGACTCTCTTCAATCTCATTGGAGTGATTAAAATTTTAATTGATGAAGTCTCGTATTGCCATTTAATTGGTACCCGACGTCATTAAAATTATCTTACATAGCCGAGTTAATTAAAACATTGGTTTGTGACTTTGGGACCATAGGAATTAAGAATTCAATCTCTGGGATGGCTAGTATAGAACCGGTGGAAAGAAAAAGAGCAATAATTCAATAGCACTAAAAAAAAATAAATCAAAACAAAATATCCCTAGACATGGAGAGAGACAAGCGAGCGCAATCACCCTCAAGGTTAAAAAAATTGGGTTCGGTTTGAAATTGCCTGAAGGTTGCCCAGATTAACAGATACCTTAAGTCAGAAGACACAACGCTCGACAAAATTTTGCAATAACAACAAAGATGAAAATATTAAGATATAAAAAAGGGTGTCTCTCACACACTGCAGGCAGAGAATATAATGTCCACTTATCAGTAGGAATGACAGTGCCGCCGTATGCTCACGTATACCACGGATTGATCGGCAGACATTGAAAACGCCTTGAATTTAATCAAATATAATGTTAAGTAATGAAAATACAAGCCTCGCGTGATCATTTAATCGGCACAACCACTTTGTCATTTCCTAACGTGCGTGATCATGGCTCTCCACAACATCCTCTGAAAGTGAATACATTAAATAACATAAAATTTGAATCTTCATTATTCAATCTGTATTCCACTTTATTACTCATATATAACTTCATAACGTGCGCGATGATGGCTCTCTACAACAAAAAATGAATATGATAAGCAATAAAGATTTAAGTCTTGTGCTATAATTTGGTCAGTATCCTCACTTTATTATTCAAGTCTTTTCATAATGTGAGCGATTATGGCTTTCCACGACTTCCTCTCTCTCTCTGTAATTAACTCACCGCTTGGATGAAAGATCTTTTATTCCTCTTTTTAAGAAACGTCTTCGAATTCCAGTTGAATTCCTTGCATTCACTTATGCGCAAATACCCTTGGGAAAGTTTATTAAACCGTCTCTTCTCTCCAGTTATGGGTTAAATAATAGATTAGTTTGGGTTCTATAGCCTTGGCTGGTAACCAGTCTACCGCAGAAAGCCATGGCAACTTACTGAGGGATAATTTTCTGCCCAGTTAGTCATGTCTCTTTCGAGACATGATCGTCCAAAACGTGTATCACGTACGGCACTTGACTGAATGACTGACTATAGGATGCAGATCCTATATAATCTATCAACTAAGTAAAACACACAAAGTAAAATTGCACACCCGCAAAATAGGACCCAAACGACTAAAAGCATTTTGGAAAAACCCAATTATAACAAAGTAAAATTGTACACTCGCAAAAGTGGATTAAAACGACTAAAAACATTTTGGAAAACCCCAAACCAAGAAAATTTCACAAGTCAGTGTGAAAAGCAAAATTATGAATCCTGATTAGATTAAAAATAGAAAATTCATATATGACGTTTTCTTACATCTAAAAGCGAAAAGGCCTGCTGTAGCCCCGGCAACATGAGAAGCTTCACTATTTAAACCATGTCGCTGACCGGTCAAAATGAATTCAGAATGGGATCGATATCTGATAGCAATCTCACAATTTACGAAAGAAACTTCAAGCTGACTTTCTTTTTTTTCTCACTCTGTCGCCTACCTACCAAAAAGAGGAAGGGATATAAGATTTTACATTCTGCTACTACTATCAAACCATGAACTCTAAACTTCTGTGAACATTTCAAATGCTAGCATTTCTCTTTGAACAATTTTAACTACAAAATTGCATCCATTCTCAATTAACATTTTTCTTCTCACAAAATATGTTATATTGTTCAGTTAACGAAATTTCCCTTATATTTGTCTTCTTACAATTTTGTTATTCTGTTAATTAATCTTTACTTTAATGTACACACGAAATATTTTAACCTTCCAAATTTCAACATCCAACCTTCAACCTTCTGATATTTAAATCGTAGGAACTTCGGGCGCGTTTGGCACAAGGCCAATTTACCAAGCATCACCGAACCCCCTACATTTCTCACTTGTCTTGAGTTTTGATTTACTGAACATCTCTTTGGTTGCATTCTTGCAAATTCCTGGGAACTGACACATATTACGAAAATGTTTCTGTAACTTTAGAAGCAAAAAAAAAAAAAGAAATAGAATTTTTATGTGATGAGTCTTTTGGCTGTTGATGATATCATTTTAAAAAAGTATGGTGTTAATTAACAATAATCATTTAACGAAAATCCTGTTGTAATTAACATGCACATGAAATAGTACTGCCAGGAAAACTGAAAGACAGACACAGATGTTTATTGTTAAGGAAGATGCTTAAATTTAACTGCTCGTTTATTTGAATAACCAATACGAAGAGAAATAAGTATGTTTTTGGTTTGGCTTATTTTGATTTACGGCATATCAATCTCAATAGGTTATTTGATACCGACAAGATTTTTAGGATAGGTACGTATGAATAGAATATGTATTTAAGAAATCAATTTGTAGATCAGGATTTGCGCTTATTCTTTTTTACTATATATCAATCTCAATTGATTATTTAATGCCAATTAGATTTTTAGGATAGGTTCGTATGAATAGAGTATGTATTCTTTGTAAGGAATTATTTTTTAGATCAGGTTTCATCGTTATTTTTGTAAAGTGTTTTTGACGCATCAAATGTATTACTGGTTATTTATTTATGTATTTTTTTCAAAAATTTATTGCTGGTACTTCAGTGTTTTAATACTAGTTTGGTGATCAACTATTTTCCAATACCTAGGACCCTATCACCCCGGTTCAAAGTAGGCCTGAGAACAAGAGCAATTACGCTCCTGAAAACCTACCAATTAAAAGCCTTGCTGCTGGCTAGTTTAACGTCCTACCCAAGACAGATTTGGGGATTAAAGTTTTTCTCGAACTTCGGAAGACTGCAGAAAATAGAATCATTCGCAACACACGTGCACACACATTAAATGAATAATTCTCTTTCACATGCCCAATGTAAGATTTCCCAATATTTTTTAATCATGAGTTTCAGGCACATGCGTTGTCGTGTAATCGTTATCAATTCGAAAAGAGAAATTGGAGACCAAAGTGCAAATTATAGTTGGGTCCGTAAAATTTCGTAACCTACGTCAGTTGCTGGGAACTTGCGCGGAATGCTTCAGAGTTCAAGAATGCAACCAAAGGGATGTTCAATAAATCAAAACTCAATGCAAGTGAGAAGCTTCTTGTTAAAAAGCAGAATAAAAGGTCCTTCATCTAAGTAGAGAATCATTTTTTTTTTAATCATTTCACCCCGAGCAAGGCGGAAACGCCACTGATGTGCAGGGGGTTACATAAATGTAAAAAGATTAATTAGAAAAGAGTGAGGAGTACAAACTAGTTAGAAAGGAACAATAGAAATCAGGTGCGATGACAGATACATAGGTGGAGAGAAAGGGAAGGTTATATAGGGGTGGGGAGAGAGCTAGAGTCCAGTGGTTAGTAGATGAGTATTGACTTTGCATTTAAATTTCTGGAGGTTGTAGCCGTCAGGAAAGCAAGAATACGGGAGCGAGTTCCACAGGCGGGAAGTGTGAGAGAGGAAGCTGCAGGAGTAGAATTGTCGTCTGCATTTGGCTAACCTGACTGTGAATGGGTGGGACCAAGTTGCCAGTCTGGTTGCACGAGTAAACACCTGTTGAGGAGGCATCAGTGACTTAAGCTCGTCTGAGCAGAAGCCATTTACGACAAAAATGACAAGAAGTTGAGAGCATTGATCGTTCACATTGTGGAAGGACATGAGTAATGAAGAGAAGTTACCGACTAGATTATAAAACGAAACTTAGATCCTTATTGCTTAATAAGGATCTTAATGACTGTATTCTCTTGTTTCCAGACAAAGGCTCTTCCAGCAGTCACCCTCTTGAGCCAGGGTAGCACCACCTCCTCAAGGAACTTGATGTAGGCGTTCATGTTGAGATTGAGGCCCTCACCAACAAAATCGTGATTTATTTTATCTGAACGATCACAGTGAGTTTTCCGAGCTGCGTACCTTCGTAATCACCATTAGACTCGTACGACTCTTTCCGCAACCTCTGCACTGTACTCAAATTGACATGCACACTGAAATGTTATTGAAGTTTCCGGTGAGAACGCCAAGACGTATAGCATTCCTTTTCCAAATTTCTCTTTAAGTGAATTGCACGATGCTCCTCTTTTTCATACTAGCTGACCTGACCTTACTATACTGTGCTGTCGTCAAAATAAAAAACGTGAAATTGAAAAATGCAAAATAGCGACAATTTATCCATTGCACTCTGTATATTTCAAGATTCTTGATTTTTTAAAATTTGCAACTTTATTAGCCTTGACCTGGCATCTCACCTTCAGTCATATTCCTGCAGCCGTAATGTAGCTTACCTGTGCCTTTTTCTATAAATACTTTCATGGTCATTATTTTGATGAACTTTCCTCTGTGGTAGCAAGTCTTCATTAATTTAATCGCACTACTAGATTGGCGGCAAGGTCTCATCAATTTACACTTGAAATGTCTAGATGTAGCCATCAGTTATTTGCTAACATTTTCTTTTCTCGCATTTCTTACTTGTGGAACCCTCTTCCGGCTTCCTGCTTCCTGCTTCCCAGTCATCTTTGATCTTTAAAAGTGTAAATGCAATGTCAATCGGTCACTATTGCTGTAATTCTTGTTCTTTTCTTAGTTTTTCCCTCATTTTCTAACACCCAGTAATCCCTTTAGTCTTAGTGGCTCTATGTCCTTACTGGGGGTGAAATAAAGAAAAACGAAAAATAAAAGTGGCACAGCTTATTAGGATGTGTGGAGAAGATAATGGTCAACCCTAGACGAAGAGGGTAAGATTGAAGTAACCTCTTGGGGGAAGTAACCTCTTGGAAGTTGGTTTGACAATGTAGCGTTTCCTGGGGAATTGTTAGAATGGAACTTGTATTTTACTAATGGAATATGAAAGGAATATGAGTAATTAGTAAGTAGCATTTTTGGTCTTAGACGTGAAGGTTAAAACTGCTGGAACTAAAGAATGTAGTTTATATGAACACTTTCCATGGAAATAGCGATAGAATAGTGAGTTATAACAAAGTTATATTAAGCGTATTTTTTTTTTTAAGCGTTTCACCCCGAGCAAAGCATGTCACTGCCACTACTGCGCAGGGGGCTACATAGAGTGGAGAAAGGATGATTAAATATAGGAAATGTCAGAGGGTGGGTGATAGGCGGGTAAGGATACCGAGAATGAGTGTTGGGTAGATGAGAATGTTCTGAGAATAATTTGGAGTTAGTGTGATAGGAGGTGTCTATTGACGCTACATTTAAACACCTGGAGATTGTAGCTGTCGGGAAAGCAGACTTGTGGAAGGGAGTTCCACAGGCGAGAAGCGCGAGAAAAGAAGCTGTTGGAGTAGAATTTACGGTTACATCTTATTTGTTTAACTGTAAAAGGGTGGGACCTAGTTGCTAATCTAGTATCTCGTGTAAATTCGTGCTTAGGCGGCACCAGTGATCTAAGCTCATCGGAGCAGAAGCCATGAAAGTACTTGTAGAAGAGGCACAGGAAAGCCACATCACGCCGGTGAGAGAGTGGTTGCAGCCGGTCTGCCAAGTCAGTCTCAACCACGTTACAGATCCTCCTTTGTATTTTGTCAAGAAGCCCAAGGAGAGCAGCAGTGACACCCGACCAGATATGGCAGCAATATTCAATACTCGGGCGGATGGTAGATTTGTATATGTGCAGAATAGATTCAGGTGGGAAAAACTTCCGGGCCCTGCACAGAGAACCGACTTTCATAGCAGCAGATTTGGCAATGGATTCGATATAGTCATTCCATTTCAGGTCCGCCGAAACTGTAAGGCCAAGGAGGTGTAGTATTTTACTCTCTGGGAGGCTAGCCTGTCCCAATAAACGTCGGTGGTTTAAGAAATAAGTAATTGTATTATCGTAAATATACAACAAATTGTAAATCGGTGTAAATGTCTCTTGTTGAAAGAAAAATATGAGTAGAGTAATAGAAGCCGTCTGCGGAGGCGTACGGTAGGTGACGGTTGGTGAGTCGTGACTTCCTACGGCGATGGATTTTGGTGGGTGTCATTTGGAGATAAGAGGTCATGTCTCGATGTGCGTTGTGAATCATAGCTGGTGTGCCGACCGACTGCCGAAGAAATCCCTTTGATGGGTTTTTATATACTTTTCTTAGGCTCAGATCGGCTTTAATTTCTATTTTGTTCTTTAGGCGGGAGTGGGTGTTATTGGTTGGAAATTCTGGATCGTATTTTTCTTAGTCTGTTTTACTTACACGCTCAATGTGCAGTTGACGAAGTCTTTAGTTTTGCCTTATGTTTCAGTGTTTTCAGATCTGGCCAGTGGTGGAAATTTGTGCAACATGAATCAGAAGATCTAGTTTTAGAAAGATAATAACGAGATATCTCGATATATGACCAGCAGAACGAGAACAATCTATCCCCGTAGATTAAATAAAGTGGTTCTGTTCAAAATTACCTGAAGATTATCTGGGTCGAGATAATACGAGAAGAACGCTGGAGAGGACATCGAACGAAAAGCTGTGATAATTAGAAACAAAGCCGAAGACAATAGTTCGAATTTAGATAATGTAAATAATGAGAACTCCCCAACCCAGATACACAAGCAAATCTTAACGTCAGAAAAAGAAATCATTGATTTTGATGAATAAATACTATTTATTTTTGTATAATAACAAAATGTGGCACAAGGCCAAAAATGGGGATGGGAAAGTCCGGTCATCTGTCTTACATTAAACTTAGCTAGCCACAATCACCGACCCAAACTAACTCTACAATAGTCTTTGCACCAATATATCACATTATTACTTACCATTCTTTCTACAATCATCATAATACCTGAAATATTCTATGAAATCCTAACTCGTCCTTTTGTGGGGCAGGTAAATAAAATAACTTTTAAAAATGCAAACATTCATTAATGTTTTCAATGTCATTAATCTAAACTTATTTATAAATGAAACTTTGTGTGTGTCTGTGTGTGTATCCGCTACCTATAGACTCTAAAAGGGCTGAACTGATTTTCTTGAAAATTTACACAGTTGTACTATAAGCGTCTGCGAGCGTTCTTAGCTAGGTTTTGTGTCGAGGTACTCCCCACCCCCGATAAATATCGAAAATCGATAATCGAAAAAATCTGGTTATAGGAGTGGTCCGATTTTAATCAAATTTGATACACTCATAGACAAAGACATAAGAAACGATATTCAGAATTTTCAAGGTTGCAGTTCTTACAATAATGCAGAAAATAGATAATATATATATATATATATATATATATATATATATATATAAAGGCAAGATGTTTGTGTGTGTGTCTGTTTATCTGTCTGTATGTCCTTTATACAAATCCACAATTTTTATCCGATTCTCACCAAACTTCACACAAAGATTTTTTAGGCTGAGTCTGAGCTCCAGGACCATGGGTTAGTTTTAAAGTTTTCATTACACCCGAGCAACGCCAGGCTATTCTGCTAGTTTATATATACAAGAAACTAAATAAAATGGTGTTGCTAATACCCCGACACTCACACAATCCTTAATTTTGGCAGAAATATAAGTTAACTGGACGAAATTAATGCGAGACTTGGATGATTTAAAACCAATCATTCCACCAACCAAACACTCGGTTAAATTCACCTTCAGACTCAATAACAAATACGAAAAACACACTCGACACATTTCTGGTCGTCTAACAAGGAAGGCGGGTGGGCAATTAAAATAATGAAAGTGAGGACAAAAATAATAATAATAAAAAGGCCAAAGAGCAAACGTCCTTTAACTAAGTTAACTTGACGTAAAAAACTAAAAACAATTTTGGTGAATAAAAATAAATGAAAATTTATTGCACAATAGTAATTTTAGACTATAATGTCCTTAATTTATATTATTTAAATATATAAAAGCTTATCGAATATAATAATGTCATAGTTTTATTGCATATTTTATTTTACTATTGGGAGCAGATTTTCTGAAAGAGGGGTCAAATGGTTGAAAAAAAAAATAGATATACATTTCCCAATAGTTTGACTACAAAATTTAATTTCTTGAAGTTTCATGAATGTACGTGGAGTTAAGATGTAAGAAAAAAAATTACTAAGATTTAAAAAAAAAATGATTTAAATTATAATTTCATTTATTTGTAAATAAGTCCTGAAAGTTTCATTAAAATCTAAGAATTATTTTATTTTTGCAAGAATTTCCAAATTAATGTGCTTGTCACCGGAAAAAAAAACAAAAAAAAACTAGTTATGTAATATTCTTCTTTTACTATGTGCCTTGTCCTTTCAGGACGTAGTGCGATTATGGCCTTCCACGTCTCCCTATCCCGGGTGACTCTTAGCACGTTTTCTCCTGTTACACCACGCAACCCCCGTTCTGCCATCCACCCTTGTCTCTCCTTCCCATGTTTTCCCTTGTCTCTCCTTCCCTCTATCTGGCCTGTTAGTATCAGGTTCTCCAAACTTAAGCTGTCTCTTTAATTTCCTTTTCGTTTCCATCCTTTTCAAAACCTCATCATTGCTCACATGCTCGATCCATAATATCCGCAGCATCCTTCTGGAGAACCACATTTCAGTTGCTTCAAGTTTTTCTTTAATCTTCGATGATATTGTCCAGCATTCACTGCCATATTGAAGAACTGACATCACATAGCAATCCAGTACTCTCTTCTTTGTTTCTAGCGAAATTGTCCTGTTTCTTAATACTCTTCTCAGCATCTAGAATGCATCCTTGTGCTTTTGGATCTCAGGAATATAAATGTATAGAAACTGCCGTGACCACAAAGTGAGGGGTCAGTTTATATATTGATTTTAATATGGAATTGATCCCCCACTTTATATCCAGTATGCTTCTGTAGAACCACATTTCACTTGCTTCAAGTTTTTCCTTCATCTTTGACGATATTGTCCAGTATTCACTGCCATATTGAAGAACTGACATCACATAGCAATCCAGTACTCTCTTCTTTGTTTCTAGCGAAATTGTTCTGTTTCTTAATACTCTTCTCAGCATCTAGAATGCATCCTTGTGCTTTTGGATCTCAGGAATATAAATGTATAGAAACTGCCGTGACCACAAAGTGAGGGGTCAGTTTATATATTGATTTTAATATGGAATTGATCCCCCACTTTATATCCAGTATGCTTCTGTAGAACCACATTTCACTTGCTTCAAGTTTTTCCTTCATCTTTGATGATATTGTCCAGTATTCACTGCCATATTGAAGAACTGACATTACATAGCAATCCAGTACTCTCGTCTTTGTTTCTAGCGAAATTTTTCTGTATTTTAATACTCTACTCAACTTCCCGAATGCGTCTTTCGCCATGCCAATTCATCTTCGGATCTCTGCGTTGCAGTTTCCGTCTTCTGTTCGAACACTTTCCAGGTATTTACATTTTTGAACCTGCTTAATTTTCGTATCCCTCACCATTTTGTCCTGCTCTTTACATTTGCCATTGCAAACTCTCGTAACGATTTGGTTACTCGCTCACCAAAATCAAAACAAGATTTTTTAACAAAATTTCGAACGTGTTTGAAAGGATTTAAAAAATTGGAAAAATTAAAAAATATTTTGATCTTTCCTCTTAATAACAAACCTTTTGATGAAAAAAAAATCGTTTTTATTAAGTTTGGGACCTTTTTTTCTTCATACTATGCTGTTTTTCAGTGATTTAATGGAGGTACCTACACTTTAGAATTTCATTTATCAAATTCTTGTCATATTGTCTTTTCTTTCATTGTCTGATTTGGTAATTGTTTGGTAGGTTAATTCATAGGTAGTTTCCTTTTTGCGAAACGAATTGTAAAGACGAATGCATGATCCTAAGCATCAATTTTCTACAATACTAGAGGAATTCAAATTCTAGTTGAATTTGTTGCATTCACTTACGCGCAAATACCCTTGGGAAAGGTATTTCTCCGTCTCTTCTCCCTTTAGCTATGGATTGAATAGTAGAAGAAATTTGGTCCCTAACTAAGGCTATATAAGCTGTCTACAGCAGAAAGTAATGACAACTTACTGCGGGAAAATCTTCTGCCCAGTTAGTCATGTCTCTTTCGAGACACGATCACCGAAGCGTATATCACGTATGGCACATAACTGGCTGAATTTAACTTAATTTTTACACAGTAGTATCAGTCAGTCAGTTAAGTGCTATACAGTGTAACCCTGATATATGAGAGTTGCCGGGACCGAATAAAAGTTCTCTTATATCCGGATTTCTCTTATATCCGGGTTATACTGTACATGATACACGCTTAAGCGATTAGGTCCCGAAAGAGGCATAACTGACTGGGCAAATGATTGTCCCGCAAGAAATTGCCATTACTTTCTGCGGTAGACTTGTTGCCAGCCAAGGCTATAGAATCCACTCTATCCTGTTATTTAACCCATAACTGGAGGAAAGACGGATTAATATATTTCCTAACGGTATTTGCGCGTAAGTGAATGCAACGAATTCTACTGGAATTCGAATTCGACTCCGATTTCTCGTTCCTTTATCCACTGCGCCACAGCGCACATTCAGTGGCAGTGTATACAGTGGATTAAATGGAAAATATTATCAGTCTCCATAATAAAGTAGACCACTAACACTAACACTAACAGAAGAAAAACTTTTTTACCCTCACTGGACATATTAACATGACCTTGAACTAACCCATTAACACTTTTCTTTCTTTGATGGGGAAAACTTTGTCTAATGAAAGGCTCATTCAAAATTTCGCCCAAAACTTTCACATTAAACCTGTGGATATTTCCTCCAAATGTATCGAAATGTTGCCTGGTTAGTGGCAAGAAGCCGTCGCAATTAGTGTTGAATATATAATTGAGTGAAAATATAAGTATATTTTTAAGTATATGAGTTTACCAATAATTTCCTCACTTACGCTTTAAAGATAATGTGTGAGCATGAATATTTTGCAGATTAATATGAAATCATGTTGACACACACACACACACACACACACACACACACACACACACACACACAACTATAATATGTACGTCGCCTTTAATGTCAACAAACTGAGACAAAATTGTATCATATGACAAGCGAAATGCGATTAGTTTTCTTTGAAGTTTGGTTTACTCATGTATGATCTAAACAGAAACACAGGTCATTGATTGAACAATATTTTCTGTTTCAGAAATGTAATCAAAATGTCATTTACTCGATGGGAGTGATATCAAGACAATTTTTTTAAACCCTTTTACCCAAGCAAGGTAATAAAGCTACTAAGACACAAAGATTGGTGGGTATTGAGTATGATAGAATGATAAAAATCATGAAGGTGAAAGAACAATAAAAGGACAAAAGATGACTATTGACATTGAATTTAAAGTTTTGAGGATAAAAGTTGAGTGGAAAGCAAGAAGTCGGAAGAGAGTTCCACAAGCGAGAGAAGAAACTGTTAGCATAGGACTTATAATAATATGAGAAGAAGAAAACATAATTAAGGAGAGAGAACAATGAAAGAACAGGAATTAAGAAGACAGAAGATAACGATTGACATTGCATTTAAATTTTTGAAGATCAAAGTTGAGTGGAAAGCAAGAAGCCGGAAGAGAGTTCCACAAGCGAGAGAAGAAACTGTTAGCATAGGACTTATAATAATATGAGAAGAATTAAACATAATTAAGGAGAGAGAACAATGAAAGAACAGGAATTAAGAAGACAGAAGATAACGATTGACATTGCATTTAAATTTTTGAAGATCAAAGTTGAGTGGAAAGCAAGAAGCCGGAAGAGAGTTCCACAAGCGAGAGAAGAAACTGTTAGCATAGGACTTATAATAATATGAGAAAACGAAAACATAATTAAGGAGAGAGAACAATAAAAGAACAGGAATTAAAGGCACAGGATAACGATTGATTTTTGCATTTAATTTTTTTAAGATCAAAGTTTTCTGGAAAGCAAGAAGCCAGAAAACAGTTTCAAGAGAGAGAAGTGCGAGAAAACAAACTATTAGCATAGAACTTATGGTAGCATCGAGTCAATTCAAAGCTAATATGAGACTTGCTGCCAATCTAGTACCATGCTTAAATTTATTAAGTCTAGGTACATTACAGAGAAGTTCACCAGCAAAAATTACCACGAAATTATTAATAGAAAGAGGCACAGAGAAGCTACATTACGTCTGTAGGAAAAAGTGCAAGATTAGATCCAATAACGTTACAGATTTTACTATGGAAATTTTCAAGATTCTCAAAATATATAGTAGAAGCACCAGACCATATGTTCCTGGGGAGAGATGTCCGAGAGAGAACCTCGTTACTGGCGATCCTGTCCTCTCAACTGATGCAAAGTATTCTACAGAGCTTCGTTTGCTGGAACCGTTTGAGACGTTTGATGTCCAAACGATACAAAGTTTAGACATTGCATGCGTACAGAAGGGTGAAGAGGACCACGGCCCGGAAGACCATGATTTTGGTTTTTATGGTGAGGTTGTGATTGCTGAAGACCCGATGTGAGAGCATTCCGTACGCAGTATGAGCTGCTTTGACATTATTCGAAAAGATGCTGCCAAGGTAGGGAAATTTATCGACGCCTTTTACCGGTTGTCAGTCGATGTTGATGCTAACGTCCGGTGTTGCTTGTCCAGGAGCAGGTTGGATGATGGTCTTTGCCTCCCTTTTTTATCATTCCGAAGCGTTTAAAGGCCTTGTTATACAAGTTTGCCAATCTCTAAAGTTTAATAAGAAATCTGGTCTGCAATTGAATTGCCGTCATCACACTGAAATTCTCAAACGCGGGTTGTGATACTGTTTGTGCGTGAACGAAGTTGGGCGAGGTTGAAAAGTCCTCCGTCAAATCTGTATTCGATATCAATGCTAGTGCTGCCAGGGTTGGGGCTACCTTGTTGAGTAATAAAAATACCTATGTATACAAAATTGTCGATTTTTCAGGATGTGAACAATAGTAACTCTCCACGACTTCCTTTTCCTTAACATTCTGGATTTTCAAGACTCTCCTTGGAAAAGGTAGTGATGTGATTTCATGTTAAATTCTGTATTCCTGCCCCAGACTGACCCAGATAGGTAGCACCTGTTAGGGTCCCAGCTATGGGCAAATAGTTAACCCCCCAAACTGTGGTCAAAGCACTATGAAAGAATAATAGAATTTTATAGAAAAATATACATTTTTGAATGAAAAACATTACCAGCAATACATTTTTGAGTACAAAACCAAAAGTCATCTTCAGTTTTCTAAAATTAAAAAACCATCAAACTCTGACTAAATTAACATTCTCACTATAACCGAACAATAAAAAAATACCTTCAAACCCCACCTTTTTGGCATTAAATAAACCACAGAGGTTGATATGCCGTTAAACAGAACTCAAACTAGTTATAATTTTATTCTATTTTGGTCAAGAGGGTGGCTGTCATGAAGATATTATCTCATAGATCTTTTACTGCTAGTATTTGTCTATGTTTCTGAGATGAGGTAGTATTTACAGTATTTACATTATTCGGACTATTGTCCTCATCCTTGTTGCCATTTGTACGACTTTTCGGCCGTTGTACGCTGCGGCCTTTTTTATGTGCTAGGAATTCCGAGGATAACTCTCAGAAAACAACCTCGGTCTGTCTACCTTATGTGAAGGGGCTGTCGGAGGAAATACAAAAGATCTGTGGTCTATATAACATCTGGACGATCTTCAGAAGTGGTTCTACACTTCGCATGTACCTCTCCCGAGTAAAACCCCAACAGAGGAAGACATAACTAAGGATTGTGTGTACGCCATTCCATGTAGTTGTGGAAAGAAATATACAGGAGAGACAGGCCGCCCTCTTAAGGTAAAACTACAAGAACACCGCAAGACCGTAACACGAGGGGATATAGCAAAATCAGGCGTAGCTGACCACATATGGAAGAAGAAAGGGGATCACCGCCTCCTATGGGATGAAGTTGAAATAATCGATAGAGAATGCCACTGGAAAATACGCAAACTTAAGAAATCAGCACATATGCTAGGCTACAAAAATCTCCTAAGCCGACCAGGCATAGAAATCCCTATGGGATGAAGTTGAAATAATCGATAGAGAATACCACTGGAAACTACGTAAACTTAAGGAATCAGCACATATGCTAGGCTACAAAAAATCTCCTAAGCCGACCAGGCATAGAAATCCCTATGTGATGAAGTTGAAATAATAGATAGAGAATGCCACTGGAAACTACGTAAACTTAAGGAATCAGCACATATGCTAGGCTACAAAAATCTCCTAAGCCGACCAGGCATAGAAATCCCTATGGGATGAAGTTGAAATAATAGATAGAGAACGCCACTGGAAACTACGTAAACTTAAGGAATCAGCACATATGCTAGGCTACAAAAATCTCCTAAGTCGAATAAGCATAGAGATGAACACAATATGGGAATCAGTAATACGGAATGCCAGAGAAAATCAGTATCAAAAATTGCAATATAAGCTCTGGTAAAAAAAAAAAAAAGGACTAGAAAAAACCATTAACATAAAAAATACTAGTGAAAACCATTAACATCAAAAAATTGTAAAAAAGAAAAAAAAAAGGGTTACTGGACATTTAGGCTTATAATTCCCAAAACTTCAGTTGTTGTCCTTAAGGACACATGACCCAGTGGATATAAACGTTGGTTAGCTACTGACTTGACTCTAAGAATTGTGAGTTCAATACCAGGCTACAGCAGTAGTGAACAAGTAACTTGCAGGTTTAGAGAGAGATAACTCATGACTTCTAATCGAGGCTTAACTCAAGGAATGGAGTTCATATACCCCAGGGATTGTAATTAAGAGTTCGGTTCGAAATTCCTAGCACCTGAAGAAGGCCGGAGAGTAAAACTAAACTTCGTACAAATGGCAACAAAGATGAGTCCGAATAATGTAAATACTGTTTTACTGCTAGTTATAAAAACACCAGATATTTCAAAATTGGATAAAATAATTTACCATCCACTTATATGCTTGTCCTGAACACATCCAGAATGTATTATGTAACATTAGTTCGACATAATAAATGACTTTGACTTTAATTCAAAAAGAGATTTTTCAGTAGCTCATGGTTTACAAGGTTTAAATTTGTTTAAGTGAAATCATAGCTTTGTTGTCCTGAAAGTTCATTCTGACCTTGTCATTAATATTCTAATACATTAGAACACATTGAATTTATCGGCGTATATAATATGCTTATATTTTAAACTATCTCTTGAGAAAGAAATCTTAAAATTACTTAATTTTTTCAATTTTGCATCCCTATAAAACTGTAAGATTATAAAATGCATTTTAGACACGTGATGCTTTTTTTTTTTTTTTTTAGTACCGTCAAGGCAAAAATGTCTCGCAAGCAACAAAATGAGTATGTGCTGTGTATGGTAAAAGTAATTTATCCGACAAAACTTTATGGAAGTTGTTCACTAAGTTTAGAGTTGGTGATTGTAACCTTATTGATAAAAAATGCTCAAGCAGACCCCCACTAAAAATGACGACCAAAACAAGATATTGATTGAGAATAACCCGCTTTATAAGACATAGGAATTTAGCAGAAACACTAAATTTATCAAAATTCACCATCCATGAGAACTTAGTGAAGTTTGCGTATTCAACTCGCTACGATGTTTGGGATACCACATAGATTGAAAACTGTCCATGATTTTTTTTATAAACGCAACGAAAATGCACTCTTTTTAAAGCAAATTTTGAAGAGAAATAGGTCGTTTACAATAATCAACGAACAAGATCGTTAGGTAAGTGACACGACCTAATTTTAGTTACCCCAAAAGCAGGTTTTCAGCCGTGCGTCTGGTGGGATTGGAAAAGAAAGAATCCTGTACTATGAGTTTCTGCCAGTCAATTGATTCTGAAAAGTACTGCTCTCAACTGGACGAATTAAAGGAAGCCATCTATCGGGATTGGAAAGGAATCCTGTACCATGAGCTTCTGCCAAGTAACCAGTCAATTGATTCTGAAAAGTACTGCTCTCAACTGGACGAATTAAAGGAAGCCATCTATCGGGATTGGAAAGGAATCCTGTACTATGAGCTTCTGCCAAGTAACCAGTCAATTGATGATGAAAAGTACTGCTCTCAACTGGACGAATTAAAGGAAGCCATCTATCGGGATTGGAAAGGAATCCTGTACTATGAGCTTCTGCCAAGTAACCAGTCAATTGATTATGAAAAGTACTGCTCTCAACTGGACGAATTAAAGGAAGCCATCTATCGGGATTGGAAAGGAATCCTGTACTATGAGCTTCTGCCAAGTAACCAGTCAACTGATTATTAAAAGTACTGCTCTCAACTGGACAAATTAAAGGAAGCCATCTATCGGGATTGGAAAGGAATCCTGTACTATGAGCTTCTGCCAAGTAACCAGTCAACTGATTATTAAAAGTACTGCTCTCAACTGGACAAATTAAAGGAAGCCATCTATCGGGATTGGAAAGGAATCATGTACTATGAGCTTCTGCCAAGTAACCAGTCAACTGATTATTAAAAGTACTGCTCTCAACTGGACAAATTAAAGGAAGCCATCTATCGGGATTGGAAAGGAATCATGTACTATGAGCTTCTGCCAAGTAACCAGTCAATTGATTCTGAAAAGTATTGCTCTCAACTGGACGAATTAAAGGAAGCCATCTATCGGGATTGGAAAGGAATCCTGTACTATGAGCTTCTGCCAAGTAACCAATCAATTGATTCTGAAAAGTACTGCTCTCAACTGGACGAATTAAAGGAAGCCATCTATCGGGATTGGAAAGGAATCCTGTACTATGAGCTTCTGCCAAGTAACCAGTCAACTGATTATTAAAAGTACTGCTCTCAACTGGACAAATTAAAGGAAGCCATCTATCGGGATTGGAAAGGAATCCTGTACTATGAGCTTCTGCCAAGTAACCAGTCAATTGATTCTGAAAAGTACTGCTCTCAACTGGACGAAGTAAAGGAAGCCATCTATCGGGATTGGAAAGGAATCCTGTACTATGAGCTTCTGCCAAGTAACCAGTCAACTGATTATTAAAAGTACTGCTCTCAACTGGACGAATTAAAGGAAGCCATCTATCGGGATTGGAAAGGAATCCTGTACTATGAGCTTCTGCCAAGTAACCAGTCAATTGATTCTGAAAAGTACTGCTCTCAACTGGACGAATTAAAGGAAGCCATCTATCGGGATTGGAAAGGAATCCTGTACTATGAGCTTCTGCCAAGTAACCAGTCAATTGATTATGAAAAGTACTGCTCTCAACTGGACGAAGTAAAGGAAGCCATCTATCGGGATTGGAAAGGAATCCTGTACTATGAGCTTCTGCCAAGTAACCAGTCAACTGATTATTAAAAGTACTGCTCTCAACTGGACAAATTAAAGGAAACCATCTATCGGGATTGGAAAGGAATCCTGTACTATGAGCTTCTGCCAAGTAACCAGTCAATTGATTCTGAAAAGTACTGCTCTCAACTGGACGAATTAAAGGAAGCCATCTATCGGGATTGGAAAGGAATCGTGTACTATGAGCTTGTGCCAAGTAACCAGTCAATTGATTCTGAAAAGTATTGCTCTCAACTGGACGAATTAAAGGAAGCCATCTATCGGGATTGGAAAGGAATCCTGTACTATGAGCTTCTGCCAAGTAACAGTCAATTGATTATGAAAAGTATTGCTCTCAACTGGACGAATTAAAGGAAGCCATCTATCGGGATTGGAAAGGGAATCTGGCACTATGAGCTTCTGTCAGTCAATTGATTCTGAAAAGTACTGCTCTCAACTGGACGAATTAAAGGAAGCCATCTATCAGGATTGGAAAGGAATCCTGTACTATGAGCTTCTGCCAAGTAACAGTCAATTGATTCTGAAAAGTACTGCTCTCAACTGGACGAATTAAAGGAAGCCATCTATCGGGATTGGAAAGAATCCTGTGCACCGGGCTTCTGCCAAGTAACCAATCAATTGATTCTGAAAAGTACTGCTCAACTGGACAAATTAAAGGAAGCCATCTATCGGGATTGGAAAGGAATCCTGTACTATGAGCTTCTGCCAAGTAACCAGTCAATTGATTCTGAAAAGTATTGCTCTCAACTGGACGAATTAAAGGAAGCCATCTATCGGGATTGGAAAGGAATCCTGTACGCAGGCTTCTGCCAAGTAACCAATCAATTGATTCTGAAAAGTACTGCTCTCAACTGGACGAATTAAAGGAAGCCATCTATCGGGATTGGAAAGGAATCCTGTACTATGGCTTCTGCCAAGTAACCAGTCAACTGATTATTAAAAGTACTGCTCTCAACTGGACAAATTAAAGGAAGCCATCTATCGGGATTGGAAAGGAATCCTGTACTATGAGCTTCTGCCAAGTAGCAGTCAATTGATTCTGAAAAGTATTACTCAACTGGACTGGAGTCAAGGAAGCCATCTATCAGGGTTCAAGAAGAATCCTGTTCATGACTTCCTCAGGGCATTCAGTGAATGGCTATGAAAAGTACTGCTCTCAACTGGACGGAAATAAAGAATCCTCTATCGAGTTGGGAAATCTGTACTGTGGTAGCTGCTAAATAACAGTCAACTGATTATGGTATTCTCTCAACTGGACAAGTTAAGAATATCTATCGGGTTGGAAGAATCCCCATTGCCTGGAACACACTTCTGCCAAATGTGTCAGTTGATTCTGTCTTGCTCTCAACTGGACAAAGAGCCATCTCTCGGGATGAAGGAATCTGTACTGTGAGCTTCTGCCAGTAACCAGTCAGTGATTGCGGAAAAATTTTCTCAACCCAGACAGAAATAAAGAAAGTGTCTATCGAGTTCGAAGGATCCTGTCTGTGACTTCTGCCAGTATGTCAACGGTTTGACCAGTACCGCTCCTCATTTGGACTTAATTAAGATGAAGCATCTATCAAGGATGGAAAGGAATCATGTACTATGAGCTTCTGCCAAGTAACCAGTCAATTGATTCTGAAAAGTATTGCTCTCAACTGGACGAATTAAAGGAAGCCATCTATCGGGATTGGAAAGGAATCCTGTACTATGAGCTTCTGCCAAGTAACCAGTCAATTGGTTCTGAAAAGTACTGCTCTCAACTGGACGAATTAAAGGAAGCCATCTATCGGGATTGGAAAGGAATCCTGTACTATGAGCTTCTGCCAAGTAACCAGTCAATTGATTCTGAAAAGTACTGCTCTCAACTGGACGAAGTAAAGGAAGCCATCTATCGGGATTGGAAAGGAATCCTGTACTATGAGCTTCTGCCAAGTAACCAATCAATTGATTCTGAAAAGTACTGCTCTCAACTGGACGAATTAAAGGAAGCCATCTATCGGGATTGGAAAGGAATCCTGTACTATGAGCTTCTGCCAAGTAACCAGTCAATTGATTATGAAAAGTACTGCTCTCAACTGGACGAAGTAAAGGAAGCCATCTATCGGGATTGGAAAGGAATCCTGTACTATGAGCTTCTGCCAAGTAACCAGTCAACTGATTATTAAAAGTACTGCTCTCAACTGGACAAATTAAAGGAAGCCATCTATCGAGATTGGAAAGGAATCCTGTACTATGAGCTTCTGCCAAGTAACCAGTCAATTGATTCTGAAAAGTACTGCTCTCAACTGGACGAATTAAAGGAAGCCATCTATCGGGATTGGAAAGGAATCCTGTACTATGAGCTTCTGCCAAGTAACCAATCAATTGATTCTGAAAAGTACTGCTCTCAACTGGACGAATTAAAGGAAGCCATCTATCGGGATTGGAAAGGAATCGTGTACTATGAGCTTGTGCCAAGTAACCAGTCAATTGATTCTGAAAAGTATTGCTCTCAACTGGACGAATTAAAGGAAGCCATCTATCGGGATTGGAAAGGAATCCTGTACTATGAGCTTCTGCCAAGTAACCAGTCAATTGATTATGAAAAGTATTGCTCTCAACTGGACGAATTAAAGGAAGCCATCTATCGGGATTGGAAAGGAATCCTGTACTATGAGCTTCTGCCAAGTAACCAGTCAATTGATTATGAAAAGTACTGCTCTCAACTGGACAAAGTAAAGGAAGCCATCTATCGGGATTGGAAAGGAATCCTGTACTATGAGCTTCTGCCAAGTAACCAGTCAACTGATTATTAAAAGTACTGCTCTCAACTGGACAAATTAAAGGAAGCCATCTATCGGGATTGGAAAGGAATCCTGTACTATGAGCTTCTGCCAAGTAACCAGTCAATTGATTCTGAAAAGTACTGCTCTCAACTGGACGAATTAAAGGAAGCCATCTATCGGGATTGGAAAGGAATCCTGTACTATGAGCTTCTGCCAAGTAACCAGTCAATTGATTCTGAAAAGTACTGCTCTCAACTGGACGAATTAAAGGAAGCCATCTATCGGGATTGGAAAGGAATCCTGTACTATGAGCTTCTGCCAAGTAACCAGTCAATTGATTCTGAAAAGTACTGCTCTCAACTGGACAAATTAAAGGAAGCCATCTATTGGGATTGGAAAGGAATCCTGTACTATGAGCTTCTGCTAAGTAACCAGTCAATTGATTCTGAAAAGTATTGCTCTCAACTGGACGAATTAAAGGAAGCCATCTATCGGGATTGGAAAGGAATCCTGTACTATGAGCTTCTGCCAAGTAACCAGTCAATTGATTATGAAAAGTATTGCTCTCAACTGGACGAATTAAAGGAAGCCATCTATCGGGATTGGAAAGGAATCCTGTACTATGAGCTTCTGCCAAGTAACCAGTCAATTGATTATGAAAAGTATTGCTCTCAACTGGACGAATTAAAGGAAGCCATCTATCGGGATTGGAAAGGAATCATGTACTATGAGCTTCTGCCAAGTAACCAGTCAATTGATTATGAAAAGTACTGCTCTCAACTGGACGAATTAAAGGAAGCCATCTATCGGGATTGGAAAGGAATCCTGTACTATGAGCTTCTGCCAAGTAACCAGTCAACTGATTATTAAAAGTACTGCTCTCAACTGGACAAATTAAAGGAAGCCATCTATCGGGATTGGAAAGGAATCCTGTACTATGAGCTTCTGCCAAGTAACCAGTCAATTGATTCTGAAAAGTACTGCTCTCAACTGGACGAAGTAAAGGAAGCCATCTATCGGGATTGGAAAGGAATCCTGTACTATGAGCTTCTGCCAAGTAACCAGTCAACTGATTATTAAAAGTACTGCTCTCAACTGGACGAATTAAAGGAAGCCATCTATCGGGATTGGAAAGGAATCCTGTACTATGAGCTTCTGCCAAGTAACCAGTCAATTGATTCTGAAAAGTACTGCTCTCAACTGGACGAATTAAAGGAAGCCATCTATCGAGATTGGAAAGGAATCCTGTACTATGAGCTTCTGCCAAGTAACCAATCAATTGATTCTGAAAAGTACTGCTCTCAACTGGACGAAGTAAAGGAAGCCATCTATCGGGATTGGAAAGGAATCCTGTACTATGAGCTTCTGCCAAGTAACCAGTCAACTGATTATTAAAAGTACTGCTCTCAACTGGACAAATTAAAGGAAGCCATCTATCGGGATTGGAAAGGAATCCTGTACTATGAGCTTCTGCCAAGTAACCAGTCAATTGATTCTGAAAAGTACTGCTCTCAACTGGACGAATTAAAGGAAGCCATCTATCGGGATTGGAAAGGAATCCTGTACTATGAGCTTCTGCCAAGTAACCAATCAATTGATTCTGAAAAGCACTGCTCTCAACTGGACGAATTAAAGGAAGCCATCTATCGGGATTGGAAAGGAATCGTGTACTATGAGCTTGTGCCAAGTAACCAGTCAATTGATTCTGAAAAGTATTGCTCTCAACTGGACGAATTAAAGGAAGCCATCTATCGGGATTGGAAAGGAATCCTGTACTATGAGCTTCTGCCAAGTAACCAGTCAATTGATTATGAAAAGTATTGCTCTCAACTGGACGAATTAAAGGAAGCCATCTATCGGGATTGGAAAGGAATCCTGTACTATGAGCTTCTGCCAAGTAACCAGTCAATTGATTATGAAAAGTACTGCTCTCAACTGGACAAAGTAAAGGAAGCCATCTATCGGGATTGGAAAGGAATCCTGTACTATGAGCTTCTGCCAAGTAACCAGTCAACTGATTATTAAAAGTACTGCTCTCAACTGGACAAATTAAAGGAAGCCATCTATCGGGATTGGAAAGGAATCCTGTACTATGAGCTTCTGCCAAGTAACCAGTCAATTGATTCTGAAAAGTACTGCTCTCAACTGGACGAATTAAAGGAAGCCATCTATCGGGATTGGAAAGGAATCCTGTACTATGAGCTTCTGCCAAGTAACCAGTCAATTGATTCTGAAAAGTACTGCTCTCAACTGGACGAATTAAAGGAAGCCATCTATCGGGATTGGAAAGGAATCCTGTACTATGAGCTTCTGCCAAGTAACCAGTCAATTGATTCTGAAAAGTACTGCTCTCAACTGGACAAATTAAAGGAAGCCATCTATTGGGATTGGAAAGGAATCCTGTACTATGAGCTTCTGCCAAGTAACCAGTCAATTGATTCTGAAAAGTATTGCTCTCAACTGGACGAATTAAAGGAAGCCATCTATCGGGATTGGAAAGGAATCCTGTACTATGAGCTTCTGCCAAGTAACCAGTCAATTGATTATGAAAAGTATTGCTCTCAACTGGACGAATTAAAGGAAGCCATCTATCGGGATTGGAAAGGAATCCTGTACTATGAGCTTCTGCCAAGTAACCAGTCAATTGATTATGAAAAGTATTGCTCTCAACTGGACGAATTAAAGGAAGCCATCTATCGGGATTGGAAAGGAATCATGTACTATGAGCTTCTGCCAAGTAACCAGTCAATTGATTATGAAAAGTATTGCTCTCAACTGGACGAATTAAAGGAAGCCATCTATCGGGATTGGAAAGGAATCATGTACTATGAGCTTCTGCCAAGTAACCAGTCAATTGATTCTGAAAAGTATTGCTCTCAACTGGACGAATTAAAGGAAGCCATCTATCGGGATTGGAAAGGAATCCTGTACTATGAGCTTCTGCCAAGTAACCAGTCAATTGATTCTGAAAAGTATTGCTCTCAACTGGACGAATTAAAGGAAGCCATCTATCGGGATTGGAAAGGAATCCTGTACTATGAGCTTCTGCCAAGTAACCAGTCAATTGATTCTGAAAAGTATTGCTCTCAACTGGACGAATTAAAGGAAGCCATCTATCGGGATTGGAAAGGAATCCTGTACTATGAGCTTCTGCCAAGTAACCAGTCAATTGATTCTGAAAAGTATTGCTCTCATCTGGACGAATTAAAGGAAGCCATCTATCGGGATTGGAAAGGAATCCTGTACTATGAGCTTCTGCCAAGTAACCAGTCAATTGATTCTGAAAAGTATTGCTCTCAACTGGACGAATTAAAGGAAGCCATCTATCGGGATTGGAAAGGAATCCTGTACTATGAGCTTCTGCTAAGTAACCAGTCAATTGATTCTGAAAAGTATTGCTCTCAACTGGACGAATTAAAGGAAGCCATCTATCGGGATTGGAAAGGAATCCTGTACTATGAGCTTCTGCCAAGTAACCAGTCAATTGATTATGAAAAGTATTTCTCTCAACTGGACGAATTAAAGGAAGCCATCTATCGGGATTGGAAAGGAATCCTGTACTATGAGCTTCTGCCAGTCAATTGATTCTGAAAAGTACTGCTCTCAACTGGACGAATTAAAGGAAGCCATCTATCGGGATTGGAAAGGAATCCTGTACTATGAGCTTCTGCCAAGTAACCAGTCAATTGATTCTGAAAAGTACTGCTCTCAACTGGACAAATTAAAGGAAGCCATCTATTGGGATTGGAAAGGAATCCTGTACTATGAACTGCTGTTAAGTAACCAGTCAATCGATTATGAAAAATACTGCTCGCAGCTGGAGAAATTAAAAGCAGCAATTCAAGAAAAACGTCCAGAATTCGTGAACAGGAAGGGTGTTGTTTTCCATTAGGATAATGCCAAACTCTGTTTCTATTGCGACCTTGAAAATTTTTTTGCAGCTTAACTGGAATGTGTTACTCCCGTTTGCCATATTCACCGGGCTTTTCTCCTTATGATTTTCATTTATTCAGGTCTTTGCAAAATAATGTCAATGATAAAAAATTTTAATTTTTTAGGACATAAAAAAAACACCTTAATGAGTTTTTTGACGAGAAACCACCAACATTATTTTGATGAGAAAATACTTAATGTTTTAACCCTCATTTAAACATTCCTATAGAACATGACAGTCAAATGGACGTGATTACACATTATTACATTGGAGAAACCCAAAGAGAAACAGATATGCTCTTAATAGCTCTGAACCTTAATTCCATACGAACCACTTATATAGAAGGTCAAAACAAATCACACGGGCAAAAAGCCAAATGCAAAATCGGTGGCATTATAAATGAGATATCCAACCAAATACGCCAGAAAGAATAGGAGAATAGGCGTAAATGGATCCGGGAAGGTGATCTACTGGGAACTGCACATTTGTAAATTATACTTCCTTCGATCAATCGTACTTTCTCTCATTCACATATCCGGGATCAGTCATCAGCGTTTGAATTTTCACCATAGCGAATATGGTCAAGATGACTCTAAGTTATATCATTATATTTAAAGAGACAGAAATTCTTGTGTCATTTTTTGTGGGGGGGGGGATAAAGATTTATTGTTTACATTTAGTCAGTCAGCTAAGTACTATACGTGATACACGCTTGGGCGATTATGTCTTGAAAGAGACATGGCTGACTCGACAGAAGATTTTCCCGCAGTAGGTTGTCATTACTTTTTCGGTAGACTGGTTTCCAACTAAGGCTATAAGAACCCAATCTATGCTGCTATTTAACCCATAGCTAAAAGAAGAATTGAAGGACACGTACTTTTCCCAAGGGTATTTTCGTGTATGTGATGCAACTTATTCAACTGGAATTCGAACTTGGCTCTCCGATTTCTCGTTTCTGGCCGATGTCCACTGCACCACTGATCTTTATTAATCATCTGAGAGACATCTTTCTGTTTTCCATCAACATAGCTGATGCCAACCTCCAAGAGAGAAACTTGTTTTCGGCTGACATGAAGTGGAAAGTCTATATTGAGCCCCTTGCTAGTTCAGCTGCTAAAAGTTCAGTGTCATGCTAGACAATTTTTCTCTCTAGAATCAATCTTACACATGTATAAGTCTACAATTCAGCCATGCTTAGAATATTGTTGCTATATATAGTTCGGTGATCCTGCTATATATTTACAGATTCTTGATAAAATTAAAAGAATCAACATTATTATTATTTTTATTATTACCTGACATCTCGGGTTCAGTCTCTTTCCCACCACCGGACAATCACTTATAGAAATGTATAACCTTTAACAATTTCGAACTGAATCCTACACGGGTATAGATTGTTGTCCTTCCGCTGTCCATTTCTAGGGATATGTTGTCTTGACCTTTTCAGTAATGTTCAGTTATTGCAAGTTCTGTTTTCAGTAAGTCAAGTGCCATGCGTGATACACACTTGGGCGATCATGTCTCGAAAGAGACATGACTGACTGGGCAGAAGATTATCCCGCAGTAGGTTGCCATTACTTTCTGCGGTAGACTGGTTGCCAGCCAAGGCAATCTGTCCTGTTATTGATCCATAACTGGAGGGAAGAGACGAATTAATACTTTTCCCAAGGGTATTTGCACGTAAGTGAATGCAAGGAATTCAACTGGAATTCGAACTCGGCTCCCGATTTCGCGTTCCGAGACGATATCCAATGCACCACAAAACTGAGCCTAAATCTGTACAACCCGGCTCAGGGACTGAACTCCTAAATTTTATTTTGCCAAATTAAAAAACCAACACTTTAATCGATTAAGCTATTGTTTCGTGACCTGATGAAGGTCGGATGGTGAAACAAACGAAAATTCGTGATAATAGTAAAGATGAGGACCGTAATGTAAATAATTGGAAATTTAAGAATCTTTGGTCTCTTGTAAAGACAATTATATTTAAAATCTGTCAGTATTTTCATGTTAACGAGCCAGGAATTTACGATTTTTTTTTTAGTTATGACATACTGTAATTTTTAACAGATGAAATCTCGAACATCTTTGATCGGACCCAGAGAATTCACCACACGTGATGTTCTCTCAGGCACTCTCTGATGGGACTTAAACTCAACCCAGATAAGTGGAACTCTTGTACACGATCCATCGCTAAAGATGCTGCGAAAAATAGTTGGTATCCATGTGCCGATTTAGCAAGTATCTCACTCCTCTTATCAACCTCTACATTTAAAAGAACGAAATCAGACCGAAAATTGAGTACTAGTGCCATATATGGACTGGAGCGGCCTAGTCGTTAATTTTCACTCTCCAAAAGCGTCTCGTCCTTGTAGGAGACGAATTGTTTTCTACTCTGCAGTTGCCCTATCACAGACAAGACGTCGCCACCTTCTCACTGCTCTATCTCTATTTCCAAATGAAGGACTTCTTAAGCGTGAAGGTTAAGAGTACTGGAACTGCACATTGTAGCGAACTACTATTCATTCAGTCAGTTAAGTGCCCTACGTGATACACGCTTAAGCGATCATGTCTCGAAAGAGACATGACTAATTGGACAGAAGACCTTTCCTGCAGTAGGTTGGCATTACTTTCTGTAGTAGTCTGGTTGCCACCCAAGACTATAGAACGCAATCTGTTTTGCTATTCAACCTCTAACTGGAGGGATAAGAGATGGATTAATACCTTTCTCGGGGGTATTTGTGCGAAGGTGAATTGAAGGAATTCAACTGGAATTTGAACTGGGCTCTCCGATTTCTCGAAACGAGAAATCGAAGACCCTATATATATATATATATATATATATATGTTCTTAAGTAGAAAATAAGTGTTTGTTTTTTTGTTTTTGTTTTTTTTTCTCTGCATTATTATTTTATTTATTATTTATTTATTTATTTATTTATTTTTTTGCGGGCCAGGGATTTGTGGAGAGAAGGGGTTGTGGAAGAAAAACTAAGAGATAAATAGATTCTTCTAGAAGTTCATTCTGGCATTTATACTAAAAATTACAAAAGAAATTAATAAATAAATGAAAATGAAATAAAAAGAGTTTAAAAACTGGCTTAAAAAAAAAAGAAGAATCTATTTATCTCTTAGTTTTTCTTCTACAACCCCTTCTCTCCACAAATCCCTGGCCCGCAAAAAAAAATAAATAAATAAATAAAATAATAATGCAGAGAAAAAAAAACAAAAAAAAAACACTTATTTTCTACTTAAGAACAAAAACTAAAGGTATTTTCTCCGGAATATATATATATGTTGTGTGCGTGTATTGTTATGTGTTATAAGTTGTAACAAAAAAAAAAAAAGAAAAAATGATTGAACGAAACACATAACTAAATAACAGAAAAATATTTAATTTACAAAAATCACAAAATAAAAATATTTACAAATATATAATTTTTTTCATTCAGAACAGAAACAGTTTACTACTGGCAAGTGTTACGAGGAGAGAAGGGGAAAGCAAGGAGTCAAGTTTCTTTACCCCGTTAGACTAGCGAGTATTCTAAGTACTATTTTTTGGAAATCCTCAAATGTGTATATAAAGAATTTTTTTTTTTTGGTCAATGAAAGAGTCAAAAATTCTATTTACCGTATTTGTTCTATGAGGTTCTCTTTTTGGTTTTTGTTGGTCGGCAACTTTTCGTGGAGATTCTTTCGGCTGGATATAATATCCCGAATTACGCCGGAGTTGAAAATGTCAACAAATCTTTTTTACAACTAACTACTCTTTTCCCAAAACCTATTTTTATAGGGGCTGGCACCTAATTAGCATATTTCTCGAATCATCTCGAATTATCTGGATCTTTCTTGAATATTCTGGAATGATCAGGTAAGTTCCACTCAAGCAGCTTTTTCCCACTAACTGCTACCTGCTTTTCCCCACGAACCTCTGCTTTGTAGAACCAACACCCAAGCGACTGCTTCCGCGATCACAACAATCTTAATCTGTTCTAGTCTAGGGTTAACCGTTATATTCTGCGCATATCCGTATTATCTGTGCCTCTTACTGCGTGACTCTCAACCTAGAGTGGCCCCAGGGTCAATATCGCTGAAAAAAAAATTTCATATCCACGCTAAAACCAGTCATTTAATTGAGATTTTTTATCTTGACGTTTTTTCATTCCTACAGGTTATGTCGAATCCTGAGTTCCCACATAAACACTTGGCCGTGACAGATGCGCTCATGTCTCAATAAAACTGATTCTGTGTTTGTGAAGGAACGCCTGTTTGATCGAAGGGAATAAAGTTCATGAATAAATTCAATAGTACATGATGTTACGTCAGATATAGATGAATATATATACATATATATATAATTAATCTATATTTAATGTGTATTATATTATTAATCTATATCTAATGTGTGCATATATATATATATATATATATATATATATATATATATACAACGTTCAATACATTAATTTGAAACAGTGCTCAATATAGAAATAAAGCAATGAATATTTATTATACTTTATACCTCCCCTCCCTATATACATTTGTTTTTCCTCTTTTACTAAACTCGAAGAAAAAATCCGCCATTAAGCTACAAAAGACTATACCTTATCTTTTAATGTCAAATCTGTCTACAAAATTTTCGACACGTTCATTAATCAACTCTATCTCCTACCCATTCTCTATTTTCACTCAAAATTCTAACAGACAATTTACAAGACTTATTCCCTTGTCCCTAACCCCACCTACATCCCACACACAGTAAGTTAAGTGCCATAAGTGATACACGCTTAGGCAGACTGACTGGGCAGAAGATTATCCCGTAGTAGGTTGCCATTGCTTTCTGCGGTAGACTGGTTGCCAGTCCAATTTGTCCTGTTATTTAACCCATAACTGGAGGGAAGAGACGTATTACTAGCTCTGCCTCTGGCATTAGAATTTTTCCTCATTCTTTGATTAAACGGGTTTGACAATGCATGTCTTAAACTGACATGTTGAAAAGAGCTATCGCCCCTCTAAATTTTATCTGAATTTACAGATATATAAACTTTTTGTCCTTCCAAAATCAGGTGGACCGACGGGGAGCTTCCGGGTTTCTTCGATCTGATGACCGCTCTCCAGGATAAAAAAATCACAACGTGGCTGGAGGGTGTCATCGAATTGATTGACATTGGGAACCAGAAACTTGTGTCTAACCTGTAATACTGGACCATACTGGACCAACGGTCGGTCTGGTGGAGTGCGTCGGTCCAGTGGGGAGAGGATACGGTGTTACACTGTTACATCTCGCTCGCTCAATTGTAAAATGATGAGACCTAGATGTCTAGTGTGACAGTCAAACGCATACACACGTTTAAAGGTTCCATAATTTCTGATACCTGAAGAAGGCCGAAACGTCATGTCAGTCCTTTCTTTCTTTTTTATTTCTATTAAGAATTTTTTAAACAGAATTTCTACTTCCAGTAAACGTGGCAATAATAAATAAAATTTAGAGTAAATTGAAACGGCGGAATAAAACCAGCGTAATTGTTTACCGGTAGCAAAATCTGATCTAAACATAAGTTAGGTTGTTAAATTTGGGTCATCAGAAAACAATGGAGATGAACAAAATATTTTTGATAAAAAATATTGAAGTAAATTGGAATGGCGAGTTAAAACTAGCGTATTTATTTACCTGTAACGAAATCTGATCTAAACATAAGTTGTGCTGTTTAATTTACGTCATCAGAAGACAATGGAAATGAACGAAATAATTTTTTTTGCAACTGAAATCGAAATAGCACTCACTAAGGCAGACACTCGTGTTAAGCACATGGTGACCTGGCTTATAACCCTCCGGGTTTTCTATATAAGCACGTCGCAATGCTGAAGGAGGAAGGTTCGAATCACGACCGTGGAAGCGTACGGTTGTGTGTGAGATTAGGATCTCCCCCCACCCTGCGCTGAAGTAAGAGTGCTGACGATTCAGAAACAAGGTCTTTAAGAAATATTATCGTTGCAGCAGTCGCATTGGAAAACTGCTGAGTATATGAAACTTAACGTTCGTCACTAGCACGACAACAATCGGACTTGCATCATCCGTTCAGCACCTTTGCAAGGCACCGTTGTCTCAGCGTTTTATTTGAGAAGAATTGACTCTGTCAAAAGAGTATGGTGAACATTGTTGAACAGTTATATATATCTTCTGAGACGATTTAACAACAAGTGAACCGTACACACTTTGTCTCTTTCTGTACTCCAGTGTGTGAGTTATGTTAAAAGCTTTTACTTTCTGTAACCTTTTTCTTTCTCTATTCTTTTCTTATATATAAAAGACATTAACAGTGCAATCATCAAACAGTTGTTTGTTTGGATTTCTACTGACATTATTTGTTTTTCTATTTCTTTTTGCTGTAATCTAAATATTTAACACAGGCTCCCAAGCCATATCTACATCTCTAGTCGACTGTGAACGAACAACACTTCTGCTTTCTGGATCTAATAATCACAACGTGGACAGAAAGTAGATTTAAACTAGTGGGCCGGTTGCCTGACCTACTGATGCTCAGGGACCTACGGCCAACACATTGAGTTTGGTTAAGATCGAATAAACACCTCAACCCGAAGAGAAAAAGGCCGGAGGTTGAGGGGCCAGGGTGAAAGTTAGACCTGGTGCACGTTGACCAGAATAGGACCGTGGAGTGAAGTGGTAAATATACGGTCCCATGATCAGGATAACCCTGGAGTCAAAAAGGGTTAAATATATGGTGCTATTATAACCAGGATTTGACCCTTGGAGCCAGAGTGTTAAACTAGTACTGCACTTAATTTTACTTGGTGAGGGGTGCTTTTTCGAACTGCGTAGATCGATGCTAGAGAATTACAAAGAACTGTGTCAAATACCTCGGTCGAGGATTTTTACTCGGTGGAATTAAAGATGAAATATCAAGCCAAATACTAAAATAATTGTGTAGATTAAACCAGAAAAGTTAAAAGAATAGGTGTAAATTGGTCGGGAAGGTGATCTACGCATTTGTAAATTATATTCCCTTCTATCAATTGTACTTACTCTCCTTCGCATACCCAGAACAAGTTGCCAGCGTCTGCATTTTCACCAAAGCGAATATGGTAAAAATGGCTCTGTTTGTTGAAAAATTTCAATTCCATGTCAATTTGAAACTAATTTTGTTATTCCTTGTCAAAACGAGTCTTTTATATGGACGTCATGCAGAGCACCAAGCTAGTTTAAATATTTCTGAATAAGCAACCGCTTTTTGAGATCAATGACTCAAAATGGCTTTTGAGCGATTGAAGCCTGTGGATCTTGGCGAAGGTCAACCTTGTTCGAGTTTTGTTTAACGGAACATCAACCTCTGTGGGTCATTTAATGCAAAAAAGGTTAACTTTTTAGGGTATTTTTTAAATGTTTGTAGTGAGAAAGTTGATTTAGTCAGATGAAAAACTTTTTTTAAAAGATGTTTTAAAATGAACGTACTAAGGTTTGGCTCGTTTTGTTTTACAGCATATCAACCTCAACGGGTTATTTAATGCCGACAAAATTTTCACAATAGTATCGTATGAACAAAATAAGCGTTCCTTGTAAGAAATCAATTTTTAGACGAAATTTTATTAACGTATTTTTAAAGGATTTTGTCGAGATCTTCAAAAATGTATTGTTGGTAATATTTTTCTTCAAAGTATTGCTGGAATTTTCACTATAAAAATATATTTTTATACTTGCATAATATTCTGACCCCAGTTTGAGGGGATTTAACTATTTGCCCATAACTGGAACATTAACAGCTATTACACCCCCGGGTCAGGGTGAACCTGGGAACAATAGCAATTAAGAGATGATCCTATACTCCTCAAAACTTCTCAATTAGCGGCCTTGCTGCCGGATGCAGTTTATCGTCAAACCTAGGACGTAATCTTCTTCGAGTGTTGTGGACTGGCGCTACAGAATCACAAACCCGCTCTGACCTCAGATGAAAAAGCTAGGTAGTATACCCCTCCCCCGCAATTGGTACTGGAAAGATCAATAAAAGCCACTGGACTTTAGGAAAATATTTTCCTGCATAATTGTTTTAATAGAAACATTTTATAAAATTCAACCGACAGTAATATTGCTTGTTCGTTCAATGAATACCGAAATGTTTCCTTATAAGAAAATGGCTACCATTACTAATGCCCAATCGTTTGTGCGTCGTGTTTTCAAAGCTACGACTTCTGAACATGATGTAAAAATAAACATGCACAAAGAAAGAAAAGTACATATTACATTTATGGCCATGTCCGAGCTGGGTTTTTCATTTGTAATTTTTAAAACAATTTATATTTCTTTCGTATTCTTTATAGTTTTTTTTTTTTATAAGCGTTTCACCCCGAGCAAGGCATGTCACTGCCACTACTGTGCAGGGGGCTACGTAGAGTGGAGAAAGGCTGATTAAATATAGGAAATGACAGAGGGTGGGTGATAGGCGGGTGAGGATACCGAGAATGAGGGTTGGGTAGATGAGAGTGTTGTGAGAATAGTTGGGAGTTAGTGTGATAGGAGGTGTCTATTGACCCTACATTTAAACACCTGGAGATTGTAACTGTCGGGAAAGCAGACTTGTGGAAGGGAGTTCCACAGGCGGGAAGCGCGAGAAAAGAAGCTGTTGGAGTAGAATTTACGGTTACATCTTATTTGTTTAACTGTAAAAGGGTGGGACCTAGTTGCTAATCTAGTATCTCGTGTAAATTCGTGCTTAGGCGGCACCAGTGATCTAAGCTCATCGGAGCAGAAGCCATGAAAGTTCTTTTATGAATCTTTGCAAATTGTCATTTTTTTCTTCTATTTTGTATTTTCTTTAATAAATCTCGGTGAATGTGTGGATCTAAGAGAGCAGTAGAAAAGGAATTTACTCGGCCTTCTTTGCTGACTGCTGCTTGTCTATTTTAATTGCTGCTGAACTGACTTTTCTTTATTTCTCTTTTTTTCTTTTGCTTCTTTCTCTCTTTTCCCATTTTCTTTCTTTCTTTATTCTCTTTTTTCTTTTTCTTTCTTTTTCTTAATCTTTCTTTTTCTTTCTCTTGTCTTCTTTTTCTCTTTTCTTTTTCTTTTCTCTTTTCTCTTTTCTCTTTTCCTTTTCTCATCTTTTCTCTTTTTTCCTTTTCTCGTCTTTTCTCTTTTTTCCTTTTCTCTTCTTTTCTGTTTTTTGCTTTTCTCTTCTTTTCTCTTTTTTCCTTTTTCCATTTCTCTTTTTTTCCATTTCTCTTTTTTTCCTTTTCTCTTTTTTTCCTTTTCTCTTTTTTTCCTTTTCTCTTTTTTCTCTTTTTTTCGTATTCTCTTCTTTTCGTTTTCTCTTTCCTTTTCTTTTTGTCTTTTCTCCTTTTCTCTTCTTTTTCATTTTGTCTTTTCTCCTTTTCTCTTCTTTTTCATTTTGTCTTTTCTCCTTTTCTCTTCCTTTTTCATTTTGTCTTTTCTCCTTTTCTCTTCCTTTTTCATTTTGTCTTTTCTCGTTTTCTCTTCCTTTTCTTTTTGTCTTTTCTCCTTTTCTCTTCCTTTTTCATTTTGTCTTTTCTCGTTTTCTCTTCCTTTTTCATTTTGTCTTTTCTCGTTTTCTCTTCCTTTTTCATTTTGTCTTTTCTCGTTTTCTCTTCCCTTTTCGTTTTTTTTTTTTTCCACCCATTTCATTTTTCCCGGCATCACCATCGTCTGTTCTCAATCAATTCCAAACTTTTAAAAAATAATTTTTTGTGCCTTTCTAACTTTTTAACTCTTAAACGAAAATAAATCCGAAAATAAATCAAACCTGTTTTTTTAAAAATCTTATTTTATAACTAAACATTTTATTATAAATTTTACAAAAAAAAAAAAAAAAATCAAACTTCAAAATGAATAAAAACTTTTACTGCAGATTATTTGCCATGCATGGGGATGACAATCACCGAAAAGAAAAATCCGATTTTATTACCTGTAATGTTCAATGACAAATTAGGTTGATAGTCTGTAATCAATTCTGATAAAACTCTGACCTCTTTCTTTCAAAGTAGCACTTTTACCAGACACCACCAAAACTGCACAAAACACTGCATAACGATTTATTTATCCACGTCGTGCAGGCAGCTGGTCTCATGTCTATTGAAACTAGACAAGCTTGGGATTTTTTTTTTTTTTTTTTTTTTTTTGCAAATGACACGTGGGAAGATGCAGTGATCACTAATTCCTTCTTCACAAGAGCTTCTCTAGTTTCCGCTTATATTAAATGTTATATGTAAAGCAAGTACTTCGAGTTGTTTCATTAAGTGGATAATCAAACTCTTGCTGTTACGTCCGATTTACAAAGAGAAAATCGATGAAAGTCCTCGCAATCTAACATATTTGCGCTTAACGTTCAAATTTATATCTGATACTAAATCCGTCTCAAGATTAGATATATTAAACATATGAAATCTGTATGCAAATATATCAACTCTTATTGGAGAGGGGTTGGATGTCTTTGAAAAATCTAATTATTATCCTTGTCTTTGTCCCAAAATACATGTGACATTTAGCATAAGAAATCTGTATGCAAATGTAACAGTTATTTTGAGACAAAGGTAGGTATAATAATTAGATTTTTCAAGAACATCCAAACCCTCTCCCATGACAGTTAATATATTTGCATACAGATTTCATATGCTAAATGTCACATTTTTAGGCGAAGGTAGGATTAATAAGATTTTTTTTTTTTCCAAAATGTTGACCTGTTTCAAAAGTTGATACAATTGTTTACCCATTCTATACGCTGAATGCCATAACTATTGTGCGACGATATATGATTCATCTTCTGTTTTTATTTAGGCTTGATCATAAAGTATTTCCTGTTCTCTGATCAATCAGTTAAGTGTCATACGCGACACACACTTGGGCCAGATCAGGGCAGAAAGTGGAGTACTTTTGGTAGATTTGGTCGGGAGCTGGCCAGACTCCGCTCTTCAGTTTTGATACTTGATTTTCTAAGCGCCGCTTGGATGTGACACAAGACTCGGTCTGTGTTCTTTAGTTGTTTTTTCTTTTTGATTGTTTTAAATAAGCTGAGCTAAATTTATTTACAATGAAATACATTACTGTGGCACAAGGCCAGTTTGAAGAGGAGAATAAAAGCTCAGGCTGGTCCTCACTAAGTAACAGTGGTAAGTTTTTTTTCTCTACGTGTATTAGCACTTGCTCCTGGGGGAGAGACGACTTCTCTTTCTTGCGGTAGGTGGGAGAAGGAGTAGGGATAGATTTGATTTGTGTAAGAGGGATCAGTAGGGAATTATGGGATATTTTGAGGTGAAGATGAAAGGCTTCTCGCCTTATCTGCGTAATAGTTCATAGGTCTCTCCGGTGAGACTGGTAATGATGACGCTGTTCTTTTGATCTCCTTTTCTGCACTCCTGCTCTTACGAAGCACCTTTGGGTTGTTGCTCTCTTCGTCCTCGTCTCTGTTTCTTTTCAGCGACGATGATCTGGGTGCTGGCATGTCAACCTCCATGTTGGTTGACTCTCCCTGGGTTAGTTGCTTTGTAGGGGATTTTGACCGCCCAAGTGAGACATCCTGCTAAGGAGGCGACTTTGGTGGCGGAGGAGTCTTTGGTTGAGGAGACTTTGGTGGGGGTGACTTCCTTCATGGTGGGGAGGTTTCTCTTTCAGTAGAGGAAACTTCCCTTGAGGTTGAGATATCTTAGCCTTTTTCTTTCCGGCCGTCTGCCACTCTCCCTCCTTGGGTGCCGATGACGTCATTAGTTTCGACGCGGCTTCTCGAACTTTGTCCGCCACTGTTGGTTGCGAAGGTTAGGTTTTTTGATTGCGACGGCTGGGTCTCCGGAGCCGGGTTCTTTGTCGGACATGCCTTGGCAACATGGCCCGATGCTCCGCAGAACCAACAAAAATAAGCTGAGCTAACATGTGGTAACAGTCATATTTAAATTTTTAGTCAAGCTGAGATTTCGAATTTACTCTCATTTAGCAACCTTGGTTTGAATGCAATACGACTGCATTCTTTTAGGTCGGAAAAATACAATCAAATGTAAAAATAGACTTGTTTAAAATGGCCATTCAGAAATATTGCTTTGATTTCAGTTCGCCGAGAAAACAAACGGCTTATTTTAAAGAGACTAAAAATACAAAACTCGTTTACTAGTTTCCTGCACTGAGACAGTCAAGTATATTTACACCTAGATATTTACATGTCCTTCCCACAGAGGCGGGACGTGACACAACTTCGGGTTTAACATGAAGTTCCGAGCGCGTACACTAGGGTAAAAATTCCCGACATCTGCATCAGCCAGATCGGGCGTGTCTATTTCCCCCAATCGATTCTCTGCGCAGAGACACAGCCTCGACCGAGTTGCTTTCTACCTGAATACAAAGGGATGAACAAGAGCGGAACTCTGTCTAAAGGACATTTACACCTGACCAGATGTCCAGGTATATAATTTCATAAGTATGTCCATTTACCCCCGCCTCGCTAAGAAATCTGCCGATGTCGAGAAAACAAACCCGACAGCTGCTCTCGAAAAGTACCTCCAGTCAGTGGTAGACTAGAGTAAGAAAGGGCTTGTAAACTTAATGCTTCTAAAACGAAGCTGCTATCCTTTAACCACCATAGACAATCATTCCTATCCGCCATCAACAAGGATCACGCTAGTCTCCCTTGAGAACAGTACACTACGCCTTTTCGGTCTCACACTCTCAGCTGATCTCAAGTGGAACTACTACATTGAATTAATAGCTAAATCTACTGCTAAGAAAGTCGGGTCCCTGTGTCGGGCCATGAAGTTTTTCTCTTCTGAATCCATCATGCATATTTACAAATCTACCATCCGCCTGTGCATTGAATACTGCTGTCATATTTAGTCGGGCGCCCCTGCTGTTCACCTTGGTGTTCTCGACAAGATCCAAAGAGCAATCTGCAATATAGTCGATCCTGACCTAGCGGCCCGACTCCAATCGCTCTCTCACCGACGTGATGTTGCTTCTCTCTGTCTTTTCTACAAATACTTTCACAGATTCTGCTCTGATGAACTTAGCTCCTTGGTCCCCCCACCTATACGAATTTACTCGAATTACTAGACTGGCAACTGTGAAAACAATCATGTGGAACTACAGCTACTACTCCATCAGCTTCTTTTCTCACACTTCCTGCCTGTGAAACTCCCTTCCGTATTCTTGCTTCCCTGATAGCCACAATCTCCAAGAGTTTATATGCAACGTCAACTGTCATCTCTTATCTCCTTGACTCCCATCCTTCTTCTCACTTTACACTTTCCTCTCACGCAGCTCTCTTCACACCAATGTACCCGTCCTTCTCTTACCCATTCTCCAACACCTACTGTGACCTGTTATTCACTCTCTTAATATGTAACCCCTGCGCATCAGTAGCAGTACTGCCTTGCTTGGGGTGAGACGATTATAAAAAAAAATGTGTTATGTAGTTTTACTAACTCACAGGAAGTGGTAAGCACTCAACTTCTCATAAAGTAATAACTGTAGCTATTTATACTCTTGGTGACTTCCTATATAAATGAGTGACTTTATCTGCTTGTGCCGAAGAGGTTTTATCGACTTGTTTCTCCTGGTACTTTTTTCTGGCAGCTTTTGTCTCCTCATTATCTGCCTCCCTCTCCCTAAAAATGACCTTTCTTTTTATTTTTACAGAGTTCCTCTAACAAATGTTCATTTTCAAAGTCTCTACTGCTCTCGAATTCACTATCATGTTTGTCTTGCGTTGGCATGACACTTACCTTAATTTCAGGCTCATTGTAAATTTCTTCATTGCTATCATGTTGCAATCTAACTTGGTCTGCATGTTTCCATTTTTTTCTATAATCTCAGTGTTCTCGTAATATATTTCTGTGACTCGACAGAAATATGATTGACATCAAAAACAGTGACCGACAAAAGTATGATCAACATCAAAAGAAAATATAAATAGTGACGACAAAAGCGCATTTGACATAAAAGGTATCCAACTTGACAGGCAATAGCCATTGAAGATGATTGACAGATGTCCTTGGCAATAGATGACACAATTAAGCGAAAACCAGAGAAGGTAAAACTGCGTTGAAATTTCAGGTCATATAAGTTCGAGTTTTTTTGTCGAACTCAGAATACACGAAAGCAGATAGAACGCAGAGAAGAGAAGACAACTCCCGACAGCTCCCTCGTATGTGTGTGGTTCTCTTTGGCTACATTCTCGTCCACACAACTCTTAACGACGCAGAATAAAAATAAAGTTTATATTTTCAGATATACGTGTTCCGTGTTTGTCGTTATATTTCTAGACGGTCGTTGTGCGTCGAGATCCAGAACAATGAAACATTTTGTTCAGTGTCTTATGAATCTTACCTCTTGTAGATTCGATTTATTATTCTTTTTTATACCATTTTTTCATTAGTGGCATAAGACATGGTCAATGGGGATCTAATTTGTCTACCCATGAGGGTCGACGGGCTTTTCGATCTTAACTTTGCTTCATAATTTTTTGATCCCAGTTTCTCAAATTCGCAATAATTGGCAGCTTGTTTCAAACATATTCAAAAACTGGTTCGTTTCTGCATTCCCTAGTTTTTTCTTAGGTGTTATGTTTTGTTTTTTTTTACTATTAGCTAACTTACATATTTATCGTCGAAAGTCATTTCCTACAGCTGTCTTGGATGTGCAACTGCTGATACTTTCATAATAGCCACAAAGCCCGCAGTTGCCAAAAAGGGATCAGTTTTCTCTGTAAAACTGATTTAAAATCCTTTGCTCTAGATTTAGCTGCTAGACTCCTAAGCCACAATTGTGCGTACTCGTATTTATCTAGTGATAATTGCTAATTCGTTTCTTTATCATATTGGCGACACCATTGTTATGTAGTGTTACTAACTCACAAGAAATGGCAAGCACTCAACTGCTCATAGGTAATAGCTGTAGTTAATTATACTTTTGGTGGGTTCCTATGTAAATGATTTGTCTCAGTATCAATGGAGCCCATTATGTAAAAATTCTCACAATTTTTGGCATATTATCAATGTCTTTGTTGTAGTTTAAAGTTTGCAAAATTTGTTTAATTTCTCTCAAGAAAGGTTTGGGTCATTACCAAATCGATATCTTTTACTTGTGTTATAAATAATGTATCGTCGTAGACTGAAATGGTACTTTAAAAACATTTATATCATTAAATGATTGTCGCAAATATCATTTACAATTCAAAGACACTGGAACAAGGAACGCCATATTCATGATTAGGATGCTCTCCAAAAGGGCAATACAAACGAAGAAGGACTTGTACCTATGTTTTATCGATTATGCAAAGGCGTTCGACAAAATACGCCACAAAGAATTGATAGCGATGCTCAGTAGCCTCGACATATTTGGGAAAGACATAAGCGTAATCAAGAATCTCTACTGGCAGCAAACCGCCTGCATACGGACAGATAACAAATTCAGCAGATATACAAAGATATAAAGGGGCGTAAGACAAGGATGTATCTTTTCATCGGATCTATTCAACTTGTACAGCGATACTATTCTGAGGACCCTAGATGTTATGCCAGGATTTGTCATCGGAGGCCACAATTTGAACAACATAAGGTACGCAGATGATACAGTGCTGATTGCAGACACGGAAAGGAAACTACAAGAACTCCTACAGGAGGTAGCTGAAGATACTGACAAAAAAGGACTACAAATAAACAACAAGAAACCGAATGCGTAATCGTCAGCAAAAAGAGAAGCCCAATATGCCAAATACAGGTCGGGGATACTAAAATCAAGCAAATACAAAAGTTTAAATACATGGGAAGTGTTCTCACAGAAGATGGAAAGTATGATACAGAAATCCGAAGGCGAATTGGCATGGCGTAGGACGCGTTCCAGAAGAGATGAGTAAAGTATTAAGAAACAGGACAATTTCGCTAGAAACAAAGAGAGTACTGGATTGCTGTGTGATGTCAGTTCTTCAATATGGCAGTGAATGCTGAACAATATCATCAAAGATGAAATAAAAACTTGAAGCAATTGAAATGTGGTTCTACAGAAGGATGCTGTAGATATCATGGACCGAGCATGTGAGCAATGACGAGATTTTAAAAAGGATGGAAACGAAAAGGAAATTAATACTAAGCATCAGGAAGAGACAGCTTAAGTTCCTGGGACATGCAATGAGGAAAGGGCTTGGGGAACCTGATACTAACAGGCCAGATAGAGGGAAAAAGAGACAGAGAAAAACAGCGTATAACGTACTTGACTTGTCTGAGCGAGTGGATGACAGAACGGGGGTTGCTTGGCGTTACATGAGAAAGCGTGCTAAGACCCACCGGGGATAGGGAGACGTGGAAGGTCATGATCGCCTACGTCCTGAAAGAACAAGGCACATAGAAGAATTTGTATTCGTGTTTAATTTGTTCTTTGATCCTTTAAAATAGTAAAGAACTGTGGTTACTTGTTCAATATCATCATGAGTTACTTCGACTTGTTTTCTAATTATTTTTTTTTAATCATTTCACCCCGAGCAAGGCGGAAACGCCACTGATGTGCAGGGGGTTACATAAATGTAAAAAGATTAATTAGAAAAGAGTGAGGAGTACAAGCTAGTTAGAAAGGAACAATAGAAAGCTGAGAAAGCAGGTGCGATGACAGATACATAGGTGGAGAGAAAGGGAAGGTTATACAGGGGAGGGGAGAGAGCTAGAGGCCAGTGGTTAGTAGATGAGTATTAACTTTGAATTTAAATTTCTGGAGGTTGTAGCCGTCAGGAAAGCAAGAATACGGGAGCGAGTTCTACAGGCGGGAAATGTGAGAGAGGAAGCTGCAGGAGTAGAATTGTCGTCTGCATTTGGCTAACCTGACTGTAAATGGGTGGAACCCAGTTGCCAGTCTAGTTGCACGGGTAAACACCTGTTGAGGAGGCATCAGTGACTTAAGCTCATCCGAGCAGAAGCCATGAAAGTATTTATAGAAGAGACAGAGGGAGGCCACATTTCGACGATGGGAAAGTGGCTGCAGTCGAGTCGCCAGATCGGTACCTATCACATTACAGACTCTCCTTTGGAGCTTGTCAAGAACACTGAGGAGAACGGCAGGGGCACCTGACCATAAATGGCAGCAGTACTCCATGCATGGACGGATGGTTGACTTGTATATATGCAGGATGGATTCAGGTGGAAAAAACATCCTGGATCGACATAGTGACTCAATCTTCTTAGCAGTAGATTTTGCTATGGATTCAATATAGTGGTTCCATTTGAGGTCTGAGGACAGGGTAAGTCCGAGGAGGCGTAGTGTATTACTCTCCGGGAGAATCACCTGGTCCATGCTTATGGGAGGCAGAAGAGATTGCCTGTAATGGTTGACAGATCTTCAGCAATTTTATAAATAACACTTATCTGTCCTCCCCAAATCAATTTGTCTTGTGCTAAATCTCGAAACTGCAAGTCTTCAAATAACTTCAAAGATTTTTTATCATTACACTCCAAGGCGCTTAATCCACTAAGACGCAAAGATTACTGAGTGTGAGAGAATGAGAAAAATCACTATAAAGGAGAGAGAACAATAAAAAAACAGGAACTAAAACAAGATAACAATTAACATGGTATTTAAATTTTTAAAGATCAAAATTGACTGAGAATCAAGAAGCAGGAAGAGAATTCGAGAAGTGCTATAATAGAAACTGTTAATAACTTACAGTTTATTAAATTTTAATGATAGTTTTTGTAAATATCGTTGTTCAGTTCCATTTAATATCAATGACAAAAAATTTCCATAACTTTTTGTTGTCTGTTTCCAAAGCTAAATCCGCCATTGCACATACCTATATGTGCAATGCCAATGAAAAGAAGTTACATTTTTGAATTAACCAATAATAAATCATTTTTATTAGATAATTGGCTTTACAAATTTCCCCATATTCGAACATCGTCCAGAACAAAATGATTGCGCAATCTTATATATTGACCAATAAGAAGACAGGGAAATATATTCGAACTTGATCCTATTATTGGTCGTCAGGATGCTTATATACGCATCATATTGGCTTTTTATCTTTAGTGGGCTTTCGAGGCGTCCCCGGGACGTATTTATCCTCTCACCTTCTTATGCATTAAAAGAGAGTCGCGACTCTTGGCTGGACGTCTGACACATTTTCTACTTTATTCTCGCAACGTTTCCTTATACAACGAGAGAAAGAACTTGAGTCGTCTGCGCAGGCTTTTAAAAAGACGACAAAATTTCTCACTGCATCTCTCTCTCTCTCTCTCTCTCTCTCTCTCTCTCTCTCTCTCTCTCTCTCCTGAACATTTCTTCTCCCTTCAGCAGCAACAAAATAGAGAGGAAACTATCGCCCGGTTCACACTCCACCGACGTCTATTGAACAGGTGTAGAGGCTCATCCCTTGTTCCCTGTTTAGGATGTGGTTTCCGGCTTTCTCTCTTCTAATCTTTTCACTCTTACGTAGCCCCAGGCACATCAGTGGCCTTACCGCCTTGCTCGGGGTGATATGATTAAAAAAAAAAATCAACTTAAATTCTTTACTACTATGCATAAACAAATACAATAAGAATTTTCTTCGTAAATATTTCCTCCTAAATTCAAGAGAACTGAACTTTAAAAAAATATTATTGCAAAAAAAAACTTTCCGATGAACTTTCCACACTCAATTGTCATTTTTATAAATAACCAAATTTGATGACGAATATTCTTTTTTGTTATAAAATAGATTTTCTATTCTTTGATGCTTTTTAAACTCTGCACTTTCTGATCTATTAATTGTAGTGAGTTTGGTTATATTTGTCACAAGGCTAATTTGTTAAACATTGAATCCATTGCCAAATCTGCTGCTATGAAAGTCGGCTCTCTGTGCAGGGCCCGGAAATTTTTCCCTCCGGAAACTATTCTGCACATATACAAATCTACCATCCGCCCGTGTATTGAATATTGCTGCCATATCTGGTCGGGTGCCCCTGCTGCTCTCCTTGGGCTTCTTGACAAAATACAAAGGAGGATCTGTAACGTGGTTGATACTGACTTGGCAGACCGGCTGCAGCCGCTCTCACACCGGCGTGATGTAGCTTCCCTGTGCCTCTTCTACAAGTACTTTCATGGCTTCTGCTCCGATGAGCTTAGATCACTGGTGCCGCCTAAGCACGAATTTACACGAGATACTAGATTAGCAACTAGGTCCCACCCTTTTACAGTTAAACAAATAAGATGTAACCGTAAATTCTACTCCAACAGCTTCTTTTCTCGCGCTTCCCGCCTGTGGAACTCCCTTCCACAAGTCTGCTTTCCCGACAGTTACAATCTCCAGGTGTTTAAATGTAGGGTCAATAGACACCTCCTATCACACTAACTCCCAACTATTCTCACAACACTCTCATCTACCCAACCCTCATTCTCGGTATCCTCACCCGCCTATCACCCACCCTCTGTTATTTCCTATATTTAACCAGCCTTTCTCCACTCTACGTAGCCCCCTGCACAGTAGTGGCAGTGACATGCCTTGCTCGGGGTGAAACGCTTATAAAAAAAAAAATAAAATAAAATAATCGAGGTCTCTACAGTTGCAAAATCTTATTTGACTGGAAATATTTACAAAATTATAATCTGTTAACTTTTAACGGATGACAATTGAAGAAGATATTACTTTCTCTGCTAATATTTCATATCATCGTTTCGACTAAAAGTCACACTACAAACCAATGTGATTTCTCATCTTCAGCAATTAGGTAAATGTCATCAGTTCTTTTCATAACTTTCCTGTTCTGTGCTGAATCACAAAAATTCTTCTGGCCTTAAGTTCTTCAGTTTTTACGGATAAAATTATTTTTATTTATTTATTTTCAGATTTTATTGATAACTCTTTCAATGGCGTTGCTTCAGGTGTTTACAAAAGCTGTTGGTTCAAAGATAAAATAATTTCCATATATACTGTCGCCAAGACGATTGTGTTGTCTAACTTCGACATTGATATCCAATCCTCCTTTGATTTTTGGTTTCTTGAAGACAATATGCGACAATGTTATTAACTATAAAAGTTCTGAGCTGATACTTCCATTTTCTTCCCCACAAATTACGTAAATGTAACAATGGTAAAATTCTGTAAAATACTTACAAAATTTCAAATAAGAAATTGCCAACTTTTAACAGTTTACAACTAGGGAGGTCATTAGCTTCTTCGCAAAATATGATTTTGAATAAACTGCTAGGCCTGTAGTTAATTCACTATGTCGTGTTAGACATTTTTTTCGCCAGAATCTAACGCCTTGAGCCTTGATAAGTCTACTAGTCGTCCGTGCGTTGGACATTGCTGTCACATCTAGTTTGGTGCTTTTATGTACTTAAAGATTCTTGATAAAATAAAAAAAAACTGCAAAATTATTGGTCTTGACCTTTCATCTCGGCTTCAGTCACTTTTCCACTCAGTAGCTTTTCTTTGACTTTTCTGTAAATATTTTAAAGGCAATTGTTCTGATGAGCTTTCTCCTTTAGCATCTAGACTTAATGAAGTTAGATGCAGTACTAGATTGGCGGTTAGGTCTCATTTTAGAGTTGAAATGACTACATTCAATTTTATGCTAGCAGTTTATTACGCACTTCTTGTTTGCGGAACGTTCTTCCGCCGGCTTGCTTCTCACTCAATTTTGATCTTCACAAATTTAAATGCAATGCCAGTCGTTATCCTCCGTCTTCATAATTCCTGTTCTTTTGTTGTCCCTTCTTCTTAAATATTTCATTTTTCTCATATTAATTTAAGTCCTATGCTAACGGTTTCTTATCTCGCTTATGGAACTCTCTTTCGGCTTCTTGCTTTTCCCACAACTTTGATCTTCAAAAATTTAAATGCAGTGTCAATCGTTATCTTGTCTTAATTCCTGTTCTTTCATTGTTCTGTCTTCTTTTATCCCTTATATTTTCATACTCAGTAATTTTTTGCATCTAAGTAGCTTTATTGCCTTACTTGGGGTGAGTTTATTAAAAATACGTATTTATTATGACATATTTTATTCCCTAATTCCAGTTTATTCTGCGCCTCATAAACATTTCGCGTCTTTGTCTTGTTTAAGCTCGGCGTCTGACATAAGACCTATTAAGAGATGACGTCATAGTACTCAACAATGATGTCTTTCAAGTTATTATGATTATTATTATTCAGTGATGAGATATTTATTTTTATTTATCATTACTGTACAGTATTTAGATCGTCTTTACATTTGAAGGTAAATACATGTTAACTTTTATTAATTGTAGTATTGTTTTGAACAGAATCATGTCTACTTCAGTCAAGTGTATCGAGGCTGACGATAATTTTCTAAACATATACTGTTAAATATAACAGACACTTAATGTCTATCATGTTTAATCATGAGCTGTTCTAAACATCATATTTTGGCTTTCAATTTCAGTTGTGTATGTGTGAGTTTTATTGTGTTATCGACTAAAATCTGTCTAATATTACATACATAGGCGTTCATGTTCCTTTCGATCCATGACTGGACAGAACATTCTCCCGCTGTAGGTTGCCATTACTGTCTGCGGTAGACTGGTTGCCAACCAAGGCTATAGAACTCAATCTGTTCTACTATTTAAGCCAAAGCTGGAGAAAGAAGCGACCTTCATACCTTTCCCAAAGGTATTTGCGCGTATGTGAATAGAACGAATTCGACTGGAATTCGAACTCTGCTCTCCGAGTTTTCGTTCCGAGACGATATCCACTGTCCAACAATCCTACTACATGTTTACTTATTTCGACATAATTTTCTATTGTGCTGGAAGTACGTTGTTTTTTTTATTTATATCTTGACACTACGTTAAAAAGGCTCAGTGTTGTATTCGGAATGACTGAGCCTTTTGATAAATTTTTTTTTTTTTTTTGCTCTTTGACATCGTTTCACCCTAAAAAAAGGCAGAACTGCCACTGGTGCACAGGGGGTTACAGAAGATGTGAGATGAGAAAGAGAAACAAGTTACAAGTGAGTCAAAGAATGAGTAAGAAAAGCTTGGGAATACAGGCGTGATGAGAGTGGAGTGTAAAAAAAATAAGGGTTGTCAGGGAAAAGATGTGAGTGAAGAAGATAAGAGATGGCAATTGACTTTGCATTTAAATTTTTGGAGATTGTAGTTTTCAGAGAAGCAATTATACGGAAGGGAATTTCATAGGTGGGAAGTTGCTAGTCTAGTAGCTCGAGTAAATTCAAGAAGAGGGAGCACCAGGGAGCTAAGTTCGTCATAGCAAAAGCCGTGAAAATATTTGTAGAAGAGACAGTGGGAAGCCGCATTACGTCTGTGAGAAAATGATTGGAGTTGAGCTAGCAGGTCGGGATTAATTACATGCTTACTTAAAAAGAATAATCCGTTAATAATCCGTTTTCAGCAAAGTATGGGTAAGTAGGGATAAATGGCGTATTAAGAGTAGATAGAGTTATCAATAATGTTCTGACTTCGAATTCGCGTTTATCCCCTTCTAACCCCCCCTCTCTCTCTGTTTTTTTAAAATAATTTTTAAATGTTAATTTTCTAAACCCAGCTTAGATGTACCACAAGGCCGAAAGTATAAGTACCAAATGGGGATCGAACTCACTTTTCGGTTGTAATAGGTTCTAGCGAGATAAGGTGGCTAACCATTACACCACGTCGAAGTGCCCAAGTCTCTGCTGAGAGAATGAGACATCGTCTTGTCTCTTAACAATTTTGGCTCTCATAATGGCGTATTAAGAGTAGATATTCTGTTTCTCCTGTCTTCCATCAATTTCAGGTGTTAACATTATCTGGTGATGAAGCTAAATGATTCCTCCGTAAATTCTTCTTAAACACTACTCTTGACTCATCTGGAGTATCCTTGCACATCTTACCATTTAAAACTGAGTGATAGATATTTTTCCTCGTCTATGGTTTCTGCTATAATGTCAAATCTGGATCCCAACAAAGTATGTGGACCTGATGGTATCCCTGTAATAGTCGTTAAGAAATGTGCTATGAACTGGCTCCTTTTCCCTCTAAATCCTTTCTATTATGTTAAAACGGTCTAATAATAGAAGGGATATATATATATATATATATATATATATATATATATATAAAGATCTATCCCCCTATCACTAACCTCCACCAACACCTCGAACAAAACTAAATAAATATAAAGAAAAGGGATTTCCAGTACTTTACACACCGCCTGATTAGGCATTGAAGTTTCAATCTCGAAACGAGCGTACCTTTGTAGCGGTTATATATAGAATAATTATGTACATGTTCTAAAATATAATTTATAATATATATTCCTTCTGTCATGCTCATGGAGAGAGACAGTGGTGAGGCATCATCGTCTCAGTTCATTCTTTTTACTACCAAGTAATTAAACTTTATTATCAGTTATGAAAGAATGTGTTTGCTCATTAACAATGCCTTTGTTATTTTGGGTTATTTTTGCAATAATTCTGTCGTCGAGTAGTGAAATATATCTATCTATATATACAACTTCTCTATCATAATGAAGACCGTTGCGTATATAAATAGTTATAAGTCAGATTTAAATTAAATTAGACCAGTAAAGAGTTGCATTAGAAAGTGCTCAATACATGTTTGAAGGGTGATGAAGATTCAGCATGCACCTCTCTTCAAACAAATATTGAGCTCTCTCTCGCTCTTATATATATATATATATATATGACTATAGCATTTACGCTCTCACACTCTGATTGAGCACTCTGGAAGACTTTGTAAACAGTAGCTACTCCGGCATATACGCATCGCTCATTCAATAATGAATTGGAGCACTCTAGCTATTGGGCGTGTTTATACGTGCTAAAAAGCCTGACTTCTTCTAACGGACGCTCGTGCCCTAGGGGTAGAATCGCCGACTGACGCCGATTCGGTCGGGTTTCGATCCTGGGTTAGGAAGCGATCAGAGTCTAAGCCGTACTGATGAGCTGCGATACAGCGAAACAGATATGTCTGCGGATGACTATAGTATATATATATATATATATATATATATATATATATATATATATATCTCCTCCTGTCACGCTCAGGTGGGATAACATGCGACGAAGCAACTAATAATCCTCTCAAATATTTTGCAGGGTACAATCGTTCTATAATAAATGCCTCTCTGATTCTTGATTTCCTTCATGTTGGAAATCCACATCTGCTGTTCTCGTTTTTATGAACTCAGATGTACCATCCTACTCTCCCACCTATCGACCTTTTAGCCTCATACCTCTTTGGGGGAAACTACTAGAGGCTCTAATCAACTATGAATCGGTAATGCATCTCACATCGCAATATGATAAGCAATATGTCATTCGTTTCTCTAGATCAGGAGTTGGTAAATCCTTCGCGGGCTGGATGTTTTGTCCGGCCCGCTAACTTAAAATCTCAACTTTAATTATCTAATTACTTCGCAAAGCAAGTGCGAGAAACATATCAGTTGGCGTTAATCGACTTATAATGCGACGAATCGTTTAAATAAATTTAATTCCGAATGCACTGCTGAATTCTTTCAGGAATGTTTTGCCAAGCGGAAAATATAAAAGCCTATATTGAATAATGAGAAAATGATGGTGTCGTTATTTGGAAGTATATATGCTTGTGAGCAACTTTTTTCGAAAATGAAATATACTAAGTCGTTTAAGGACAAGTTTGGATGATGACCAGCTGGATAATATTTTGCTCCTGTCATCAACAAATATTTCGCCTGATGTGGAGAAGTCGACGAACGAAACAAGTGTCTTATTAAATCATCGTTTTAACATTTCGTTTGGAGGAAGGAATTTGCATTTTTTATTCTTTGTGTTAGTTTTTTATCCGTTATCTACGCAGTAAAATAAAGAAACTTTGTTAAATAATATAACTTTAAATTTGTTTTTTTGTTATTATTTTTTAAACTTTAAACCTCCAGACCAAGGCAGCTTTCTGGACAAAGCGGTCTGAAATGGAAACAATTTATTATAGTATATTTGATATCATGGTCCTCGTCCGAGACATTGCCGTATAGCTTCCGGGTCTGCTCTCTCCAAAGGTTTGTCGACCCCTGATCTCGATCAACTGGTGATGATAATTCCTGAAAAAGTTTAAGCTCTAGATTATGCTTCGGTAGATGCTTTGGCCATTTTGAAAGCAAACATTTTGGCATACAGGTCTTCTTCACATATTAGGCGTTTTCAGTCATTTTTTTAAATTTACCTAGTTTTTTCTATTAAATCGTGAAATTAATGTTATTTTGCAGGGCCGCTCTTCTAGATTCCTTGGTACTACTTTTTAAA